>VZRJ01007344.1:503909-580313 GCA_013397565.1 Ptilonorhynchus violaceus
CTCACGCCTCTCCGCCGCCGCTTCCCCGCAGGTCTCCGAGCGGTACCGGCGCCTCCGGACCGACGCGCTGCCGCCCCACATCTTCGCCGTGGCCAGCCGCGCCTACCACGCCATGCTGGGCCGCGGGGGCGGCGGGCCCCGCAACCAGTGCATCCTCATCAGGTGAGCCGGGGACGGGGGGCCCCGGGGCCGGGCGGGGACGGGGGCGGCCCCCGAGCTCTCGCTGGGATCTCCCCGCTCAAGGTTCGGGGGAAGCGCATCTCCAGTGCTGTTGGTGAGTCAAAATCCATCTGCGCTGGCAGCACATCCCTCGTCTCGACCGCTTTCCGGACAGGCTGTGAGGAGGTGTGAGGCAAACAAAGCTGGCTTTCATGGAGCAGTTCGGCCAGCAGCGCTGGTCACAATAGTAAGGATGTCCAGTTCCTGTCTGGGGGGCCCTGCCATTGGAAAGATTTAACCAGCTCTGGGAAAAGCCATGGAGTGGTCTTCTCTGGCAACACAACTGCCATGGTAAATGCTGTAGTAAAGTTTGGAAGGATAACAATGGAAGGAACCAGTTTTCACAAAGTGGAGCTTCCCATATATAACCAAAGAGCAGGAGGAATTAAAACATGCTTTTTTGCTCTAAGACCTTTGGGAATCTGGTTGGGCAGAATCTTATTTTCATAGGCAATGTCTGTGCACTAGAAGTAGGGGAAAAAAGGGCTCTTTTAACCAAATCTTAAACGTACCAGTATCTCAAACATTTCAGTCCACGGTGTCACCGTTGTTCTGCTGGAACTCTGCAGGGCAGCAGGTAGCATCACTTAGCAAAGAAAGCCTCAAGCAGCATCAACTAGGAGAGAAAGCCTCAAACGACAAGGAGAAAGCCTGGAAACATTAACTGTCTCTTCTCTACATCTGGGTGTTGTAGAGAACAGTTTAAATGTCATCTCAGAATGTTAATCACCAGCTTGTTTGATTTAATACTCCTTTATATTTGCCTTCTGATCATTTCATCAGTACTTTCAGCCTGCGTGGTGTGGAAGTGAATTGCTGAATCACTGCTGAGTGTTTGGTGGGACTGGGAACTGACTTTGAGGGTCACTTGAGCCCCGCTCATTTCTGTAGCCTCCAGGCCATCGGTGCCTGTGCTTCACAAAAAGTGCTCTCTGGAAGTGGTGGCTGTGGAGTCAGCGGGTGCAAGAGGCACTGCTGGTAGGGCGCTGGGGATAGAGGACAGTCACTGTATGTGTCTTGGGAGGTGGAAGACAAGAAAGAGTGACTTGTGAGAATTTGCCAAGCAGTCAGTGGTCTGATTGTTTTCTGCCAGCAGTTTACAGTCTCTGAGATTAGTCTGATGTACTCCTGAGCATCTTGGAATCTTTTACCTGGTCTGTGTGTTGCTATCACAGGAAGTTCGTGGTTTTGCTCTCTTTGAGTGGTGAAACACTAATTAAAGATGTTCCCTGACATGAGTAAAGTTGGGGTGGAGGTGGCGGAGGAGGTCACTCCTGTTAGACCACAGTTCACCAGAACAGCACAGGGACACACCAGGATCTGCTGTCCTTTGTGGTTTCTTTAGTGTCTCCAACTTAGTCTGGGAGGTCTGGATACCATGCTTCAGAGGTTGACCTTGGGTGAAGCAGCTGTCCCCGGGTGACAAGGGTTCATTGCTACCAAGTTGTCCTGAGCTGCGAATTCCACTGGCTCCTCCCACCTTCCCAATCCCAAGGGACGTTAGTCATAGCCTGGGTGTGCTGCAGTGCAGCACCTGGGTAACCCAAGATGACTTTGCTTTTCTCCACAGCCAGGGGCAGTTACACACCAGCAGCTGGGTAGCGCTTGCAGGACCTTGTGAATGTATTGTGCTTGTTGGAGGGCCCAAGCTTAAACCATGGAAGTGCTGTTTGATTGTTCTTTTGTGGAGGAGGGAAGTTATTGAAAACAAAAATAAAGCTGGCATACTGAGCAGGAGCATTGTCTGGATGGCATGTTCTCAACTGGCAAAATGATCTTATTTTGTTTGTGTTTATTTGGAGGGTGCTGATCTGATCTGTGCTTGAGATCAGGTATCTGCTGTAGCATTTGACGTTTTTAGCCACCTATGACACATACTTGATACCAAGCACAGAACCACTGGGAGCTACAAAGCAGTAAAGCCTCACCACACGCTCAAAGGTCGGCTGTGGAAACGGAGACCTGCCCTCAAGTACATCTGCAGCATTTCCTGCATTTGTTTTTTTTCCCATGCCTGTGCTGAAGTTCTCAGCTGGTGTGATGTTGTCAGTTGCTGATCATACATTCTCGCTCCCAGGACGGGAGAAACTGCACTTTCCCGGTGCTGGTTGCTTGACTTGGAGGCGGAGGCCCCGTGGACATGTGACAGACGGCACAGTGACGTGCACTGCTGACACTGGTGGGGTGTGGGCAGCTCTGCCCCAGTGTGCCTGTGTTCCCAGCCAGCTGAGGCACGTGGTTGTGTGAAACACCCGAGATCTGAGACTGCCACAGCTTCTCAAGATCAGTATTCTCTTGTGGATGTGATACTGATTGGGCAAATCTCTTTGGAGAAAGAGGAAGCTGTTGGCTCCACCATATGTGAGGGAGTTGATGTATCAGATGACTTTTGAAGCAGAGCAAATTGTCTGTCTGGTGCATCCCACCCAGAAGTGACAGCGTGGGGTATATCGGTTTTCCCTCGCAGAGGGCGAAAAGCTCCTGTGATGAAGGATCAGAACCTCATGAGACACACCGTGTACAGCTGTGGGGTGTGAATTTGTATTCACACGTGCGGTTTTGCTGAAAGAGTTGCAAAACTCCCATAGAGCACTCTCAAATAGTGGAGCACATAAACCATAAGGGGCAGAACAACTATACTTTAAGGCTGATGGAATTTATTTTGCTTTTTCGTGGCAGTGGAGAGAGTGGTGCAGGGAAAACAGAGAGCACGAAGCTATTGTTGCAGCACATAATGAACCTGTGCAAAGGCAACTCACAGCTGGAGCAGCAAATCCTTCAGGTAGGTCATTACAGGACGGTGCTGGAAGGTGCAGAAGCAACACTGCTGCAAGACAGCTTGCATTAGGCTTGGGAGGCTTGCTGGTGAATCACCACTGGAAATCGGGGAGCCACACATAAGACAGGTAAGAAAATAGTGTTTAAGGATGGTGAGATAGCTGACCATAAATTAGGAGGGTTGGTAGGTCACTAATTTTGCTGGAGATGATTCTTAAATTATAGAAAACTATTGCAATCATTTATCATGTTCTCTGTTACAAGGAATTAGTGGCATTTTTCCAAATAATTTCCTGTTTGAGGTAGAACAAGAAAAATGAAGTCTTTATTTAGTGTTATACAGGGATGGAGAATTCACACAGCCTTTAGTAACTTCTCCTTGGCTGCTTATACTGCCAGGCACACACCTGCTAACTGGTGAACTGCCATCCTTGCTCTTTTCATACGTCTTTGCTAGCTCATTTTGAAACATGTTTGTCTCTTTGGTCTGAAATATTTCCACTTGAATTTCTCCCCAGGGAGTTCTGAGATTTTTTAAACAAATCGTAATTTAAACCTTCCGTGTGATAGGTTAAGAAGAGTGAGTTCTTGGACTACTTCGTTTTAAAGTCCATCTTTTCAGATTTCCTGTAGGAACAGAGGTCCTTCTCTGTGTGGTAGGCTAATTTCAACCATTGCCCACCAAGCTGGTCTATCTCTCCCCCTCCTTAACTAGACAAGAAAAACTTGACAAAAGGCTCATGGGTTGAGATAAGGACTATGAGACCACTCAACAACTACCATCACAGGCAAAACAGGCTCAACTTGGGGAAAATTAATCTAATTTCTTGCCAGTTGATATAAGAGTAGGATAATGAGAAACAAGAACGAATCTTAAAACACCTTCCCCAATTCCTCCCTTCTTCCTAGGCTTAACTTGACTCCCAATTTCTCTACCTTCTTCCCTGCAGCAGCACAGGCAGACAGGGAATGGGTGTTGAGGTCAGTTCATCAGAGATTATATGTGCTACTGCCTTCTTCCTCGTGTTCTTCCCCTCCTCCAGCATGGAGTCCCTCCCACAGGAGACAATCCTTCAGGAACATACTGTTACAGCATGGGTACCTTCCACAGGATGCAGTCCTTGAGGAACAAGGCCGCTCCAGTGTGCATATCCTCCATGGGATACTGTTCTTCAGGGACAGGCTGCTCCAGTGTGGGTGCTCTCCACAGGGTGCAGTCCTTCAGGAACAGCCTGCTACAGTGTGGGCCCCCCACAGAGTCAGAAGTCCTGCCAGCAAACCTGCTCCAGCATGGGTTCCTCTCTCCATGGGCCACAGGTCCTGCCAGGAGCCAGGTCCAGCACAGACTTCCCATGGAGTAACAGCTTCCTTTGGGCATCCACTTGCTCCAGAGTGGGGTCCTCCAGGGGCTGCAGGTGGATCTCTGCTCTCCCATGGACCTCCAAGGACTGAAGGGGCACAGCTGCCTCACCATGGGCTGCACCTCGGGCTGCAGGGGAATCTCTGCTGTGGCACCTGGAGCAGCTCCTGTCCCTCCTCCTGCACTGACCTTGTGTCTGCAGGGCTGTTCCTCTCACACATTCTCATTCCTCTCTCCTGGCTGTGGGTGTGCAGCACTTTTTATCACAGAGGCACTGCCACTGTCTCTGGTGGGCTCAGCCTTGCCAGTCTGTCTTGGAGCCAGCTGGCATTGGCTCTGTTGGACATGGGAGAAGAGTCTGGCATCTCCTCACAGGAGCCACCTTTAGCTCCTCCTGCAACCAAAATATTGGCATGTAAACCCAATGCCCCATGCCATGCTTTGGGCTCAAGAATGACATATTATTTCAGTGTGGTATCATCCATGGTGGATCCAAGGTGAATGCCTGTGCTCTGTCGTGGGAACGTGACATTGATACACCTGCTGTCTCTGCTTAGAGCTGGCTTGGGCCACACTGCCAAGCTGCTTCTGACCTGAGCAGGTTTCACAAGCAGGATAGCTGTGTTTGCTTAGCACAGTGCCTAGAGCCAACCTGCAGTTCTTCCACGGGAAATATCACTCACCTCAGCCCAGATGAGCTGCCCTTGGAAAGCCTAGAGGTGATAGCAAAGAAATAATACGTGTCTTATTTGGTTCCTGTAGATGTATCCAAGGACTCAGTTAGCCCTTTGGGAGACTACAGTGTCATGCCTTAAAGCTGTGTTCAACAGGCTACCCAGCATCTACCCTGAGGCATTATTCTTCCTGTGGACAGGCATGCTGTGCTCAAATACAGAAAAACTGTTATATTGCCACCTTTGCATCCAGCTTAGCAAGCTGGTCTGATTGTTCTGTTAATTTCTTTATAATTCACTGTCCTTATGTCTACAAGTTTCAGTAGCTAAGCTGTCATAGTAACTGAGTACCGTGTTGACCTTGTTTATTGCTGCAGTATAGCATTCAAATTATCTAGTGACAACAGATACTGTGTGGAAATCTGTTATACCAGCCTTATCTTTTAACAAATGACTGGATGATCTTCCTGAGATCCTATCAGTTTGATTGTGCTGATTGTTGTTAATCTCATGCTGCTTGGTCTTTGTGATACTTGCCTCTTTGAATTCCTTTATCCAGGCTGTGATAAAATAGGTGCTCTTCCATATTCATGGAGTGATTCCTTTTCCAGCTGAACGCTGAATAGCAAATGCTAAAGATTAAATTTTTCCAAGTAAGTGAGATTGGATAGCTTAATTTGAAGAATGGTTGTTCTGCTTCCTCACTTGTTTTAGGTGAATCCATTGCTTGAAGCTTTTGGCAATGCCCAGACTGTGATGAATGACAACAGCAGCCGCTTTGGAAAATACATACAGCTGCGTTTCCAGAAAAATACGGGTAAAATCAGGGGCAATTAGTAGTTTGGGGAGTGGTTAGGAACTGGAAGGACTGGACTGAGTTGCTAAAACTTGTGATGGGTAAAATTTCGGCCCCTGACTCCCTGTGGGAAGGGTGTGCAAGTAAGCAAAATCTTACAGCCACCACTGTAGGATAGGGCCTGTGTAGGATAAGGTCTGGGTTTGGACAAAGTGGGAGTACAGGACAGATATGGGGGTGACAGTGCAGGGTATGTATCACTAATACTCTGTGGTGCCAGAAGCCTTTGTTTTT
Source organism: Ptilonorhynchus violaceus (assembly GCA_013397565.1). Taxonomy (NCBI): domain Eukaryota; kingdom Metazoa; phylum Chordata; class Aves; order Passeriformes; family Ptilonorhynchidae; genus Ptilonorhynchus; species Ptilonorhynchus violaceus. The sequence goes on from VZRJ01007344.1 coordinate 510,031, forward strand.
GCCAAAACAGAGTTTTATTCAGAGATGAGCAGAAATTTCTAAGACCTCAGGAAGCATGGAGAAGCTGGTTTCCAGTGTGCTGGGCAGCCTAGAGGGTCTTGCACATGAGAAAGTTAGACAATGCTGTGCTCCTGTCACCAAAGAAGAGATGTGGGACAGCTCGGTCATCTTCATGTCCTCCAGTGTGAAGTTCACCACCCTGTCACCTTTTTGTGTGCAGTGCAAGGTGCTAAGCTGAGTGAGTACCTGTTAGAGAAGTCACGGGTGGTACAACAAGATACTGGGGAGAGGAATTTCCACATCTTCTACTACATGTTTGCTGGACTGTCTTCAGAGCAGAAGGAGATGTATGGGCTACTGGATCCTTCACTCTACAGGTACTTTGAAAGCAGACCCTAGTTTAGCCTTCATGATGGGTGGTGAAGGGGAAAACAGCATAATGGAGTTTTTGCCTCTGCCCTGGGGTTTTATTTGGTGGTGAGTGGAAGCTGGAGAGGGATCTGAATGGAGCTACATGAAGAGATGTTACAGATCATCATGGAAGTCAGGAGATCTGGGGTCTCTTCTGCATTAGCTTGGAAAAGTTTCTTTCCCCTTTGTGTCTCCACTGCTGGTGATCTGCTTTGCTCCCATAGGGTAGGACTGACTTACAGTGCTGGTTGTGTGACAGTTTTGCATGGGATATGCTTCCCCAGGTACATAAGTGGACGATTTGGTACACAGGATGTAGCGCAGCGCTGGAAGCACAAATACCAAGAGGTTTGCAATGCCCTTGACATGGTGGGCTTCCAAGAACAGGTTAGTTCTGGGGTTGTTTAATTTCCATCTGTGCTTCCCGCAGGCAGAAGGTTTCTTTCTAGCTGCTCTTTTGAAACTCAGTCCTATTTATTTCTCTAGATTTTCTGTTTTGCTTTCAGACCACCTGAGTCTGCCAGACTTTGCATAGATCTTTTTTCCACAGGTTGACTGTGCCTCTTCCCTTAACCTCTCCAACATCTGGGTCCTCTGCATTGTACGTGCTGCATGCTGGTAGGTTTTTAAGTCACCTTTCTTTTGTGTTTTAGGAGCAAGTGGACATGCAGGCTATCTTGGCTGGTGTGTTGTCTCTGGGCAATGTGACCTTTGAGCCTGAGGAGAGCCATGGGTCTGTGAAAGTCAGTGAAGCCTCCCAGGGATGGCTGAAGGCTGCAGCGGTGAGTCACAAGAAATGTTAACAGAAACCTTATGGGTATGATGCTCTTTCCCAGTGGCCTTGTGACTGCAGGAGCTGTTCCTGCCAGAAATGGCAGAAGATGTCTCTGCCTCAGAGTGTGAAGGCTTCTAAAGAACAAAGAGATTTTTTCCGGAAATGTACAGTTGGACCCCGTGACTGCATTTGTGTTCACTGCTATTCATTCCCAAAGAGACATTTCCCAGCTTCTATTTCTTGTGTGTCTAGAACCACTGTCTTACATATTCAACATGTGCGTTGCTGACTTCATATAACCCTTTTAAACTAATTGTTTTGTGTTACCGAGTGTGATGATGCCTTGGAGAAATTCAGGTGTCTAATATCTGTATACTAGTTCGGTGTTTTGATCAGAAGTTGTCCAAGGATACCACCCTAAGTGCTCTCATTTTTTGTTGGTTATCTTGAATTAAGCTTTCTACTATTTTGCATTGAATTATCACAGATTAAGAAGTATGAATTTCCCAGGACCATTCTGTTTCTGTTATTTGGGATGGATATGTTATCCTGCTTTGTTAACAACACTGAACAGAAAAATGAAACATATTTCTCCACTTTCTATTTCTTTTTCTTTTGACCTGTTTGATATCCCAACACGCTTGCTCTTTGGTTTCACTCCCATCTCTTTGCCTGTTTCCCTCCTACACCATACCTGAAACAACCACCTACGTCTGTTCAGCAGCCAACTTCTTTTTATCTTACTTCTGACAGTCTGCTCCTCATTTTTTGCCCACAGGAGGGGAATTCCTGTTAAATCACTGCAGGGTTCAGTGTGTCTGAGTTCCCTTTGTTTTCCGCCTCTGGCGTGGGTTCGTGTGACTCTGAAGCTCAGATGCTTCAGCACCTGCACAGTCACCTCCATGTGGTGCTGTTCAGTAAGTCATTAAGCTGCTCAGCAGGGCCTGGCGTGGCTCCCAAAGAAGGTGAAAGGTGGCAGCGCTGGGAGAGCGAAACAAAAAGTGTTTGAGAGCGAGCGTGTGAGGTTGGTCGCTGCGGGGGGCGTGCAGGTCAGAGCCCGCATCCGACTCCAGTGCCAGCAGTAGCACTTACCTGATAGTGGGGCTCAAAGGCCTGAGCTTGATTCATGGCAGATACAATCCCCACGAGTGGAGTAAGGGTTTACAATTGGCTGTCCTCGTCTATTTCCTCTTTCCCAGGGTCAGTTTGGAGTCCAGGAAGATGAGCTGTTAAAATGCCTCATTTGTACGACGTCAGTGACCCGAGGAGAGCAGATTCAGCGTTTTCACACCCAGCAGCAGGCAGAAGGTAGGAAACATAATGAATTGCAGATGTGCTGGCTGGAAAGAAATTTGATGGAAGGGTATCCCCACACATGTGCAGCTTGTTGGGAACAAAGATGTCCTTCTGTGCCCCTGCATTCCTCTCACACAGAGGCAAGAATGTCAGTGTTTATCTGTTTAGTCTCTTACTGACATGTAAGGCCATGAATGCTGCTTTTGTTTGATCTCCAGGAGACTGCAGAAGTTAAATGAGAAACCAAGGAATTAGCTTTGCCTTCTCCCTAAGTCCAGCCCAGAAAGAAGCTCTAGGTATTTGTACAAAAGAGAGGAGGGCTCCTGTTGCAGAGTGCTGGCAGTGTGCAGAGCTCTGCATAGTAGATGGAGAAGCAACCATGCAAACAATGAGATACCAGAGTATCAGGAATGGAGTGAAATGAAGAGAGTAAAGTAGCAAGTGCAAGGTGTTATTTTCTCCTTTAATAAAACAAGAAATTAATCTGAAATAATCTGCACCAAAAGGCTCAGTTAAAATAAAATATTTTTTAAATTAGTTAAGAAGGCAGATTATTGCTTAAAATAGATGAAAGAAAAAAATGAAAATGCAATGGTATTAGCTAGTTCTGTTTTTCAGATTTCTCTAGACAATAACATATACATCTTTCAGCATGCTGTAGGTCGTGTTGATTTGGTCTCCTTAGAATGTCAGCAAGTTTTCCATCAATTGCATTCTCTTCTTGCCTATAGCATTTAAACACTTAGCAACTGTGGGCTGGGAGGAAGAGAACTGTCCAATTTTCCAAGTATAATTTGGAGCTTCTCGCTTGGTGTAGCAGTGAGTGGATCCATGCTTAGTAGACCTTCAGAGGGGAAAGCAAGTCTCTGGATATTCTAAAAAGTGGCATGACTCAAAAATGCTCTGGTATGCCATGTGTGATCTTGTAGAAAGATTGTGAAGGTTTTGAAATTAAAGAGCTCTTTTTACGCTTACAAAGGGCAGGGATAATTCCATGAATATCTAATGTTTATCTGATCTTTAAAGTAACTTTATGTAGACATTGTTGCTAGAGGTGGATGTATGGAGCCGGCTTGTGTGTCCTGTGCCCTGCTCTCCTGCAAGCCCTTCGGTGAGCTGCTGTTCTCTCTGTGCAGATGCTCGGGACTCCATTGCAAAGGTGGCCTATGGCCGAGTGTTTGGCTGGATCGTTTCCAAGATCAATGAGCTGCTGGCCGAGAACGTGGATTCTGAGGTGGAACTAAGAGAGATAGGTGAGTTCTGCCTGCCTTGCTCCTGTACTGTCCTCAAATGCGCGTCCCTCAGCCACGACAAAGGACAGGCACAGCGTGAGGCTTCACAGAGACTGCGTGCTGGGATGCATTATCAAAACCATGACCCTGCCAGAGATAAGAGTCAGCAGCATGAGCTCTGTAGGGCCTTGTGCAACTGTGAGCAGTCAGTTGATCTGAAGCAACAGTGAGGCTGTAGTTCTGGGGAACTCTGGAGTAGCAGAGGAGCTGAGGGTTGGAGTGGGTCTTCTCTTAACTAATTCTCCAAGGGGAGCTATGGAAGAGCAACTGGTGTCTCTCTTGGCTGCGTTTTCCCCGTGCCACAAGAGCTGGGTGATAGGAGATTTTGTTGTGTATTGGTGTGCACAGTAATCTGCAGGGAAAGTCTGCAGGCTCCATGGTGTGCTCCTCTTATATTTTTTAGGCATCCTGGATATTTTTGGGTTTGAAAACTTTGCAGTGAATCGCTTTGAACAGCTTTGCATAAACTTGGCCAATGAGCAGCTGCAGCATTTCTTCAACCACGTAAGTCTACTGAGGGTGATCTCACCTTGTGTTGCAGAGAAAGCAGAACACTGCTCCACTTGGCATGTGAAGGAGAGCTTGGGGAAAAACAGACAACTTCTGTTGCCTGGAAGGACAGAAATAATGATTAGTGAAGCAGTATAGAGAGCAGCAACCTTCTCTGCTGGGACAGGGGAGCTGCTGGAACAGGAAACGAAGAGGTAGAAGGATCAAGCAGCAACCAAAGTCATAAGAGCAGGGACACACTCTGAGAAATGTTCCTGCTTTATGCACCAGCACCAGTGTGTGCTAGGGGTACAGAAAAGCATGAAGAACAGCGGTTTCATTTTGGACCTCTCATGCTGTGGCTGAGAGTGCCACACCTCTGTCCTCTGTTCAGGGCAGGAAGGAAGATGTTCAGGTTGTCTAGTCAAGTCTGCTGTGTTCTTCAACCTCTTTTTTCTTTATTTCAGCACATTTTCCAGCTGGAGCAGGCTGCCTATAAGGAAGAAGGGCTTCCTTGGGAGACTATCACATTCAACAATAATGAACCTATTCTGGTGAGTGAGAGGACTGACAGAATATAATTGCTCCATGCAGCCAAGAGAAAAGTCCTGCTCTTTCTAACATGGGGAGGAGATGCACCTGGGAAGAACTTCTGCAAAGGGTGGTGAGGGTGAGAGGGGATGCCCTGCACTGCTTCAGACGTGTGTCATGTGTCTCCTTTCCTGCAGAATCTGCTCCTGGCCAAGCCACTTGGGCTGCTGTCTCTTCTGGATGAGCAGAGTGCATTCCCTCAGGTATGCATGAGAGAGGAGGCAGAGAAAATACTGTGGGGAAAGGTAGCAATGACTATCCAGGCTACAGAGAGAGCTCTTAGGTTGGAGTGCAGGTTGAACAGAGGTGTCCCTGTGTGTGACTTCTGAGACAGGACATCCAGATCAGTGGCAGTCTAATGGTTTTGGCATCCCTGTGAAGAGTTAAAGAGAAGGTACAGCAGAAGACTATTGCACAGCCAAGGATACTTCCAACACTTTGTTTTGATTCCATGTGTCCTCATCAGGTCTCTGTTGCAGCTTATGAAATCTGCTCTCTTGCAGGCAACTGATAAGACGTTTGTGGATAAACTAAACAGCAGCTTTAAGGGCAATTCACACTTCCAGCCGGCCCGAGGACGTGTTTTGGGCTTCAGCATCATTCACTACGCTGGGAAAGTACGTACTGTTTGCAGGAAGAATGCTGATGTAGTGTGTGTTGGAGGGGGTGAAGGTTGCCTGACAAATAAGGCTTTGAAGTTGAGGAATGTGTGGTCTGAGGATGACAATAACAGAAGTGCCTCCAAGAATTCCCTGGGATTTATGTGAAGGGTACAGGAAGAGAGGACCCCTGAGGAAAGCAGGGCTGCCTCAGGGAAGTGTAGGACACTAGAAGAATCTGCTGTTCTTCTGATCATCATTCTATTAGAACTCTAGTCCTGAAATATTTATAAAATAAATAAAATTTTATAAAACTTTATAAAATAAAAGCACTGCATTCGCTGTGCAGCACCAAAGAACAAGCTAAAGGCTTTTCCCTGTAGCTACTGGATTCCAGAACGTAGCAGTGACTATTTCATTGCAAACACCTGGGAACACTGTGTAAACAGCCAGATAATTAATGTTTTGAAAGTGGAAGCAGTTATTTATACATTCAGTGGTATCTAAGCAACTTGTGATTTAGAACTATTGCATGTAACTTTACTGCCACCAATATTGGTCCGCATAAATTGAATTGATTGGAGATAGTTTTTGAAACAGGAGCAAATATGACAATTCAGGTCATTGTAATATGCAATTTAGTAATCTAATCTCAGCATTGCTGACCAAGTTATTATTTGTGACATTCATTATTACAGAAATTAACATGTAACATGTAAAAGGTAGGTGTCTCAGTGTTATGCTGCACTCCTGTGGTTCTGATGCCTCTGCCATGTGCAGGGTTTTGTTGCTCAGGGTTGGCATCTGAATGGGGTGCATATGCATCCAAAAAATTCGTGTGCAAGCCGGAGTACATTCAGTTTAACACATGATCAGCTCCTGGCAAGCTGTTGGAGGTGGCTTTCACAGCCAGCCTGCGAGCTCTGCTGTCCTTAGTGACTTGCTGCCCTTTCCCCAGGTACAATACGCTGCCAAGGGCTTCCTAGAGAAGAACAGAGACACCTTGCCAGCCAACGTCCGCGGGCTCTTCATCAACAGCGTCACGCCCCTGCTCAGTGTGCTGTTCACAGGCAAGTCCCTCCGCACTCCCATCGTGAGCCAAGGCCCACCTTGGCAAGAATTAAGTGTGGGCATGAGGCTCATGTGCTAAGAGTGTATTTCACTGCTAGCAGCCCCAGGGAGACTCTGGGAATGCTGCAGACTGGAGTGTGGCTGCTGGCATGTACTGAGCTGTCAGAGCTGTTTGTTCCCTGCTGTGGAAAGCAAGGCAGGTTTTATCCCCTTCCAGAGAATTAGCCACTGCTCAGATGTCTTCCCATCTTCTCCAGGGCCAGTGCAGGGCTGTCTCCATGGGTCCTTTCTGTACACTCTGTTCCTGTCTAGAACTGAAGCTGGTCAAGGTCATGGCTACTAAAAATGGAACTTTTGAAAATGGAGTGCTATAAAGCCACAGGCTATCTTTTCAAACACAGTTTGGGGTACAACTTGATACAAAAACTCTGAGGTCATGCATTATTTTTCTCCACTACACTCCCTTTTTCCAGTTATCAATAAGCCCTCAGATTCTTCAAGGCTTCTAATGAAAGTAAAAATTTAGAGAAAGGTCAGGTGGATGCTTCCTTGGAAATTGGCTGGCTGAGGACAATGCTTCTGGTACAGAAATTCTGTAATTTTTTTTGGTCCCATTCCCATGCCCATGCCACATTCTGTGATTTACAAGAAACCAATGAGTTTCATTTCTATTCCCCACTGCTTTTCAGCTGCTTCTCAGGACTATCTTTCTTCATTACTGCTTCTGCACTGTTACTGAAGCTACTTAGCCTAGTCCCAACTTTTTCAAAATTCATAAACATCAGAGATAACCTGTCCTCAGGTTGGTTGTCCAGTTCTGGGAAATGGCTGCAGTGCTGAAGAAAGGGTTTGGCTCAGATGACCTCCCAGAGGACACTCCCAACCTCATTCTGTGATTTTGTGATTCAGATGAAGCCATTGCATCGAGAGTGCGCAAGACTATTACTAGATCCCTTAGTAAATTCAACTTCCCTGAATTTTTCCTCCTGTCACTGAATTAGTTATAAGTTATCTGACTTTAAATAACTTCTTGAGTGCTGTAGGTGAGCTTCTCATTTGCTATTTGTACTTTTTTCTGCACTGTCAGGTGCCCATTGATGATATTCCTGTTGAAAGTCATTTAGGTTTATTTAATAACCTGATTGCCATGTCTTCTCAGTGGCAGAAAATAATATTGCCTGCATTGTGTGCTTAATACATTTGCATTTTCTTCTTCCTTTTTTTAGTGCTTTCCTGGTATTTCCAAATGGTGAAATGTAACACCGTGTCTGTGATTCAGTATTTGTAAGGAGGCTTGTGTGTGAAGTGAGGTTTGAATCTTTAGCCATGTTTGATTGCAAGCAAAGCTACAAAATTAACTATTGTCTCTGTTCTTGCAGCCACTATCTCCAGGACGGGGACCCTGATGCCTCATGTGAAAGCCAAGGTATTACACTTCAGGTCCACATGACAGCTGATAAATGATGGCATAGGTAGCTGATAATTTTTATTTGAGAAACTGGCTGAAAAAAAGCAGACAGAAATTGGTTTAAAATAAGAGCAGACAGCAATCAGCTTCCAACAATTTCTTCCTTGTTTTTCACTGTGTTTTCTGCTTGTTTCTGCTGTGATATGTTTAACTTGTCCTCCCTCCCATTAAATCCATTCTCCCTCATTTTTGCCATCTGTCTTCCAGCAGTGCTCTTTGGCTGTCAGTCAAGCACTTCTTCCAGGGCTGATCTTTTGTTTTGGTCTGGTTTCAGGTCGTAGCGGGAGCAGATGACAAATTCAACAGCACACGGAAGCAGTCTGCTGGAGCTCAGTTCCGGGTATGCTGTCGCTGCCCTGAGGTGCCCCATGAAATGAGGGCAGTGATAGTTTTATCACTGCAAATATCCCTGCACTGCTTCCAGAGTTCTAAGCATGGTTAAAGCAGACGTTATGTAGACAGGGGTTTTCCTGGTTGCTGAGCAGGGCTGATCATGGTGGGACTGACTGAGTTGTTGCCAGAACCCAGGAAGTTGCTGTGGGGTGAGAAGATAGTTCTTGCTGCAGGATATTGCACATCTGGCAGCGCTTTGGTTTGATGGACTGTTGATCTTCCCCTGCTCTTGCCAGCATTCCCTGATGGTGCTCATGGAGAGGATGTATTCTGCCAACCCACACTTCGTGCGCTGCATAAAGCCCAACAGCCAGAAGGAGCCGGGTGTGCTGGACAACCAGGTGGTGCTGCTGCAGGTGAGGAAAGGCAGTGTCCTTCACAGGTACTCCTGCCATGTCCCAGTGGGAGGGTGGGCTCCACCAAAAGGCTATGTAAGCTGACTTGCTTGAGTCTCCCCCTGCAAGGGAAAGAGTGGCCACGCTTTATATGCGTGTAAAGATTCTGAGTACTTGGTTGATTTATGACACAGACTGCTGGGTCCAGATTTTGCAGACTTAGTTCTCTCTTGTTTCTTTTTCATGAATGCAGTGAGATCTGCGTGTTGGGCACTAGAATTCATCTTTGCATCTCCCCCTGGATGGGGTCTGGTACAGACAGTACTCCAGAAAAAATGCTTCCCGGAGGAGACTGTTCTCACCCATCAGCCAGGGCAACTCTGAAGAGAAGCTATGATAGGATTACTTTGATAGGATCTGAAATGCACTGATATGACTGTATTTGGATATTCTGTCAGGTCTGAGGTCTAGATGCTTTAAAGAATACTGAAAATGATTAGAAGAGTTCAGAAAGCTCAGTGGCCTCTTTAATGTATATAAGAAAGGATAGGATTAAGAGGAAGTTCATCCATGCCTCAGAGTACTTCTGTGTCCAGATTTGGAAATATAAAGCTATCCTCTAAGGGACAGAAGCAAAGCAGTACCCATGGCTGGAAGGTGAAGTTATTTCAGTCATTGGTTTTTATGGTTTCCAACTTTTAACTCAGAGTGGTTAATCATACAGCTACAGGATGTGGTAAACTCAGTCCTTAACCAAGGAAACATTTTCAGAAAAAAATTTATTCATGTTGAACTGGAGAAGTTTAGGGCTGAATGAAGTAATTTCTGCCTGCAAAGGAACAGACTGATGTCACCATGACCTGTTTCTTTTTGTTTCTCTGATCGTCTTTGTGGTGCTGCTTCAGCTCCGGTACAATGGACTGCTGGAGACAATCCGTATCCGAAGAGATGGTTTTTCCTGGAGACCCTCCTTTGAAGAATTTGCTGAAAGGTCTAATAAAACCTCTGAGCTTTCCTTGTTATTTATTACTAGGGAAGCAACTCTGATAACCAGATATAGGGAAGGAGTAAAAGCCTCTTTAAAGTTCATATGGTCTGAGGTCATGGGGTTATTTGCTGTGGGAGGCTGAGTGGGAAAAACAGTGATTTGTTGGTGTTTGGTGTCAGGGTGATATGGATCAGCTCAGCCCATCAAGGATGTGGCTTTTAAGTGTTTGTATTGGTTTGTTTTCCACAGATATGGAATTCTTCTAGTTAAACCTGGAGTTCCCCTCACAAAAGAAAGGTAGGAACACTTACTTGGTTGTGTGCAGTCTGGTTTGTTCTTCAGAGGCTTTTACTCTGAGTAGCACAGCAAACTGAGTAAAAGGGACAGACAAAAAGAGAATGGGATTTTGTGGTGATGGGGAACATGGATCCCAGGCAAGGACATTAAATGTTTGAAAAGCATTTGGTAAAATGATGAATTAAATCTTTCTTGAATTGCTGTGTAGCAATTAAATTCAATTACTGTAAAGCCTTGTTGTCCTGTGAAATGAAAACTGACCAGTGTACTCAATTTAGGGAGTGACAATAGTGGTCAAGGGTGTCCACTGAATTCAGTGTGGCTGGGCCTCAAGCACAGTTGTCAGGTGCCTCTCCAAGGCTTTTTCCTGGTGGCCACATGGGAGAAGATAAAGACAATGCTGAGCAAGCAGCCAGCACTGAGTGTCTCCCAGGCTAGACAAGATGTTTCTAATCCAAGAATTTTGACTCCACACAGGGAAAATATACCATCAGCACTTTCAGAACCTGACTGTTACACATGTAAATGTCCTTCCATCTCTGCAGAGAGACAGTCTTGCCCTGCCAGCTTTTTCCTTTCTACATCTAGGGCAACAGTTCCCCACCTCCTCTTCTCCACTTTCCCAGTCCCTCCTTTCTACCAGTGTCAGTTGTGATTGATAGTGAGAATGAATCATGTAAAGAAGCCAGCTGAGGGAGTTTTTTCAGTCACTTAAGAAAAGGATTTGAATGATCTCCTGGAACAATTCTCTCCTGGCAGCAGCTCCTCCTGCCTTCACAGTGCTTCCTTGAACTTCCTGACGCTTCTGAATAATAAGAATTGCAAACCCAAGTAAGGTCACAAGAGAATCTCATAGATGGGGAAAAGATGATTGTAAACAGGCAGCACGGTGTGTTTTCAGACACAAAAATCATAGGATGCATTTCAGAAAAATGTTCCTGGGGATATGGATTGTGGCACTGTGGATGTTGGCTGAGATAGAAGGATAAACACTTCTACTTTCCTGAGTGATATATCAGCAAAAAGTGCCACTATGATTTCACAGCCTGGATTTGCAGGAGAGGGAGGAAGCTCTGTGTGTGTTGCAACTAGAGCAGTGCTTTCAGTTCCAAGTGTCAGAGAATCTTTCCAAGTGACCCAAATTTTATCACTAGAGTCTGCAAAATGAAACTGGAATTGGAAAACAGACTTTCTCCCAGAAGTCTTGCTGTGCTGACCTTGCAACTTCTGTCCTCCAAAGGGCTTGGAAACAAAATGAGGAAAAACACTTCTAAGAATAAAATAGGCTCTACAGAATTGCCTCCCAGGGAGTTGAAGGAAATCTACCTCTGGGAACCCCTTTGCTGATGTTCTTCCCGAATGTGATCCTAGCTATAACTCAAGGAGCACTACAGACTGACAGCCAGTTACTGACTGTTGGGAATTGCTGAGGCACTTTCATCCCCTTTATGCACCTAAAAACACTGGTGTTTGCTTTGGGTGGAAAATTATTTATTTCGCTTTTTCCTCTCTTTCAGCTGCTTAGAGATACTGCAAAGCACAGAGCTGAAAGGCTGGATTTGTGGGTAGGTGTGGATCACTGTTGTTGGGAATAGGAACTCAGAGATTTTATGCATGTGATCTGTTACCTGGTTCTCTTCAGGGAGAACTTTGTGGTTGTAGGAAAGGCCTCCTCAAAAGATCATGGCTCCAAGTTTAGACAAACAGTGTTTCTCACTGCATCTTTCTCTTCCCGTCTTCACAGAAAGTCAAGACTTTTCTTTAAATATTGGCATCAGGAACAGCTGGCAAAGTATGTGGAGCGACTGGAAAATGCAGCAGTTGTCATACAGAAAGGTGAGCACTGGGACAGGAGCATCTCTCAATGCTAATCTCAGACCAGGGACTTTTCTGAGTCCCTGCTGCACGTTTGCACCTTCACAAAGGACAGAACAGTAGGGCAGGTGCCATCTCTGTGTCAAGGCCCTGCAAAGTCAAAGTGCTTATTGTAAATGCCCACATCCCCAGTGTTCATCCTAAATCAGGGAAAGCCGTCAGACAGTGAAAGCCTTGGAAAGGGAAATTGTGTGCAGGAGAGCTGAGCTGAGCAGGCCAGGCATGTGATTTGGCTGTGTCCTGAGATCTGGCTCACTGTTCTCTGGAGTAAGGGCTTGTTTGTGAGTTGTGTTGATCTGAGGAGAGGGAAATGAGTGAAACAGATCTCATTCCTGCTTTCAGAGGCAAGCAAAAGGGGATGAAGTTTTAGGGTGTTCTGGATTTTTTCTTTCCTTTCCATGCAGCATCTGCTCTAGCAGCCTGCTTCTCCCAAGTGGCTGTGGGCGGTTTGGTACTTCCCTTAGCACAGGCTACATGAGCATTGTGCAGTCAGGAGGAGGAGGAAGGAGGCTGTCACCCTGCCTAATCCCTCTCTGTTGCACTTCTGTATGGGTTGTTGCACTGCTGAAGCATCTGAGCAGCTTCCAGCTGTGCACCAAACACTGTGACAAACATCAGACTGTCACAAGCTGTGCACTGTTGTCATCCCTGGGGAAGATGTGTGGGTAGTGGGAATTGAGAGGGTGCAGCTTTCAGTTCATGTGCTTTAATACCTGGTAGAGTAGGTGGGATCATGCAGGGTTTGCAGTGCTCCTGGTGAATCCTGTGATGGCTGCTTATGGGAAAGGATTTCCTGTGGGCTGGCACCAAGGAAATCCTGTCTCCATCATGTCTGAAGGGTACCAGAGAGATAGATGGTTCATGGGCCTTTCTGTGAGTCTTTCTATTTTAGGTATTCAGTGCCCTGGTATTAGAGATGAGAGCTTAGATCTGTAATTTGATTTCTATAAATCCATGATCTGGCAGCTTAGAGAAAAGAAGACAGTTCTCACAGGGTTTTGACTACCTGCTTACAGTAGAGTTTTCATTGCTCTTTATTAACATGATTCAAGTGTTGAGGGCTGTGCACTGGATGAAGGACTATCACCCCCTGTTCTTCCCTGAGAGAATGACAAAGGCATGAACAGCATTTTTTTCCTAACCACAGCTTTTCTCTGAACAGTTTTTAGGGGATTCAGATGCAAGAAGAGTTTTGTAAAACAGGTGGCTGAGCTGAGAGCTCAAGCACAGCGGCTACAGGAGGAGGCAGATAGAGAAAGAATCCGTCAGCTGGCACTGGAAGCAGAGGCCCAGGGTGAGTTGCTCCCACTCCCACTGTCCCAGTGTGTAGCCACTGGTGCCGTGATCACCTTGAAGTGCTGTAAGCTCCAGGTGATGATGGCCTGCCCTGGCTCTCCTGAGCTGGGGGCTCCATCTGTGCTGTGGGCAGGGAGATGCTGATGTCTCTGCTATTTGGAAGTGTGGCTTTGTCTGTGGGGAGCAGAAGCAGCATGGCGTTTGCCTGGCAGTGCTGGAAGGAGGGCCAGGCTGTGTCTTTCCCACATAATCATGCAGCAGAGCCTGTCCGTGCCCTGGGTGCGTGGAGGATGGATCTCATGCATCTTTGATGCTAGATTTCACCTACATATTTCTTCTTGTTGCAGAAAGAATCTCCCTTCCAGTCCCCATGCCACGAAAGAGGCGCCCTCAGCTCAGTCCTCATCCTTATGATAAGTCACAACAGCCACCGGTGCCACGGCCACGCAGCAAACTGACAGAGGTAATGACATTGGCTCTGACAGGGGCCACTTAGCCAGATGGGCTGGTTCCCTGCTCCAGCCACCTTCTGCATGCACATGTTCTCCTGCACGTTGTCATTCTTGTTATGGGAAGAGTGAGTCCTTTCCTTCTGTGGTTGGCAAAAAGCATGGTCAGGACCTTTGAGGAACTGAAAGCTGCGTTTGATAGTTTGCCGCTGATCTTGTCATTCCTGAGTCGTAAGGGACTCAGGAATGGGATAGCCTACCGAAGTGATCTCTTCAAGTGTCCCCTGCCTTTGACTTTCCTTTTGTGCTGACTTTCCCTCTCTCCCTACTTTCAGTCCACTCCTTTTGATAACTTCTTGAACCCTTCTGTGCCTCGTCCTGTTCTGGGAACTGAGGAACAGACTGGAGAAGAAGCAAAAATGAGGAAGCTCAAGAGGGGAGCAACTCTCCGCTGGTTCAAAGAGACACAGGCCCAGAAGGTCATGCAGGATGATGGGGCCTTTCCAAGCTGGCTGCATGGGATGATCAGTCGGAGGTGAGTACACTGGACACAGTGACTGCAGGCAGAAGCCACCATGTCCTTAGGAGGGCTGCATAGGTTGGATTTGCTAGGCTTCGCTTCCTTAAGGAATGGGAGTAACCTGCATAAGTTTTCCCTTTTAATCTACGAGTGTCAAACCCTTAGGGGGAAGCTTGGAAGTCCACATCACAGGTTGAAAATGGTGAAACTTTACATAGGTCCAGGGAAAGACTATGGAAACTCACTGGAAATAAGTCAAACGAGTCCACTGTGAGACCCTAGATACAGATCCTGTGTAGGGAAGGGAGACTTGGAAAGTAATCAAAGAGGAAATGCACGCATACGTTTACCCTATTGTGGACCATTTGCAGAGACATGAAGATGAACTTTTGGTTTGACTCATTATGACTGTTTTTCATATCTCAGTTTAGGTCAGGAGGAGATCCCAATTCACAGCAGGAGAACACAGAATTCAGTTTACTTTTATTTAAAAAGTATTAAGAGGGGCTGTAGTGAGTACCCAATGACAAAATTCCCCCAAAGCCCCCTGATACAGGAAAAGGAAGAGTTTTTGTTGATACCTCTGCCCATCTAATGAGGGTGCAGCACAGGCGGAATTTACTTCTACTTAGGCTGGGAGTGACATTCACAAAGCCCTTTTTTCGTATGGAGTTTTTTACAAGACTTTGTGTAGATGATTGAAGTTTTTCTGCCAGGTCCACCTCCCACTTCACTCTCATAGCTGAGCCGAGCACTGCTTTCCAAGCAGTGTGATAATCAGAGAAATGCTGATTATGCCAGGGATCAGAGAGCAGCAGGATGGCAGTATAGTCTCACCTGTGTGCAAATCGATCTGTGGTGCTCCATGCTTGTTAACTGCCAATATCCCATAACTGGTGGGATTTGTGTGTCAGTGTTGCTGCCAAGCATGCCTGCTATTTAAACACCCTCATCATCTTGTTCTGGTTTCTAACTTTTTTCCTGTTCAAACTGCAATTCTCCTTCAGTCTTTCTAGATCTTAAGTTCCTGGATTTTGTCAGGTTATCAGTGTGAACATTTACTCAGAGACACAGCACATCAGCTCAGCAAAGGACACGACAATAGCGGGCAACTCCCTGGTAGCTGCATTTCTTTTTTGTTTTTTTAAGATAATTATCAAGGCCCTAAGCTGCATTAATGCTTTTGTCCACAGATCGAAAAATGCAGGAGAGGAATTAGTGCCTGGAAGACAAAACTGTCTGAATTCAAATATAGGTTAGCCATGAGCACTGCACAATGAAGAACGTGGCAGGTCCTTCCTGATGGCACTGGTGCTTGAGTGGAGACTTAAGTCTCCATACAGCAGTGTAAGCTCAGCCTCATGAAATGGAGCAGCCAGAGCAATCCCAAATTGCACTGGTGATTTGCAGCCACCTTTAGCCTGGAGCGAGGCACATGACAAGCACAAAGCAGGGCTTTGTCTGTTGGGGGGCAAGACCTCCTTCCAGCAGGAAGTTCAGAAAGCCAGAGTGGTGTAATCCAAGTTGGTGTTTTTCCAAGGCACTGAGCTTACCCAGTACCCCCACAGCACCCTGACTTCTTTAGCCCTGGACCATAGGAAGTGCACATGTGCACAGATTCCTCATCTCAGCAATGCTTTGCGACGTGCTTTGTGCTGGAAGGTGGCTGTTGCTGTTGCACTAATCAGACTGCTGGAGCAGGTTTGGAGCAGCCCTGCTTGGAGGGGCTTTGGCTGAGAGTATTGTGCCTCCTCAGCCTGTTAATGCCTCCTGCACCATCAAGCCTGGGTTGGGAGACCTGTAGCTAGGAGTGCATGGGGCAGATGCTGGGCTCCCAGTGACACTGCTGTGGTAGCACATGAGATGGATGCAAATTCCTGCTGTGTGACAAGGCAGGTGCACACTGTGTACTGAAAAGCTCTTTCCTGATTCCAGGGAAGCTGAAAACTTGCTGATTGACAAGCCTTTGGGTTGCTTCCTTGTTCGGATCAGCCAGAGCCGACCAGGCTACACCCTGACATACCGGTAGGTAATGAGCAGAGGAGGCTCAGGGGAGACCTTATTGCTCTCTACAACTCCCTGACAGGAGGTTGTAGCTAGGCTGGGGTCAGCCTTTTCTTCCAGGCAACTGGTGACAGGACAAGAGGACACAGCCTCAAGCTGTGCCAGGGTAGGTTCAGGCTCAATGTCAGGAGGAATTTCTTCACAGAAAGGGGTGTCAAGCACTGGAACAGGCTGCCCAGGGCAGTGGTAGAGTCACCATCCCTGGAGGTATTTAAAAGATGTGTAGATGTGGCACTTGGGACATGGTTTAATGGTGGATTTGGCAGTGCTGGCTTAAGGGTTGAACTCGAGAATCTGAAAGGCTTTTCCAACCTAAGTGATTCTATGAAAAACTGAGCACTGCATGAAATTCTGTGTTCCTAGAATTCTGCAGTCA
Organism: Ptilonorhynchus violaceus; assembly: GCA_013397565.1. Lineage (NCBI taxonomy): Eukaryota > Metazoa > Chordata > Aves > Passeriformes > Ptilonorhynchidae > Ptilonorhynchus > Ptilonorhynchus violaceus. The sequence continues at coordinate 526,616 of VZRJ01007344.1, forward strand.
TAGAATTCTTGGATTCTGTGATTCTATAAAACTGCTTGACCTACTCCACAGAGGAATCCAGTGAAGGTGGTCTCAGATGCTCAGCGTCTCCTGCTGTGGGTGCCTCAGACAGACAGAACACTTCAGAGTCTGTCTCTTGCCAAAAAAATGGACCTGTTTGTGGGTGGGGTGCTGTGGCTCCAAGGATAGAGGTCCTGCTTAGTCTGTTCTGTATGGCTGAGTGGGCAAACCAGGTAGGAAGAGGCACTGAGAACGTATGAACTCAGCGTGTTAGTGCACAGCACACCTCCTGCCCTCTGATACTTGTTACTGTGGATCCTGATCACAACTGGCCTCTGGAGACCACAAGTGTGGGAATCATGTCCTGGAGAGGCGCTGCAGCCCAGTGCCACAGCTGTTTCTGTCTGTCCCTCCCCCCAGGGGCGAAGGCCGCTGCAGACACTACATGATCCAGATGCAGCCCAACGCGCGCTACGTCATCCTGGGGGAGGACCGGGCTCACGCCTCGCTCACCGAGCTGGTTCGGTACCACCAGACCGTGGGCATCCAGCCCTTTATGGAGATACTGACTGTTCCCTGTGGGCAGGTGAATGTGGAGGATCTGCAGTGAGAAAAGGGGATGGGGCATGGACTGTGCCTGGAGTGGTTAGAGTCACTGCAGCAGCATCTCTCTTTTGTGTTCCTGTTGAGGGGTGTTTCTGGCCAAGCAGCTTGGCTGCTTCTGCATGCACCGGGGAATGCCAGCAGCTGGGGAGTCTGGGAGTGGGGTAAAGGCACACTGGCAGGTGAATGACACCGCCCTGTCTCCTGAATATCACTAGCAGACACAGCTGAGTGTTTCTCTTTGTTGTGCTGTTTGGTGTGTGTTGAGGGTCTTCAAACCACTGCTGAATCCACTCCTCCTTTCTCCAGAAAAGTAGTGAGAGTTTGAATTATGAAAATCTGGAGTGCCTCACACTGAGTTCGCCAGCAGACAAGGGGGAGACCCCTCCAGAGGAGCAGTCCTGCCCTTCCATGCCTTCCACTGGCAAACCTGCTCTGCAGTGGTTCAGGAGGACCAAGAATTTCCAAAACCAAGAGACCCCAGACAAGAGTAGAACAAAGCCAAGCTCTGAAGGGAGCAGCCAACGAGCCTTCCCTCGCCTCCGCTCTTCCATACGCCTGGCCATGCAGGAAATCCAGCAGGTGAGCTGGGGCATATCCTCTGCCAAGCCACGGCCCCTCTGGGACACATGGAGCCTCCCTGCCCAGGGGCAGGAGAGAGGAAGCTTCCACAAATATCACCTAGTTTCTTAACTCCTGGGCCATAGGTTTTATTTGGTGGTCTTGGGATCAAGTCCGTACTCCCTGGAAGTGCCAGACTTGGTCCCCTAATGCTGTTTCTCTGCTTCTCATCACAGTTCACTTCCACTTCTGTGAACACATCCAAGCAGAGGAGCTCACAGCATTGAGGATGTACTCACTGACGTGGTAAGAGGAGGCAGCACACAGGAGCAAACAGCAATTGCAGCTTCCTGGGAAATGGAGGAGCAAAGGAACTCTTCCCTGCGTGTTCCACCTGTAGCATATCTTGGCCACAAGCTACATAGAAATAGAGCAGGAAAAGCAGAGGTTGGCAGTCAGGACTACAAAGGGACCAGGAAAACCAGGAAAACTCAGCCTAAGTTTGGGTTCCCAGCAGCTGTGGTGCACGGAGTGCTTGCAGTACAATGGCGAGGCTGCTGGAGGGAGCTCACAGTTTGTTGGAGGCCTGGGACTGGAGGGACGAGGACTATCAGAATTCATGCCACAGGAGTCAAGCTGCAGTGGCTCAGTGGGGTGCAGAGAGGTGCTGGGCAGGGAGCCCTGTGGGGTGGCAGAGGCAGCGAGCTGAAGGTGAGGATCAAAACATGGGAAATGGCAGCAACTTTGTTGCTGTAAAGAGGACTTCCAAAAATGTCTCAGCAGCTGGAAACACAGCTGATTACTGAGACTGTGATACACTGGGTGGGTTATAAGTGTCTACAGAGTGGGCCAGGGAAGGCCTTCTGACAGGCTCTGCATTATCTGAAGTATCTGGTAGATGTGCAGCTCCTCTGTCCCACTGGGCTGCTGCTGGCAGGTGGAAGCTGGAGTGGTACTGTCCTACGCCTCTGGAAGACTCTGGGTGTGTGTCAGCTGAGTGGAGAGGGATCAGAACATCATGCTTTTGGCTGCTGACCCTCTGCGGGGCTTCCAGCCACGCACCAGGATTGCCAATTTCCTGCTTAATTCTGCTCTCTGGAGCAAAGCTTTTTAGCCAGGGTCTGTCTTGTCTTTCTCTTGATAGCTGAGAAAGACAGGATCTCTTTAATAGCTGAGAAAATCCTCTCCCTGAAGTGTTTGACTTAATTGCTTCATTCCTGTATGTACCATTCATTGATGTACCCAGGGGATGCTCCCTGTGTCTGAGGTTAGGCAGAAGAAAGATAAAACATGCGGGATCTGCATAGATAACTGCAAGTTTGTTGTACTGGGATAGCTGAATGAAACCCTTTAATGTCCTCCAATGAGCTGTGTTTCTTGATTGTCTTGCAGGTCCAAGTGGCTCAGACCTGTCCTTGTCCAGTGCTGTTGGGCCTTGCCAAGTAATGAACATATCCAGACATACAGCAGCCTTTTTCCTTTTTTTTTTCTTTTTTTTTCACTGCACCCAGCAGGCTCTGTGCCTTTAGACAGGGCTGATGCAGAAGTTAACTTTCCTCAGCACTGAGCTGTACTGTGACTGCAGTATCTGGACCAGTCTGATCCTGGCAGAGGGGAGAGGATGGGAACAGTCACACTCTGCACAGACCCTCAGTGCCTGACAGTCTGTGTGTCAGTACTTCCATTTCCTGGAGGCTCTTCGCCTAGCACTGTGAATAGTCACAAACTGGATATCTCCCAACAACCTGTTCTGTCACAAGTATCTGATTACCTACCTCTTTCTCTTCAAATACTCTCTGCTTTGGTCCTGTGTATCTGCTGCTCTGGGAGCCAAGGGAAGATGGGCTTGGGCAGTATGGAATAAAACTGAAGTGTCCTTTTTGTTGCGTACGGGAGTACTTGAACAGAAGCTGACACAAGGTCAAGATCTTTCCTGTAGAGGGAATTCCCTGCCCTTGTAGCAGTGTGCTGGCACACTGCTCCACAGTCCTTAACCAGAGCTCAAGTCAGGGAATCATTGGTAAAACCCTCTCATTCATCCTGGCTGGAATCACTACACGTCCAGGCTGTACAATGTGAGGCTTTACACTAAGAGTGGAGGGCTTGGAATATAAAGGAGCATACTACTTGTACTGTCTTTTCTACCTTTTAAAATAAATCTCTTCTTTTTCTTATAAGGGGGAGCTCAGCGTTTTCTTTGTTGCTGTTACCTGCAGTCACTTCAGCCACAGATTGCAAATGAAAGAGAGCAGCTAACGCCTCTGGGGGTAGACACAGGATCATGTGAAGTGTCTCAGTGGAGAAGCTGAAGGCTTGTGGAGCACTAACCCTGGCATAGACTGCTACCTGTAACAGCCCCTCCTCCTGTACTTACTCCTGAAGTACTTCTGGAGTACTCCTTCCTCCACCTGTAAAGCTCTCCTTCTGGACCAGCCTCATCTCCCTGTGTATGTGCAGGGCTCCCTCTGGCTCAGTGCTTCCCTGGCAGCTCCCTCTGCTCCAAAGGACAGCAACACTGCCCACCCCTCTTGCCCCGTTCCCTGGGAGGCACGAGCACAGCTGAGCCCAGGCTGGTGCTGTTATCAGTGTGATACAGGGTGTGAGTGGCAGTGTCAGCACTGCCTTTAGTCACGGGGCTGTTTCTCCTCCCTCCCGGTGCTCTGGTGCTGAGCTGTGCTGGATCACAAGGCAGCACTGCTGGCCACAAGACAGGGAAGCAGTGGCTGTTCCAGCCTGACATCCTGGTTCTCCTCAATACTGCCTTGAAGCGTTAGCACACCTTTTCCCTTCCTTGTGTTGGGTTTTGGCAGCTGCTTTGAAGTTGTTCAGGACAAAACCAGTCCAGGCAGTCAAAGGCTGCTGTTTGCGGATTCTTCCTGGCTGAGCCCAGGGGCAATTTGCTGGGCAGCCTTGGCCTCTTTTCCAGTGTTCTCTTTGGTTTCCTCCACCTCTGGGCTGCTGGGAAGCCTGCCTTCTGGGTAGCACTGAAACCACTTCACATTCAAAACTTTTCTAAGAACTCATGCACAGAGCTGAGACATGTATGAGAAATGCGTGTCTCTAATGAAGTTGCTCAGTAACTCTTTCCTAGTTCCTGTGCCAAAGAACATGGTGCAAGCCCAGGGCTAAGATCCAGCTGCAGAATACTGTTTGCTCCTGTAGCCTGGCAGGGATAATGCTGAACCAAGGAGGGTGGTGAAGAGCTCTTCCCCAGCAGTGCCTCTGGTACCTCCTGGGTGCTGCTGCAGGTACAGCTCACAAGGGACAGTGAGTGGAATGACATGAAGGGAGGGGCAGGACAATTTCCTGGTGGGACTGCATGGCACATCTGGCAAGCTTCCCAAAACTAGAGCAGATCAATCACAGATTTCTTTTGCCCCCGATGCAATGGATGGGAAGTAGAATCACAATGTGTGCAGCCAGGAGCCTGGCACAGACCCAAGCAGCACACCTGTGCTGGCAGGTCGAGTTTCTTGCACATCTGTTACTTCTGCTTTTTCTGTGACAAGGCAGGAGGAAACCAAGGGAACAGAGGGTGAGAAGCTGCGACTCAGAGGAGGTTATGCAACACTGGAGGCAGTGGCATGGTTTCTGCAAAACTCTGGTTTGCAGAGTCATTAGCAAACAGTCAGTGCCCTGCCTACACGCAAGGTCTAGCCAAGCTTCTGAAGAGCAGTTTGGCTGTTGTTGGGCTCTCATGGACACAGGTGTGTGCCACCAGTTGGGAAAAACCGAAGGAAGAGCTGGGAATACAATAGGCTGCTGAAGAATAAAATGCAGATTTGGTATTTCTAGTGTGGTCTTTGCCTGCATGCTCCCAGCTCATGGCCAAAGTCAGCACTGTGTGAAAGCTCTGTCTGCAAGCCAAGAATTTATTTCCTCTTCTACCTGAAGATGACCTGTATGAAACTGAGAGAGTTGGGATTGTTCAGCCTGGAAAAGAGAAGGGTCTGGGGAGACCTTATATCATCTTCCAGTACCTAAAGGGGTTACAAGAGAGCTAGAGAGGAACTTCTTTGCAAGGGGCTGCAGTGATAGGACAAGAAGCAATGGCTTCAAACTGACAGAGGGCAGGTTTAGATCAGATATCAGGAAGAAATTATTTGCTGTGAGGGTGGTTGAGGCACTGGAACAGGTTCCCCAGAGAGGCTGTAGATACCCCAATCCTGAAAGCGTTCAAGGCCAGACTAGACATCAACCCGGTCTAGTGGAAGAAGTCCCAGCTCATGGCAGGGAGTTGGAACGACATGATGTTCAAGACGCCTTCCAACCCAAGCCTTTCTATGACTCTATGATCCAATTATCCATTGAAGAGAAGCAGCTCCATGAGCAGCTCTCATTTCTTGCAGCAGCAGCTTACCTCGTGACACTCAGAAAGTTATGTCTTAGCAAAAAGGAAAGAATAAATCATGTAAGCCAGAGTGGGAAGACCTTTCATAATATGTGATGTTATAATTCAGGTGGTGTGTGATGAACTGGATGGGATGAGGATGCCCTCACACAGAGGGCAAATACCGGCCTGTGTTGGGCTGAGGGCAGCACCCAGAAGAGGGTCAGGCAGCCTGCAGATCCCCTGGGCACTGCATTTCATGTCCATGGAACTTGAGATGAGCTCTGAGGATAGGAATAGAAACACAGGCATGGGGAGCTGGGCAGAGCCAGTACAAAGGAAGGTGGGAAGAGCAACAAGAAGGATTTGCAGTCCACAGGAGTGAGAACTGGAAGTGCTTCTCTGGGCCTGAAGGCTTGGGAGGAATTTTATTTCATAATCTGGGCCTTCATAGTCATCCCCCCACACTCCATCCCTACAACTGGTGCTTCTTTGCATCCCTTAGAGAGCTTCCCTAACCTGCTTCCTTGTTTTTGCAGAAGGATTTTGTGCCCCTTTCTTACCTCCCTCTGCTTTACATTTGAATGATCTTGGCTGCAGACTTTTTAGCTAATCACCTTTGGACTAAGTTCTACTCCAGATTAGTCTTGTTCTGTCCGAACTAAATTTCTGTCTTGCCTTTGGCCCTTGAAGTATCTGGCCAGGAGCTCTCCATCAGGCTGGCTGAAACAGACATTTTCACTTTCCTTCCATTCTCAACCCTTCTTGTTCTCCTTTTTCTCTGTTCTTTGTTCTCCTCTCCTCAGTCTGGCCATCTTTTTCGATGAACAATGGAGTTTTAGGAATGCAAACCTGTAACCCAAGCACCAGCACAGCTCTTAAACTCTTTTCACAAAACTGGCAGCCTTCATGTTGTTTGCTTTCTTCCTGGGCGACATTATAGTGTATGTTGACATATTTCCTTCCCCAAAAGTGCCCTGAAGTCCTATTTGGCCCTCAGTCCAGATGAGAGCTACTCCACACTGCTCTTAGCCTCACTCCAGCCTGTGTCAAGTCACCATGGAGTGTTGTGACAGCATCTCTGAGATACAGTCTTTCCTATGTTCTAGTTAACTTTGTTGTCCATACCACATGCTTGCATGGTGTAACTTCACTCTGCAGCAACATTTAGGACAAACTACTTGACGAGGCCTTTGCTTATCAGCTTGCTCCTCCTGGTGCATCACAAGAGCATGGAAACTACTGTGAGATTTAGGGGTCAAAACAACACCAGATTCTGTTGGTGAAGGTGGCCAGTGGGGTATGCTTGGAGCAGAGGGAAGAGCAGTGTAGGCATAAAGCCATGCTCCCCCTGCCACATGTTTCCAGCAGTGCTCAGTTTGATCTTATTCTGACCGAAGTACCATTTTTTCTAACAGTTCTTGCTGCCTTGCTCTTTCATAAGGGCACCTGATTGCTTTTGATCCATTCTGAATTGTTTTGCATCCTAGAAATCCTAGTTAATTAATTCCTCAGGCTTACGGAATCATAGAGTGGGTAAGGTTGGAAAGGACCACATTTGGTCCAGCCTCCCTGCTCAAGCAGGGTCATCCTAGAGCACATTGCAGAGGATTGAGTCCAGATGGTTCTTGAATATCTCCAGTGAGGGAGAGACCACAATGTTTAGTGAAAAAGCACCTCAATTTGTTTGAGTTTTAACCTGCTATACCATTACTTAACCAATATGCTCTCGTTTCTGTACTATAAAATGTAACAAGTAATCATTTCCAAACTACCTCGGTCACTGCACATGATTTTCAATACATCAATTAGTCTCCCTTGGCTGTCTGTGTCCCATGCATTTGATTTTCCCTTTCCCCTTTTCCGCTTCTCCTTAATTCCATGGTAACTTCTCTGAGAGGGAAGGAAGAAAACCTATAACTGATCCTCAGGCCACTTTCTTGAGTGAGGATAACTGGTCTGAACTCCTTGTGCAGGTAGAGCTTTTCCTTGTAAATTACATCTACCCACACTTTAATTTCTTATTTTGTCACCCAGCTCTTCATTCGGAGATCTTCCTCATTTTCACTACACTGCATTCTTCAGCCTCACCATCGAACTCTTCCCCATCACTGCCCACACACAGAGCATTTATGAATACATCAAAAATCACAAGCCTAGCATAGATCCTGGTGGGACTCACTAGTGTGTTCCATTTTAAATACTGGCCATTTCCCATTCATTATCTTGTGCCTTGCTATTAACCGTGGGAATGAGAATGTTGTGGAGGAGAGCAATTAAAGACATTTGGTGTGGGATCTTGCTGAAAGTGCTTTGAGCATCCAGGTACATCCATCTGTCCAGCCACATTCATTAAACTGGATTCCTCACTCCTTTAAAGGGTGAGACATGACTTTTTTCTGCCAAAGTGGGGTTGATTCTTCCCCTTTAATCCCATTTCTCTATGTGCCCATGGATGCTATTCCATGGCACTCTGTTGGAATTCCTCCAGAACTCTTGGATAAATGCCCTTTATGTAATTTACTGTTTGTGTTACCAATTTGGGTTTAAACATACCCTGCCAAATACTTTCACTTGAAGCATCTGTCCCTGCAAAAGGAGTTTGCAGGGTGGGAATTTCCCTTCATTCCTTACTGGTGTGGATTACTCATTGTGCTTCTCTGCTGGGCCTCTGCCTTCTCTGAATGGTCTTTTACACCTCTGTTATATTATTTATGGCAAGCTTCCAGGTGAAATGTTTTTTTGATTTGGAATGGTTTGGTGGTATGGGGTTTTGGTGGTTTTTTTCAGTTTTTCAGCTTATCACTCTAACAGACTGTTATGGTTTTGCATTTCATTTGCTGTGGTTACTCTTCTTCAGAGAAATGCTGGAGGTGTTGAAATATTCTCAAAAGGGTGAGTTGTCTCTTCCGATAGAGTGAGATTGCACCCTAATTTCATTTTTCAGAATTTGGCATTTCCTGGAAACCCGTTAGAAAATCACATCCTATCAGCCACCTTTTTACCTCCTGCAGCCAACTTTAAACACACTTCAGATTCCAGCAGTTTCACCTTGAGCTCTTTTAGAACCGGTTTGGAGGAGGTTGGAACATGGAGGGCTTTTCACAAGGGCATATAGAGATAGGGCAAGGGTAAAAGGCCTTTAGAGGAAGGAGAATATGTTTAGTTTAGGTATTAGGAAGAAATTTTTAACTTTGAGGGTGGTGAGGCACTGGCGCAGGTTGCCCAGAGAAGCTGTGGGCGCCCCGTCCCTGGCGGTGTTCGAGGCCAGGCTGGATGGGGCTTGGAGCAACCTGGTGTTGTGGGAGGTGTCCCTACCCATGGCAGGGGGGTGGAACAGGATGGTCTCAAGGTCCTTTCCAAAACAAACCATTCTGTGATTCTATGAAGCATCAGGAGAAGGTGCAGAATTAACGCCCCAAGCAGCACAACGGACCTGAGTCCAGCAGCAAAGTTATGGCCAGTCTCTAGCCCCTCCTGTGGTACATTCACACTTGCTTGAGGCTTTGGGTACTTCTGGCTCTCGCCGTGTGTTGGGAATGCTGCACATTTGCAGCAGAGTCTCTGGAGGCAGCACAGCGTTTCTGAGGCTCACAGCTGCTCTGGACAGGCCAGGCCAGAGCTGGAGGTTTTTCAGCCTGTGTTCTGGTCTGCGTGTCGAGTTTTCTTACTGCATCTGGTGTCAGCTCTCGTATCACAGACCCTGGCAGCTGACAGCCAGGGCAACCCCCGGTGTACCACAGATTTTGTTCCCAAAACTGTGCTTGGCTTCCAGTCAAGCAAAAACATTTGGCAAATTAGGATGTCGGAAAATTAGTAAGAAACTCCACATTGTTGGGAGACCTGGGAGACAGAGTTTCAAAGTGTTTCTCCTGCTGCTTTTGTGCTTTGGAGGTGTCTGCCAGCAACTGAGCCCTGCTGTGGCTGGTCTGGCAGGCATCAGCTCTGCTGCTCAGTCCCTGCCAGAAGCATCGTCTCACCAAATATTGGCTGGAATGACAGCAACAGCACAGCAGGGGCCTGCTGAGCTGAGACTGCAGCAGCCTCACTGCACTGCATGCGCTGTGACGGGAGAAGAGCAGGGGGGCAGTGACAGGTACTCCAGGAGCTCTGCACACACCAGGGACAACATGATGACTCCCCTGGAGGAACTGAAGCCATGACATCAGGCAGATTCCAGTTAGGAATAGGCAGTTATCACCCCATTTTAAGGCTGTGAGAGATAGCTTGTGTCTTTGTATGCCTACAAGTTTCCTGTTATCCTGGATGAAGACTGAGGGGGAATGGACTGCAATCCTGATGAGTTAGATATTGGAAAGTATTTGCCAGTGCAAGACACGGAAGTGCTTCTGTAGAAGCCGGGCTGGATCTGGTGTGATCACCCCTGACCCACAGCTCAATATTCCCAACACAAGCCATTTCCTCAGAGCTGGTGTAAGGTGCCCACTGTGCTTATTAATGCCAAAGCTGGGGTGCTGCTCCAGCTCTGAGCCAGCTCTTCTCCACACTGCTTACATCAGCCAGGAGCTACTTCTGTGTCTTCACATCCACAGCAAGGTTAATTTACAAACTGTCCTCAAACAAGGGAGAGTTGGAGTTTTGGAGGGGACTTTGTATTTGAGATAGAGCTGAAAAAACATAACCTTGTGCTGTCGCCAACAGCACTCAGCAACATTTACCTGTAGCTTTCAATTGCAGTTCTCTTCTGGCTTCATCCAAATTTAAGTGCATCTGTTCTAGTTCTCAGTAGCTAAATGGAGGACTTCCATCTCTAGTTCCACTTCTCCATAACCAAATTTTTCGTTCCTCCTACAACCTTAGAGAAAGAAGAAAGGAAGCTTCTCTGGAATCACCTGATTTCTTTGAAATCAGGAAGCATCATAGGACATGGGGATTAACATGTTTGTGCTGAGGTCTCCGAGAAGAGGTGCCATATTTCCTCAAGACCAGTGCAGTCAGGCCTGCAAACACAGGCCATTCCTCTGGTTCTGGGGTGATGGAAACCTGGCTGCTTTTCAGCCAGTTGGCTAATGGCTGGGGCAGGGGATGGCGCTGCTAACACTGCATCAAAGGCTTAATGAATTCCAAAATCATGTGCTCCACGTGACAGCACTAATGCTTCCCCTCAGCGGCTCATTTGGGATTTGCTTAAAAACACATTTGTCTGACAAGTTCCCAGAGCTCGTTACTGCTCTTTTGATCCTGTTATCCCCTCGTGGTCCTGCTGCAGCGGAGCAAGAGGCGGGGGCCGGGTCTCCGCGGGGCTGGGCGCTCCGCGGGCCCCACGGCTGTCCCCGGGCATTAGCCTTGCCATGAGCACCAGAGCAAGGAGAAAAACACAACGGGGCCATGCTGCCACCAGTGGCTTGCAGGGGAACACAAGACTCTGGGCTCTGTGGTGGGGGTTCCTTGGTTTTTTTCCTGGGGTTTGCTAAGTCTGGTTTTTCTCAGACAGAGTTTTGTCCTCTGTAGAAGATACAGTTGGAGAAGGAGGCTGCTTTGCAGTTTAATAATACATGGCCCAAGTTTCCCTGCAGTGTGTGCAGATGACTTTGCAGTTGTCCAGGTTTTATAATAAACACCCGGTGCTTTATGCCCATGCTGGCCAAACTCATTGTGATGTGAAGCTTTTCTACTTCCTCTTCTCATATATACACACATATATGTATATATTAAAAATAAGCATGTAGTTCTCTGTTTTTTCAAAGTTTTGGGGATTAGCATCTTTGTTCAATGTTATCTTCCCACTGGTTCACTTCACAATGGCTTGGTATATTCTCTGCATGGTTAATTAACACTTGAATGATTCCCTCTCTGCCTCTTCCAGTCTGAAACAGCCCTGTTGCTCTTCTTTCTCCTCCTTTGTGTAAACTCTATCCCTTTCTGCAGAGACTGTTGCCAAAGGATTTGGTAGATCCAGTTGGACTTGAGTAGGAGAGGACAGTCTACTGTTTGCAGGCAGTTTTTGTTTGGTAGCTGGGGACTGGTTTTAGTCTTGAATTTGTAGCATGAATTTTGACTTGGCAGAGTCCTATTTATGTCATCCTCATAGGAGGTGAAACTTGGAGCTTCTTGGAAGGAACAACGTCAGTCCAGATCAAATGCAAAGGATCTTCATTGCTCTTGAGTCCTGATAATGTCCATCAGCAACAGGAATGGATACAGCCCTGAAAAATTCTTCTGCAGGGAGAGGTAGATAAATTGGGGCATTAAGCTGCAGCTCTGTGGTTGCCAGACTTAATGAGACTTAATTTGTTATTGCTAAGTGTTTTGCTGACTCTTTTTTCCCTCTAAGAAAATGGGATCTTATGTGTCAGGCAAATAATATGCTGCAAGACTGTAGGATGAGGAAATTATCAGCATCTGATGGAACTAAAACTGTACTCTCTGCATTCCTACTGTAATTATACCTGGTAGAGAAGAGTCTCTATGTAACAAGAGGGTGTTATTAAATTGCAGCCGGGAAAGAACTTGTTAGTCCATGATGTATGAAGTCTGTAGGAGGCCACAGGATCACCTGGTCAGAAGTCTGCTCAGGGGAAGGCTTTCATGCAGGCCTCGCGTCACGCAAGGCCTCCTCCCGAGAGGACTCGGGTGTGTGTTAGCTCTGCTGCTAAACACTTGGCTGATCCCGCCTCATCTTCTGTCTTCTCAGACTGTCCGCTTGAGACTTTGGTGGTGCAGCAGCCTCTGCCAAGCGCCCTGTGCCGCCTCCCCACCCAGGGACAGTCTCCTGCCCCGGCGGCTCTGGCCTGTCCCGGCATCACTCGAGCCGCAGCGGGAACTGGTTGCTCCCACCTGCGCTGAGCAGAGCGCCTGCCCTCCTTCTGCTCCCTGGGCGGTGGGGCTCCTGCCAGCAGTGGCTGCCCGCTGATACCAGCCAGGCATCTCTCTCCTGGGAGCACGCTGCTACGAGGGCCTGCACAGGCTTGAGGTCTGGCTGCTTTGGGCTTTTCCACTTTCCTGGCAGGTCAGGGCAGATGGGCACTGGTGTCATGCAGAGCTAGGGGTTTTCCCACGCTGCCCCTGATTCCCTCCATCTGGCATTCCTGCCCGAGGCGGCAGCGTTGGTTACACTTGCCACGGTGTGTTGCAGCATGCTCTGAACCCAACCCACACCACATCCACACGACCTCATAGGATCACAGAACAGTTTAAGTTGAAAAAGGCTTATTCAAGGTCCAGCTGTGTGCCATGAGCAGGGCACCTTCCACTAGAACAGGTTGCTCAAAGCCCCATCCAGCCTGGCCTTGAACACTTTCAGGGATGGGGCAGCCACAACCTCTCTGGGCAACCTGTTCCTGTGCCTCACTGCCCTCATTTGTAAAAACTCCTTCCTCATATCTAAGCTAAATCGACCCTTTTTCGGTTTAAAACCATTGCTCCCTGTCCTATTGCAACAAGCCCTGCTAAAAAATTTGTCCCCATCAGAAGCAGTCCCTCCAGCAGTGACAAATGATCCCAGGAGAGCCTGGTGCCTTCTGTTACCTTCTGAGCCAAGGGTTGCCTGGTCTGGAGCACGTCAGCAGCAAATCTGATGCTAAAAAAAGCCATGAGAGGTTATAAAAAGTTTCAGGCGAGAAAGTACTGGGAGAATACTGTGCAGAAAGCTGTATGGGGTCAGGTCCCCAGCCACTAGATCAACATCTTGGGAGCACTCCTGCTGCATTTTGCGGTCTGCATCACCTTCCTCCAGCATCACACGTGTCAGGAGCAAATATGACTGAAGAGGAGATTCGGGAACAACTGGGTCAGAGACCTGCAAGGGCCAACTTGGTTGGTAGCACTGGTTTGGTAAGCTATTGAGACTGTAAAAGGATTTGTTGGGGAATCCTCTGTTTTTGCAGGAGGCAGAAATTACAGCTGGTCTGTAACACCACCGTAGGGTATAGGTAGGTGTCCCCAAACCGAGCTGCTTGGCCCTGGGGGACACCCCAAAGCTCTTGTGCTCTAGGAGTGCTTCCTGCAGCTCAGGGTCAGTGCTGCTGAATAACACCCTTTCTGCCTTGCACTGTTGCCAGCCAAAAGGCACAGATTATGGTAGTGAAGGAACCTGGTGCACATGATACCAGAGTCCTGCCAGGAAACCCAGGAAACAAAATGATTTTGCCAGTGCACCTTGTTCAGGCAATGCTCCCCTTGTATGCCAGAACTAAATGCAGAGCTCAAGCCCAGGAAAATCAGGAGAAGAGCAGGCAGGGAGAGGCAGAACCAGGTTGGGAAAAACAGCAGTTAACTAATAGATGCTGTGGTGAATTGAGACATTCTGGCCTCCCCTTTACCGTGTCCTCCCAGGAGTCATCGGCGCCATCCCCCTCACATGGCTGTGAGTAGGAGCAACACAAGGCTCACACATGTCCCCACTGCTCCGCACCCGTGTCCTGCTCCAGCTGCTCTCCAAATTCTGGGTGGCCCCTGTGCCTGCTTTCAGGACGGAGCTCTTTGGAGGTTGTGCAAGGGCCTGCCCAGGACCTGGCAGCAGCACATTTCCATAGGCTTTGCCCGCGCTCCCTGCCATCTCAGCTCGGGCTGTGCTGCCGATCACGTCCACCCAACACCCCGCTGGCAGAGCTATCTGGGGGTTTTATCGCCCAACAATGCGTGCAATGTTATTGTGCTAAAAAGAAAACAAAGCCTAATCCATTTTAAATTAAAACAGTGCCTCAGTGTCATGCAACTGATGCAGACATGGTCTGGCAGCGCAGTCCTGCCGGCTCCCCAGGGGCTTCACCCAAGAGGTGCTGGGCTGTGCACTCTACTCCCAGCAGACATCAGCTGCAGCCGTCAGGCTCGGGGGGGTTGGTTTTCCCAGATCCCTCTGGTCTGGAGCCTCTGGGCTCTCCTGTCTCCTAAAATGCTGCATCGCTTAGGAGTGGAGCATTGCCATGTGCCAGAATTTTGCAGCAGACAGAAACCAGGGAAAACGGAACTGGAACCTTCCTGCGTAAGGAAAGGTTGATAGGACAAGAGCAAACAGCTTCAAGTTGCACAAGGGGAGTTTAGATTGGATATTGGGAAAAATTTCGTCACTGGAAGAGTGGTCAAGCATTGGAACAGACTGCCCAGGGTGGTGGTGGAATCACTGTCCCCAAAAGCATGCAAAATACATGTAGATGTGGACACTGAGGGATGTGGTTTATTGGTGGGTCTGTCAGGGTTAGGTTAATGGCTGAACTCAACGATCTTCGAGGTGCTTTCCAATCTAAATTATTCTACGATTCTCTGTTGGTAGAAGGCTACAACACGGCCTTTGCCAGGTCTGGCTTGGGGTTTATAAAGTTTTGAATGGACTGAAGAGGGGATGAGAAGTGTGGTGTTCAGCAAGCAGGGCACTGCTCCTTTAAGCCCAAGACACCATTTTTTGGCTATACTGCTTCTGTTCTAAGAAATTAGTTTCTATGATGGTCCCTCACATCTGCATTTGTCACCCAGCAGCATTAGAGAGTCTGCTCAGGAGGCAAGGCTTGCCCCGGGGGTGCTGCCTGGCCAGAGCTCTTTCCCAGCCCTTCTCCACAGTGATTTTGTTTCCAGCTGATGTGTGCATGGACGCTGGTCACAGATGTGCAGAGCAGACCTGTGGTGCCCACACTGGGTTGCATGGTAGAAAGCAATGCTTTGTGGTTGTGATAAGCAGGTTCACCTCCACCTTCTGCTCATCCCTGAGTCTGGCAAGATGAATAAAGTTTCATCCCATTGTGATGAGGGCCATGCCGTGCCCCACTGTGCTGGGCAGAGCTGTTTGGCTTGTTTGATATATAGGTCTTTTATGTTTGCACTATTGTGCAGCAGTCACGGGTGTGAGCTTCTCTCCGCAGCCATCACGTGGCAGCAAGTCCTGCCAGTGGGAGCTCTGGCAGCACGTCCCTTCTGAGGTCCCTGCCTGTCTCTCCTCTGCTGCCTGTCACTGCACACAGGAGAGCTGCTCCCCATATATGGGCTGCAGGAGACCAGGGCTGGCACGTACTGAGGAGACTTAAGGCCTGTTAGCTTTTTGTAAGCCTGATTTGGGCAATCAAGCCAAGTGGTTGCGAGTAAAACCTCTTTTGTTTGTGTACTGCATCTCCCTGCATCTGACCAGTGGCTTTGTGTGAAAGCTGCAGCCCCTGTGCCATGGCTGTGTGTGTGCAGCTGGCACTAAGGCACGGCAAGGTGCTGGCAGGCTGCAGCATCCTTGGGGGATGAGCTGTGCTGTGCTGGGATGCACTGCCTTGGGGGAGACTGTTTGGCACATGTTAGAGCCTCATGATTTCCATGTGGCTTTCTGGCTCTCCTCTCCTGTGTCACAACCCTGCAAGCGTCATTTGTGACTCTGACTTCCTTTTCTTCAGCCTGTTGTGCCAGCTCATCTCTGAAGAGGATAATTCTTAAGAACAGATGTGCACTGGATCTCCTTTGACCCTGGGATACCCTGGCCTGCTACATGTTAGAGAGATCTCCAATTTTCTGTCTGCTTCCACACAAGCGGCGCCAGAGATACTCAGGCCGTGTGAGCTCCACAGCTCGCCTTCTGAGGATATTTGACATCCTCAGAGCAGTTCACTCCCATTGCTAAACAACCTGCTGGGATGACTGTCAGGAGTTCTGCAGAAACTGGCTCTAGTTGGGGGTAATCTCTGGTTTGGAGGTTAATGCAAGGACCCTCTGGTAAAATCCCAGCTGCGCTCAAAGACCAGTGAAGTGAGAATTTACTGTGAAGTGTGAGCAACCTAGGTGTCTTCAAGATCATGGCACATGAAAGCCAAGCATGAGGGCAGGGAGCAGGGCAGGCTTAGGAAATAGAAGGGTTTTTTTCTTGGAAGTCCAGATGTTGGAAAATTGTGTTGAATATGAAGCAGAATGGTATGAATTCCTACGAGGCTACTGTGCCAGAAGAAGCTAATGCTTTTCCGGACGGATGGATGGATTACAATGAATCACCGGGTGGTTTTCACTGGAAGCGACCTTAAAGATCATCTTGTTCCAACCCCCTAGCCCTGCACAGGGACACCAGGATCTTGGATTAGTAAGTGGGAATAGGGAAGGGATTCCTCCTCCATGAGCAGTTTTGGTGAGGCTGCAGCTCATGTGAAGTGTCCTGTTCTGGTGTCCACATCTTTGAAACAACTTTGATGGAAAATTGTAGAAGTCACAGGAAAAAATCACGTGTTGCTCTAAGGCTGGGAAAGGGTCCTCCAGAGATGAATTAAAGGGGCTTTGTTTTATTAATTTATCAAGGTGGCTATTGAGAGGTGCTTCAAGTAAGGTATGGGAAAATACACAGGGACTGTTCAGAATCCTGAGCTGGCCACACAGCAGAATGAGAAGCATGCTGCACAGTGTTACAATCAGACTAATGAAAAACAAACAGAAAGCATGTAATTTCAACATTCATTGGAGGAGAGTTCTAAGAGAAATCCTAAGTCCCCAGAAGGTTTATGAGCTCCAGCCATGTGTTTCCCAGAAGTGAAAACTGGATCATGTGCAAGCTGCCAGGTTGGGTGCTGAGGTGATTGGGTTAGGTGATGCCTGGTGGAATGGCCTAGTGAGCCTTTTTGCAGCTCCAAGTCTCTGACCTGCCACCTGGTCACCCTATCTTACAACCCGGGTGCCTTCTACTTTGTTTTAACTTCTTCAGGTCGGTAAGACACCATCACAAGAATTCGGAGTGGCTATTTTTAACCCGCTATTCCATGAATTCCCATTTCTTTATATATTTGTCTCGTAGTCTTATGGCCCCAACAGAGGCTTTGCTACTCCATTCCCTTTTTCGGAGGAGGTCGTAAGGAAGGAAGAGTCATCCTGCGGTACACCACCCTGTCACCCCTGATGCCATCGGACCATCTGAGCAGGCCTAGCCAGCACCCATCATCTCCTAAGCAGTGAAAACATGTTTGGTTTCAAGGGTATAGAGTTTGCAGTGCTGGGGAAATTTCACCAGAAAGCGTTTCACAATTTTCTGTAAATTGCGGGCAAGATCCTCAACTCTGCTAGTTTCTTATTCATTGAGACATTGTTTCTCTTTCCCTAGCCCCGGCTCACAACGGGGGAGTAGGTTGGCTGTTTCCTGTGACTACAATACAACTCAGAGTTTGCTCTGAAGCTGCTTGCACCAGGCACTGCTTCCTCAATTTAAACATCCAGGGAGCCAGCCTGAGTTGGTGGTCATTAACATTGTTTCCTGGGCATGTGGAAATTATTGTATACAGGCTGGTTACAGAAAACAACCCTGTAGCCAGTGATAAAAGTTTAATTACACGAAGTGAAAGGTTACAAATGTTTACAATCATGATACTTAATTTCAAGGACAGAAGTCGGAGCCGTAAATTACAGGAACGAGTTAACAAAGTCACCTGGACGGAGAAGCACGAGGACTTGGCATGGAACGGAGAGTGGCATGGAATTTTTAATTCGTTTGGTACAAAAAAACATTTGAAGCTTGTGTCCTGAATAATGTGTAAATATTTTAGGAGGTGACTCCAGCCCTCTGTACTTGTATATCTACNATAATCTGAGCAAAAATAAAAGTGGTTGATCAACAAAGAATGCTGTGACTCGGAGGTCAAGTTGCACATGGAGAACCTGAGAATTGTTCCCAGCTGAGAACCTGCAGAGGAAACCCTACAGCTCCACAAAAGGGTCTTTACTAGGATTTGAAGGGGAGCAGAACAGCAGAGAGGAGAGGGCCCTGTGTGAAGATCAAAAATCAAGTGTTAGGTGTGACTCCACAACTGGACGAGCATCCACCTCCATGTTGTGAGACAGGGGAACAGAAAAAGAGGACAAGACTTAAAACCAGTGTAAGGGCAGGCCTCCTCACCCGGAATAAAATCTGAAGATTAAGGTATTCAAAAGGCTTGAAAATCACCACCTGAGAGCTGAAAGAAGCAATAGTTGGCCTGCAGGTCTGGTATCCAGAGGAGAGACTAATAAAGGCACCTCACTTGCAGTGGAAAAAAGGGATCTGGATGTCTCTGGAAGAAGGAAAGTTATGGAATAAGCAGGAAGAAGGATAAAAAGGAACAAAAATTTGTTTCAATGATTTTGTTGTGTACTAATCTAGATTCTCTCTGGACGAAGGCAATGTTCTGGGTTCCTTTGCCAGGATTTCAATATGTTTTTAAAGTAATTTCAAATGTGAGTATTAATCAGAGTCAAGATGAGAAGGAATGCAAAGATACAATGAAAAAGGGGAAAATAATAGGTCATCCTAAGAAAAGAGGCCCTGCACAGTAAAGACATTACTGAAATGCACTGAATTGGGTTTTAGGACCCACATTCACAAGTACTGTCCTTAGGGCCTTCACAAGGTGGAGGAAAATGTCAGTGACATGAACTGGGGAGCTGCTGTGCAGCTGAAAATCAAGTTATTGCAGCAGGAGTGTGAAGACTGCCTGTCACAGAACCTTGTACTCCTGAGTGCTGATGAGCTGCTAATCAGAACTCCTGGTATAAACTGCTGTAGGAAAACAAAAAAAGAACATGCAAACCACCTGATTGTGTGCTTGCTGTGAGGGGTTTCACTTGTGGCAGAAGTATTTTTCATATAGGTTAAATGTATAATTTAGCATGTGTAGATTCAGAAAAAATTAATTAAAACTTGAAGAGGAGCAGAGAGTTAATGAGATCCGGAGCAGAAGGGGCACTTATTTTCTGACAAGCTAAACCCTTTCAGACTTCTGTCTAAACTTTCAAAACAGAGTTTGAGAAGGGATAGAGTTGCTGCCTATAAATACATCACGGAATAAATGCTACCTAAAGGGCAGCCTTCACATAGGAACAAATAAATACAGTTTAAAGGAAAATTTGAAGATTATTTGTTAACTCTGAGGTTTTATACTAAGACCAAGAAAACACAGGGCAGCAGGAGGACCACTGCTTTCCTCATGTAGTTTGATCAGGTAATGAAGGAGGCCACAAGGCTGCTTTTTAAGAAAGGGGGATCAAACTCAGTGCCCAGGCAAGTGTTGTCAGCCCTAATTTGGACATAGCTATAGCTAAACTCTTGTTCTGTTTGCTGCAATTAAAAAGGTTGATGTATTCAGTGCTAAAGAGAGGTTGTGGTGCACCTCAGTGCTCTTGGAAATGCTTGCCAGCTCCAAATCTCCACATTTTTGTCCTGTTGGGACAACACTATAGCTGGTGCTTAGCAGCAGCTCCTGGGGAGCTTGCTTTCCTACCTGGAACAGACTGACATAAGGATCCAGAGGTTCCTATGGAAACTTCACGTGAAGTCAGACTTTCTAGTTTTTAGAAGTTTTGATATTTTGAAACTCAGATTTGGAAGCAAGTCTCTCAAAGTTAAAATGAAATTAAGTTTCTCATTATTCAAGATGTTTTCACCAACAGGCAACAAGGAGTGTGCAAATGCTACACGTTATAATTGTGTCTAGAAGCACTAAAATGTGTATTTTAAACACATCCCTACTACAGCAGCTACAATTCACAGCTTTAAAGCAGCTCCCATTCCACAGGGTTGGTCCAGGTCCAGGAGCTGCTTCCCTGGCTACCTGCTTCCTACAATTTGGGTACAGAGAAGAGCAGACCGGGATCTAGACTGGGTCTAGAGCTCCACAGCATGGATGCTGGGGTTACTCTGAAATTAGGAACTATTACCCTAGACATTCAAGAGAAAGCAACAAGCTAATTAACACTCTTGCCTCAAAATATCTCTTGTCTTCCTACCCTTAGGCACTGAAAGTTGTTTATTCGCTGGAGACAAGAACTGTGTTGGTGTAGGGCTTGGGCAGCTGACGACACCAGCGCAACAAAATGTACAGATGTGGAGATGAAAACAAAAGTAACTGGGAGGAGATGTTTTTGCAACTTTTGCAATTGCACAGTAGGCTAATATCACCTCAAAGAAAAGATTGTTGTTTAGGCAATTCTAACCAAATCTCAGTTATGAAATACAAAACTGCAGGTGCTGGTAGCTGGGATTCACCTCGGTGAGTGGCATAGATCAGCCTGATTTTCTTTGGAAGTCATCCAGGGAATTTAACTCTAAATTGTGAACAAGCACAACAGCAGCACTGATAAACTAGCATCCACTGTTGTTACATTAAAAGTAACAGACAAAAAATACAACTCAATAAGCTCCAGAATTCACTGGTATATCCCGTGGGAAAAGATTACTGGTGCAACTTTGAATCAGGTCCAGAGTGACAAAATCCTTCTAGACGTCCAAGCCTTTCCTTAACATGAGTTAATTTTCCTGGGAATTACATCTTTTTCATGAGAATAAACCCTTTACAAGTGTTTAGGGGTAGTCCCTCCCTACAGCACTGGAGCTAAAACAAGACCAGCCAGTGTTTCCAGAAGTACACCCACTCCATCTCAGCCCGGTGCTGCACAGGATTGGAGAAGCTCCCTGGGATGACAGTGCTTTGCGCCACGGGCTGGATCCGTGCCGAGCCGAGCACAAGTTTGGTGCTGTGCATTTCAAGGTGCCTCACAGCAAAGAAGGGCACAGTGCTGGGCTGTTGGCAGGGGCCTGAATCCACCTGATCAGGTCTCCTCTGACATAAAGTCTACCAGAGAACCCCAGGGGACGGCTTTAGGTGAGGATGTAGCACTGGTGTGAACCTTGTACGGGACGACAAACCCTATGTGCTCTTCCCTGTGTGGCCTGCAAGGCTCTTGGAATGGGGCTGTGATTTACAATCCCCAGCATTCCCAGGAAGCACATCCAGACCAAGTGCCCTGATGACGGAGTCACCTTTCACTCTAGCTGTCCACAGCTGCCGAGTATCGCCTCCACAAAAGAGCTGACAAAGTATAAGAGATCACAGGTGGAAAGAGGACACGTGCCATTATGGCAGCAGTGATTTGATATGCTCATCTTCGAAGAGCAATGGCGAGGAATGACAATGAAACCTGAGAAAGTCAGGGCACCAAAGGTGACAGCTCCATGAGTGCTCCATTTGTGCAGAGTCAATGCAGAGAATGCAGGGCAACCTCTCTGGAGAAGCAAGCGGAATGGATAGACTCTCAGGTGTGAGGTGGGAACTGCATGGGGCTTGTCCTGAAAAAGGGATAGGCTGAGTCTGTCATCCCTCTGCCGTATGCAACTGCCTTCTTCATTTCCCTTCAGGATAAAGACCGTTTAGACAAACTGCAGGAAAGTGAGCAGGAGAGAGCATTGGAATTATGGTTCGTGGTTTGTTTTGCTCTCATAGTCCTGTTTACTTGAGCCTTGATAACTGGCTATCTTCTTATCTGATGGTTCCGTTTATCTGGTGTTGGAAGCAACAAGGTGAATCAGGATAAAGTCTGAGTTTGGAAATGCCCTGATCCTACCTGCAGGTCAACCCTGGAGGCACAGTTCTCCAATGAGGATGGGAGTGAGGGACCATCTGTGGCACAGCCCATGGCAGAAGCCCATGGTACCAGGTTGCCAGTGGACAGCAGCCTGTGTTCTCAGCTGCCAGGTTTTTTGGCACAACTTCCTTCTGCTTAACACAAAATCCAGCCCTAGCTGGATCTTCTGTGCCGCTTGATGGATCTTGAGCCCTCTTGCAGTGGTGGCAAGTTTGTGGATATGGATGCACTCACACAGCTGCACTGAGCACATTCATAAAGGAAGGTGTTGGGATGACCAGTGATTTGGGCTGGGAAAGAGCTGGGCAAACTGGTTTAGCAGAGGCGTGGAGCCCATGGGGCACGGCACAGAGCTGGGACTTGGGCAGTGCCGCAGAGCAAGGCAAAATATCCTATTAACATGTCCAGTATCTTTTTGTGTGTGCACAAATTGTGTGTGGAGGGAAAGGATTTTCCCCATTTCCTTCTGCACCACATGAAAAAGTATTTTGCTGGTTGAACTCAAACTTCCTGCCTGATGATTTTAGTCGATTGTGCCATAAATCCGCTATCCCAAGATAGTAAGTGCTTGTTCCTTGCTCTCTAATACAGTACAAGCCAGGATGCTGTGGGCACAGACTTCACTCCACCAGGCTGGGCAGCCATGCCTGCTTTGCTCTTTCTTTTTGTGGAAACCACCCTTGCCCCTGAACAGCCCTGGGGCATGCTGTGTCTCTTCCTGACTCTTTTGTGATGGGAGAAACAAAACCATGGGCAAAAATTGAGATGAGGTTTCACCCAAGGTTTATTCAACAGCAGAATGGGGTGGGGTTTGGTTTTTTTCCTTTCTTGCTAATCCCTGACACTTGCTTCACCTTTTTTCAGCAAGTGGTGAGCTGACATCACCATGACTCTGAGTTTCATTAGTTGATTAAAGCCCACCCTCACGCCATGTGTCCTTGATTACAGCAAATATGCATCACTTTGCATCTACCAACACAGACCACTGTCTGTTGTTGATGTGCCCTGACACTTTTGGTGCAGGACCTTGTTCAAAGCTTTTTGGAATCCAGGTACACTACACATATACCCTGAGCAGCACCCGCGTGCTTCCTGCCACCTCTGAGGAGCAGGAGAAAGACTTCTGCCCAAAGTGGACTTGTGTCATCCTCTAGCCTCCACAGAAATACTTTTCTTAACTCTATGTCAGTAAGAAGAGGAGACATCCATTGCTGAGGAGTCCCTCACGCGCTGAGGAGAGTGGACACCCACCACTGAGACGCCCTTTGTGCAGGGGTCCCAACGCCATTCCTGAGGAGACGGGACAGCCGCTGTTGAAGGGTTCTTTACCCACCTCTGGGGAGAGAGGACACCCGTGATGCAGGGGTTCCTCACCCACCACTGAGGAGAGGGGAGAGTCATGGCTGAGGGGTGCCAACCCCATTGTTGAGGAGAGGGGACACCCATTGCTGAGGAGAGTGGAAACCCATGGCGAAGTGATTCCAGCCTCATCACTGAGGAGTGGGAACACCCACGACTGAGTGATCCCAACCACAACACTGAGGAGAGGGAACACCCACTGCTGGGCGTCCCTTCACTCATCACTGAGGAGAGGGGACACCCATGGCTGAGGGGTCTGGCGAACCGACTGGGCTCCCCCGCCCCCGCGCCAGAATCCACCGCATGTCCCGGCGGGGGACTGGGGTTGCGTAGGGGCACCCCCGGGGGAGTCCCGGGTTGGAGTCCCGCGTCGGGCGGCTCACCTGGCCGGACCGTGCGGCGGCAGACTTTGCCTCCAGCCCTATACAAGGTAACGGAGGCGTGAGTCAGAGCCGCCGCCTCCTCCCCCCCGCTCTCACTTACGTGCGGCCGGGCGGGCAGGCACCGAGCTGTCGTCCCGCACCCGCGCACTTGCCGGAGATGAACCGCGCCGCGCTGCGGGTCTCTCTCCTACTCCCGCTCCTGCTGCTGCCCGCCCTGGGCCGTGCCGGCTCCGACAGCGAGAGCGACCAGGAACACGGCGGCGAGGAGCCCCCGCATTCCCCGGGGAAAGGTGAGCTGGGGTCCTACCGTGCGCGGGGCGCCACGAGGCGTGGGGCACCCCGCTGCTGCCTTTGGGATGCGCCTCGGAACTTAGTTTGGGGTCGTTGGCGCCTGAGCACCCTGATGCGTGCAGCACCCCAATACCGAGTTTGGGGTCTCTGATACCTGGGGTGCCCTGACGTACAGGGTTCACCCCCTTGCTGAGTTGGGGATCCTTGATGAGTGAGACTCCCCGGTGCAAGGGGTGCTAGATTTGAGATATCTGATCCTTTGTGGAGGGGTGTCCCCAATGCCAGGGAGCTATCTCCTTGCTTGGTTTGGGGGCGGGGGGGGGCTGCTGTACCTTCTGCTGCACCCTTTTTAGGGCTCCAGGTGTGCCCCATTGTGAGGTGTCCCTGTGGAGATGTGCCCCCCCAGCATCGCCCAGCTGCGGGCGCTGGCGCCCCGAGCACGTCCCTGCCTTTGTCCTTGCTCCCGCCAACTCCTGTGCGGCCCGACTAGCCCGACCCCTGCCCAGGGGCTGGGGCCTCGCTTTGTGCACAGCCCTTTTCCCTCCCTAAGTCCCTCTTGCATCAGACTGAGGGGCTCAGGGCTTCCTGAGATGGGGGTACAAGGACTGTGTGCCAAGCAGTCCCTGTTTGCTCCCGGGGACCGCCCGGAGGTTCCAGCCGTGCACCCCGGCGTGATGAACGGTGGCCGGTCCCCTTTATCCTGCAGCACGTCTGCTGGGCTGCCCCGCATCCTCCTTGTCCCCCCACGGCCCACCAAGGACGGGGTCCGGCCCCGCTGCAGAGCTGGAGGGGGGCTGCCTCATGGCTGAGGATGGGGGACGTGGGACGTGACTGAGTGCAGGGCTGCAGGGTGGTGTGTGCCCCTCCTCCTCCCCGTGAGCTGTCGTGTTGGTGGTATGGGGGCTTTCGGAGTCATGGTCTCATGGGAAAAGTCCTGGGTCTTTGGTCTTGGTCCCTTTCCCGACTGGAGACCATGGCACTGCCAGCGCTCTGCAGGGATTTTGGGGGAGTGCTGTGCATTTGCTCTCATGGGGCTGCGTGCTGCACTGGGACGTTGCTGTCCCTGGTTATGCTCCTTGTCCCCACTTTGCCCGCAGGTTTGTTTCCTGGGCTCAGCCTCATAGCGTGTCCTTGGTTTTGCCTCTGGTAAGGAGTTGTCCTGACCTGTGCCAGGACAGCTGCCCTGTGGTGAGGACCAGGAATTTCTGGTGCCAGGAGGTGCTTTGTTACTGCAATGTATCACTTTTCTTACCAGAGCCACTCTTGCTGGGCTGAGCACTGGACAGAGATGGGCATGCAGACAGTTCTTGCCACAGGGACTAAGTAACCCAGGCCACAGGGTGGGAGGGCATCGGGCATTCAGCATACCGGTGTGCTGCACTGGCAGCAAGGGACTGGGCACGGCGTGAGGTTTGGGATGGCTGGGTGGGGAGACTGGGATGCAGAAGGGGAAAGGAGGTGGCCGGGAGGTAGGTAGGGAGCAGGCAAATTAGCCCGTGCCATACCAGTGTTAGAGGCTGAAGGTCTGGATGGAATCCCACGAGAAGCAGGTCGTGGCTGGAACACTCCAAGGCTCCTGGCAGGTGCCAGGAGCTGCGTGTCTCGGCACCTCTGCCGGGTGATGAGCTGGTTCCCTCTTCCTTGAGGCTTGTGCATGAGGTAGGGCTGGTGGCCCCCCAGTCCTGGGCACTCCGCACATGCTCAGGGATTTGCTGTGGGGTTACTTCCTGAGAAGCCTCTGGTTTGTCCAGAGACCTGAGTCCCGTGTTAAGTGTGTCTTTGGGAAACTTAATTCCATTTCCTTTTCCTCTCCCTCCTATTCAGGTATGTCTTGTTCTTGGTGTCCTCTTCTTGCTCATTCCCTGATGTCCTTTTCCTCTAGCTGAACCTATTTTTCATGCTTAAAACTCCTTTCCCCAGTTCCAAGCACCGATCTGTCTTCTGGGATTTCCGTATTTAAATCACTTTTGTTGGGATGTCTCTTTCCCTGCATCACTTCTGTGATTGTTTCCTGTTTCCCGCAGCACTTGCTGAGGCAGGCGGGCTCAGAAGGAGCAGGAACATGCCCTGGAGTAAAGCCTACCCTATGCCTTCCTCCACCCAAACCCTTGCCCCACTCGGGGGAAACTGGCACAGTCTTGGGCTCCACAGTCCAAGCAGTCCTCCCCCAGGAGAACAAAAAACAATCCTCTGCAGCGAGCTGTGCTACCAGTGGCAGATTAAAGGCTGATCCCAAAGGCTTGCAGTGTGTCAGAATTTACGAACACAAAGGGGCTTTAATGCAGCCAGGCTTGGGAGGGATCAGTGCCCCCATGGGCAGCACATGGGCTGGTGTCCCAGGCTGAAAGGTGGTGTGCTGGCTGCTGCATGAGGGGTGTGTCTGGATGAAGAAACCAGGGCAGAGGTAGGACTGAGATGGCACAGCCCTACCATAGAGACTTCCTGTAGGACTGGGCAGAAGGATGCTCAGGTTATGCACCTCCTCTGCCCAGACCCTGTGCCATGCTTCCCACAGACTGGAGAGTTGGCTTTGGACTGCCTGAGCACAGTGGCACAGCCTGGGTACCGTGATCAGGTTAGGGATTTCAAGGGACGAGGTGCTTGGATGTATTTTGTAGGCTGGGTCTTGACTGCTGTGGCTGGTTCCTACTTTGGGACCTGCATTCTGCTCATCTCTGTCTGTTCTGGTACCTCCTGGCTTACCAACCCACAGGAGTAACACCCTGCTTGCCCTCTTTTCTGAGCCATGAGCTCCACTGGTCCATCCACAGCCTGGAATTGACCTGTAGACGGGGCACAGCAAGGTGGTCCTGACCTGGCATCTGCAAACTGAACTCATCCCACGGGGCTTTCACCCAGGTATGGCTCAGGATTGGGTCCCAGTGGTGAGGGGAGGCTGTGGCAGGATCCCAGCGCTGCCCGTGGCTGAGCACTGGGCACCGTGTGCCCAGCCGATAAGAGAGCAGGACGTGGGAGCGAGAAGCGAGCCCAGCGCCCTGCCTGCCACACGCGAGCTATCGAACCTGCAGAGTTCACGGCGAGCAGGCACCACCAGCGGCTGTGTTGCTGTCAGGCAGCATCCACGCTGTCAACAGCACATGTGTTTCAGTGTTGTCAGGTGCCCTGCAGCAGCCCCAGACTGCAGATCCCCTAAAATATAAAAAACTCAGGATGGGAGGTGCAGACCTATAGGGCAAACCCTCTGGTCTCCTTCCTTGTTATCTGGCTCTGCTGAGGGTCGCCTCTTGGTCTGTGCAAATGATCCTGAGTCCTTTGGGTGCACAATCCGTCCCTGCGTGGCCTTGGTGAGGTCTCCTGGGAGCAGCTCGCTGCATCAGTGCCTTTCCTATGTGGGCTTCGCAGCAGTCAGTGGTTGAGCTGGCTCCTCACGCTGCCAAAAGCTGCTCCTACCCTCCCTCCCGGGCTGCAGGACATGCGGAGCAGCACGCTGGTAATGGCAGCGTCTGCCTGAACTCGGCAGGAAAGTGTTGTTGGATGGTGTTGGATGTCAAGGACGGAAGGGAGCTGGCACTTGCAGCAAAGCCTGTATCCCAGAATGGGAGGGCTGAGTTGGAGCGAGGAACTGCAGGAGAAAGCACAAAGGGAGGGTGTGAAGGGGGGAAAGTCGTGGGAAACTTGGTGGGATGGCGGGCTGCTGGGGAAAGGCGGGTTGCAGGCGGTACTCAGGTGAACCGGCGGGCTCTGCGCTTCTCTCAGGCAGCTCCTGTCAGCACCCTACTGTGTTTTCCTGCTGGAACCCCTACAAGGAGCCCTCTTCTTGCACGTTATCTCCCAGTGTGCGCATCGCACCCTCAGGGCTGTTTCCCCCCACGTCTTTGGGAGTGCTTTGCGGTCCCTGCGGGGCTGTGGGTGCTCAGAGGTGCGGCAGGGCGTGCAAGGAGCTGCAGCACCCGCTGCCGAGGTGCAGCCGCGTCTTTTGTGGCGAGGGGCAGCAGTTCAGCAGAAAGGAGACCCGGCATCACACAGTTTTTCCAGGCAGAAGACGTGCTCCGACGGGAAGTGTGGGAGGCAGACTAAATTATGCAAATCAACACTTGGGCAGGGCAGTGCGTTAATGTTCAGCAAAGGGCTGCGAGATTGCAAATGCCCCCAAGTGGAGGGGATCGGAGTAGTTGGTGCAGGGCTCCTCCGAGCCGTGCCGGGGCAGGGGCTGATGCTGAGAGCCTGACCCAGCGTCCGGGCTGGGCTCGCCTCGGTGCTCTCCGGCAGCGCTCGGTGCGTGTGGCGAGGGAACCCAACCCTGCACAGCCGGGCTTGAGAGATGCCTGCCCGAGGGGGTGGCCTGGCTGTGCCATCACTGCACTCAGATCCACGGCATGGGAAAACACACCCGGGGGGGCTTCAGTGGACGGATAAGAGCTCGTGGGTCCTTTTGGCTGTGAGGGCAAGACATCCCTGGGGAAGTCTGTTGTGTTGGGATGGATCGAACCGGCTCCTGGGTGCAGCTGCAGCCTTTGGGGTGTTCTAAGCTGCCAAGATGAGCTGGAGGGAGGCAGGGAGGAGGGTCCAGAGCCCCCTTGGCTGTGGGAATAGATGAGTGCTGAGAGATGTGGGAACCTGGGGTAGGTGGCACAGTGCTGACACAACAGGGCAGGTGTCAGCACAGTCCTATTGCTCAATCTATGATACGAAGTTTGAGCTGTGTTCTGTCAAGGCAGAGTCCCCGGAGGTGAGCAAAAAGTGGGGTGTTGAGGCTGGCTGTGCCAGTTGAGGCATGTGCAGTGAACCAAGGCACCACGTGCCAGCTCTGGGGTGCTGTGCCTTACCCATGCCAGGACTGCCCCAGTGTGTGTTCCTTTGTGCAGATAGTGCCAGGAGGGGTAGAAGAGTAGAAGCAGGGTGGGCAAAGATACAGGGTGTTTCCAGAGGAAGGTCCATGTTCTCTGGATTTTGGTGCACAGTCGGTGTCTGGATAGCAGGTAATCTCTGTGTGAGCAAGGTGGGCAGGATAAATGAATCTCAGCTTGCTACAGCCCAGCTGGGTACATCCCAGGGCAGCGCCATGCAAGTAGACAAGGAGAGAGCACTGCAGCCTGTCCTGGGGCACATGTGTCCTGGTGCAGGCAGCTGTGGCTTGCCCAGTCCTCTGCTTGCTGCTCCTTCTTCCTATGCCTTTGGGAATATCCATGCCTGGGCAAGAGATTCCTGAGCATTGCTCCTGGGCATCAGAAATGCGGCAGAGGTGAGTCACCAGTCATGCTGGAGGGAGCCCCGAGATCTGTTCCCATCTCTGCAACACACAGTGCCCCTAAATACCCTCCAGCCCTTCCCAGCCTGGTTTGGCCGTGCTCATCCACTCTCCTGAGCAGCAGATGCACCAAGGCCCCCAGCAGTGCCTGTGCCTGGATCCTCGCTGAGTGGAGAGCAGGATCCTGCTGGGCTTAGGGCCTTGCATGGAACATCTGGGCCTGGGAAAGCTTGCCTTTTCCTTTCCCACCCCCGAGCTGGAATCCATTCCTATTAATAGCAAGTGGGTGTAGATAGTTCTTGTCAGCGGCAGGGATGGGGGCCGGAGCAGCGCCAGCTGAGACCCTCCTGCATCCTGGCCAGGCTGGCGGACAGCTTGGCCCCACCAAGGGACAGAGACGGTATTGGAGCTCAACTGTACCTCTTAAACGCTCCTCCATGTCATTGCTGCTGTATGAATGCCCCCCTTTGCCCCAAACCTGTCCCAGCCTGGCACTCTCTGCTCCTGCACTCTTGGGCTGGGAAATGCCAACAGCCTGTCTGCAGTGACAAGCATAATAAGGAAAAGTCAGAGGAGGAGCCCATGAATTACCTGTTGTGCCAGTCAGAGCAGGCACATAATCCTTTTGTGCCATGTTTCCCTGCTTGGGGCAAATCTGAGCCCCACATCCCTTTGCCTGGAGCTGGTTGCTTAGAAGAGCTGCTGATAGCCAAGGTGTTTGGTCAGGGACATCTGAGAAAAGGCTTTTCTAAGGCCAGCTTCAGCGATGTGCCGGGAATCTGGGCATTGCTGGCAGCTCTGGCATAGAGAGACAGTGCGAGGGCCAGCCTGTTGAGTCCTGTGTACTCTCAGGACCCACCCAGGAGAGCTTTGTCCCCTCTAGATCAGCACAGAGGGTGCACCACCAGCTGTGGGAAGTTCAGGTCACATCTTGCCCTGTTGTGGCCACTGTGTGCCCCATGGGTGACACAAGAAATGCAGAGGTCCTGGCACGGGCTCCCTCATCCTCCCTTCTGCTTTTCCTGAGGAAAGAGGTTTGCATATAGGAAATTATGCAGCTCTCTGTGGGCATTTGGGTGGTCATATGAGTTACAACAGAGGGCTAAAAGGAAGGTTTTGATGCTCATTTCCTTCTTCTGCTGTCATTCCCAGGGCAGCATTCCCCAGTGGGAGGAGGGAGTCTGCATGGCGCAGTGCATCTTGCTGCACAAACTCCTCGCGGAGTGTGGGACCTGCACTTTGAGGTGTCTTGTCTTGGGTCAATGGGAAGTTTTGGTTGCTCTGGAGTAGCTGCAAAAGTGCTGGTACAGCTGCTTGGCGATGGAAGCCACTATCTCCGAATTTTCCTTTCTAAGGATGATGACAAAATGTCACCCCTGGGGTTTTCCCTCTGACCGACAACTGCAGGGGGCCTGGCCCTGCTCCAAAGAGGCGGTACCCTCTGGGAACATCCCCTTTGCTGGGGCAGAGGGAGGAGTGGGAAACTAAAGGCAGGGAGGGGGGTTGAAGATGGTGGGAGCCCAGAGCTGTGCTGCCAGGGCTGGGAGCGCTGCCTGGCAAAGGTGTGTTTGCTGACAACCTTTACCTTCCATTCATGTGGTTTTTTCTTTTCTTCCTTTTTCAAGGCCACAGCCACTGGAGCTATGGAGGTAAATACCCTGCAGTTACTCCTGCTTTTTTCCTTCTACCCAACAGATCCTGGGGCTGAGCCAGCCGTGGTTAATGATTGCAGGGCTTCGGTGCACACTCCGGGACTCACCCTTCCCTCCTGCCTGACCCTGACACAGTGCTCGCACTCAGGCATGGATGGGCTGAAGAGTCAGGGCTTACTCTGATTTCAGCAGGAAGTAGCAGCTCCAACGAGGGCTTCCCCAGCCCCTCGGGCGTGGGAGGATGCCCCTCAGAGCAGGGCTCCTCCCTGAATGGGAGCTCCCCTGATCCTGTGCCAAGTGAGGAAAAAGGCTAGGCTCTCTCGGCTGGACTTGCAGTCCATGCTGGGACTTTGACCTGCCCAGGAATTAGCTCGTCTCTGCCTCTGCCCTCTGTCACACTCCCTCCCCATCCTGCCTGGCCCTGCCCTCCCCTCATGGCTTGTGGGGCTTCTCCGCAGCACCCACGATGGGCATCACCGCAGTGCTGCGACCGATGCACCCCTCACTACTGCACCATCACCCCGGGGTTTGGCTCAGCTCCCAGTGCCCAGGTCAGTCTTTACAGGGGTCCTGCAAGGGGCTGGCCTGGGGACAAGCCTCTGTTTGCCCTGGTCCATGACACACTAGAAGCAGCCCTCTGCAGTGCAGAGGGAGATTTCTGGGGCATCAGCCGTGCTTATCCCAGCTGCGGTGCTGGGGAGCGGTGGCCGTTGCAGCAGCCATCCCAGCCCTGAGCTGGCCCTTTGCCACAGAGCCCAGCAGCACTGTGGTACCTTGCTCAAGTGGCAGTGTGGGGAATACCTGCCAGAGGCCAGGCTGTGCAAGGCAGCAAGTGTGTGATGAGATGCAGGGCAACAGCTCCTCAGCTTGCCAAGTCGTCTTGTAAATGATCTTCTTGCACTCTTCCTAAACACCCCAAAAACAGACTTTCCTGGCAGCTCACCATGCTCCGAGACCTTTCCCGATACAGCTACATTCAGTCACATGGTGGCATAAAGCTGCTCCTAAGCTAACTTCATGGAAGCTAACTTTACGTGCATGGCTAATTCCCTAGCCTATTGGGGTGCCTATCCCCTTCCCCACCACCCCAAAACCTCTTTCTGGTTGTCTCCTCACCCTGGCCATCTCACTGACAGTCCCTCCCTTCCTTGTTGCACCAGACCTGAAGCACTGGAACAGGGACTACTTGGACTGTGGGGGCAAGCAGCAGTCACCCATCAATGTTGATACAGCTCAAACCACCTTCAGCCCTGACCTGCGTCCGATCCAGCTCTCTGGCTACAGCCTGCCTGCCAGCAAGCAGCTCAGGATGAAGAACAATGGGCACACAGGTGGGTGCAAAGGCACCCGCAGGGGCTGGAACACAAGCGGAGGACACTCAGACTCTCCCAACACGACCAGGCTTCTCTGGTGCCCTTCCCCTGGGCGCTGGGAGGGAGATTGTCTTGCGGGCTGCAGCCCTGTGTCCTTCCAGGCCACAGGTGAAGCAACAGGCTGTGGAACCTTTACAGGTCGCTGTGTTTTCCTGGGTGAGAGGAGAAGCCTGGAGATGTCTGGAGCCTTTGGCAGTTGGCTCCAGAAATTTGTTGACTCCATATTTTCTTTAAAAAGGTGTCCCTGGTATTTCTGATGCGGGTTTTCAGCCACTGGTTCCTACCCTGCATTACACTTTCAAAGGGCTCATCAGTCTCTGGATGTGGCTTAGTCTTTAGGTTACCTACATTTGTCTTTTAGGACAACTTTGACCAACTGACTTTAAGTACCGGTAAGTCTGTACTTAAGGGCTCTATCTCTTGGTCTTAAGTTTTTATAGGTCTTTTGTTTCCCTTCTCCAATATTAGAATGGAAAGTCTGGACACAACTTATTCACTTTAGTATCAGCCTCGGTATGCCAAATATGAAGGAAAGCCGTATCTTTCCATTCATCTCCCCACAGCTGAGGATGGTTGGACCTGGTTGCTACCAGCTTTTTCTGGGAGGGAGCAGAGTGGTTTGTGCACGCTGGTGTTTGCCAGTGACCAAGCTAAGAAAAGGTTATGGGGAAAGGGACTTAGGAACTTGCTGACGGGGTGATAAGGCACCTCCTTGCCCTGGTAGTTAACGAGATGGAGCTGACCTGTGTATACAGCAAACTTGACAGGTCAGACTTGCTGTGTATGGTCAGATCAGCTGCATGGTGCATGCACAGAGCTCTATATTGTGGCCTCCTGCCCTAATGTGCCTGCAGAGTTAAACTAGTTGAGCTCAGTAGTTGCTATTTTAGACACCCTGGCATTTGGTGTTGCTTGGTGTTTAGAAAAGCAGCGAGAGCATTTTCATTGGAAAGGGGGGAAGTACTTTCTCACATGCTTTTAAGATGCCTTTTTTTATTGTGGCAACCACTGGTCTGCTTTATGAAAAGCCATTAATAAATAAAAAGTTGCAAGTCCAGTAAGATATTTGTACAGTTACTCATTTTGGTAACATAAAGAGTATATGCTGTATAAGCTTTTTTGAGGGCCTGAAAATGACTCAGGTAGTTAAGAGAAGGAATACAATGGTTTAGGTATAAAAAAGAAGTGCAAAAGCAGATCAGTTCACAGGAAGGAAACAGTTTCTCACTTCCTGTGTTTGAGTTGTCTATCTCTGATCCCAGTGGCAAGGAACTCGACATGGCCAGTGACTCATCACAGCCCTGTTACATGGTTAATCCGAATCCGTGCCCTAGCTCAGTGATGTGACTAAGGGGCACTTCATCAATAAAGGAAAAAGAAAAGGAATCTATATCAAAATTGAGGAAAAGGTGCTTAAAAGGATAGGCCAGCCTTTCTCAGGGTCCAGGGATGCTCCTGATATTTTTGCCAGATGTCCAGGTAACTCAGCTTTAGATTTGCCACAAATTGGCTGGATAAACTCCATTAACGTAAAGAAAAAAAAAGCATGAATTTGTGGTATCCAAAGAGGTAAAAATTTTAGCTCTAAGTGCTTTCAAAATGTTTAATGCGTCTGTGCCACCAGCTCCAGTGCTGTCAGACACTTGCAGGCTGCTTTATTTGAAAGATCCCAGCTCTCCTCATGTTGCAGCTCTCTGTCCAACTGCCCTGCTCTCGTAGATATTCACCATTCTGCCAGTATCTTTCTCTATGAATTTTGTCCATGGTCTCTTTATATTATTCTCACTTACTGAATAAATTGTTGGATAACATTGGGCTTGGAGCTGGCCCTGGGAGTCTTAGCAGAGGGGCTCTTCACTTTCCAGCATTTTCATAGCAGCTATTTTTGAAGCTGACGTATTTACTGCAGTATCCTACAACCTTAAGTCAGAAGTTGAACCCTGACACATTGACAGGCTTGCCCACAGGCTCATGACAGACGGAAAGCAAGTTCTTCTGTTATGACCAGTTTCTAGAAGCCCAGGGTGACTGTTTCCCTTGAGCCATCTCCTCTGCGCACCTGTGGAAGGGACTGGGCTTTCTGTTGTGCCGCTGACCTCTCCCTTCTGCCTCTGCAGTGGTCCTTGAGCTGCCCGAGTCCCTGGCCCTCACTGGTGGCTATGCCCAGCAGTACCGAGCTGTGCAGCTGCACCTGCACTGGGGCTCCCCGTCGGGACCCGGCTCCGAGCACACCGTCAACGGGCGACGCTTTGCTGCCGAGGTAGGAGCCCTCACGGAGCTGGATGCATCTTTCCCCTCATGGTCCTGGGCATGGATTGTGCTGGAACGCCGTCATGGTTCTCACCCATGGCTCTGGTTGTCACTGGATGTGGGCTGTAAGCCCTGGCCAGGATCCTGGGCAGCCCTGTGGCAGTTGAGCTCCGTGCAGGAGGCCACGCTTTGGTGCTGAGCTAGACTCATGCTGAAGTCTGGTCCTGGGCTGATGGAGCAGGAGCTGTGGCGGTCCCCAGGCTGCAGAAGCCAGCTTCCCTGGCGGCTGTGAGCCTGCTTTGGGAGCTACAGGGACTGTTTACACTGTACACACTGTCCTCTTGCACTGCCAGCTCCCATCTGGTTTTATCCCTCCTTCTCTAGTTGCTGTCCTCAAACTGAGCCCGGCTCTGCAGTACAAGCCTCTGGTACACAGAGCAGAGTGCTGGTCTGCTGTTCCTGACCACGGAAGTTCCTTCAGGCAGAGCTTCATGCTGGCTGCTTCGCAGCAGCAGATTTTCTTGGTCCCACCAGCATCTTCCCTTCCCAGGAGGGGTACTCATCACATCTGCATGTCTCCCACAGCCTTTGAGTCAGCAGCTGTAACCCTGTGGGGGTGAGCATCTCCCAGCGGTGCCCCTCCTGCATCCGGATTGCATGTTTCCCTTCCAGATCCATGTGGTCCACTACAATACCAAGTATGACAGCTTTACAGAGGCAATAGTTCAGCCAGACGGCCTGGCTGTACTGGGAGCCTTTCTGGAGGTGAGTTCCGTGGACCAGCAGTGGGAGAATGGGGCTAGGGTGGGCAAAGTTGGACACAACTTTGGGGACTAACAAAGGTGCAAATGCACCTTGGAAGAAGGTGAGAGAGAGGGTGGAGCAGCCCTGACAGAATGAAGGGGTCACCAGGATAGGGTGCCTCTCTCAAGGAGTGATACCTCCTTGCTGGCACTGCCATTATTGGCTGGTCTTCCTTTGGTCCCTGTCCTTGCCATTACTGTGGGGTCTCTGTGTTGCAGGTTGGGCCAAGGGAGAACCCATACTATCATGAAATACTTCAGCATTTGTTCGAAATCCGTGAAGTAGGTAAGGCCCTGTCCCAACAACGCTTTGTCTCAGGGGCTGCAGCCCAGCAGAGAAACCCGCTGCTTGGCAGAGGGAGGATGCAGCAGGCAGCCCACATGCTTTCCCTTGCATCCAGGGCAAACCCACTACTCCTTCTCCAGTGGCTGCAGTGGCACATGCCGTGCCAGACTGCCCACAATCCCCATGTTGTTGTCCTCCAAGGGGTTTGCACCAGTCTCACTCCCATGATGTTTCCTCTCCCAGGACAGGAAACCTTGGTGGATGGATTCAACATTGCAGGTCTGTTGCCTGCCAACCTGAAACTCTACTTCCACTACAATGGCTCTCTGACCACGCCTCCCTGCTACCAGACGGTCAAATGGACAATCTTCAACCAGACCACGCTGATCTCTC
This sequence comes from Ptilonorhynchus violaceus, assembly GCA_013397565.1. Taxonomy (NCBI): domain Eukaryota; kingdom Metazoa; phylum Chordata; class Aves; order Passeriformes; family Ptilonorhynchidae; genus Ptilonorhynchus; species Ptilonorhynchus violaceus. The sequence goes on from VZRJ01007344.1 coordinate 562,405, forward strand.
ATCACCAGGTCTGTCGGCAATGAGCTCCGCACTGGGCCTTTCCCAGCCTCGCCCTGTGAGCTGGTGCAGGTGCCCTGTGCCAGTGCTCTGCAGCCCATCTGGCTCCCAAAGGCAGGATGGATGCTACTCTGTTCACACTGTTCTGCTTTCCAGATGTCAATGCTGGTGACGAGCCTGAGAAGCGATGACAACGACATTCTGCAGAACAATTACCGGCCGGTGCAGAATCTGCACGGGCGACAGGTGCTGGCAAGCTTCCAGACCACACTCTCTTCAGTGAAGCACTCTCCTGGTAAGGAGTGTGTGAGTGTGCTCAGGCTGTACCCAGATGCAGGGATGCAGAGATGGGTATAGGAGCAGGAGTCAATGCCTTGTCTCTCTTGCAGAAATACAGCATTTGCATGGGTTAAACCTGCCCGGCAAGAGACTTGTGGCAGCACTGGTCTTGGGGTCCTGCTCTCTCCCCTTTCCGCACTTCTTTCACCCTGCCTGGAGAAGACTGGTTTCCAGGAACTTATTTTATCCTTAGTCTTGCAGACATAAGATTAGCAGGACTGGGGGATACATGGTCAAGAGCAAATAGTTGGGTCCCAGCATCCCAGCTAACTACTTCAATACCAAATGCAATAGATAAATTCAGTAGGAGCTGCCAGAGGCACAAGCTTGCAGTGAACACCCCTCCTACAAATCCTGCAGGAAGGGCAGTGCTGGGGATCCCTTCTGAAGGCTGTGTTCTCCCAGTGGGGCCTCACAGCCATCCTAGCCAGGCACACAGTCCCTTTGGCTGAGAGAGCTCTGTCTGCCCACCCTCTGTTTCTCCTTGAAGGCCTTTCTTGCACTGGTGATTTCCAGGAACGGGTAGAAATCACTATTAATCCTCAGGTGTGGCTATCGCTCTGCATCACTGAATTTTTGCCTGTTGCTGCACCCTGAGGTCACTGGGGTTTTTGTGTTCAACATCCTGTTCCTTTTCTGTTCTGATGCCATTTCCTACATCTTGTGTCAAGGTGACTAATGGGAACAGCACACAGGCTTGGTCCCAGACCTCTGGGCAATGTCTCGATAACCACACACTGTGGTGCAAGGCACTTCCCTCACCGTCCCACCTGCAGCCAGCCTGCTAATGGCTGTAGGCTTTTAATCACTGTGGTCTTCAGCCTGGCTAGCAGTTTCCCATGTGGCACTGCATCAAATGCTTCACTGAAGCTGGGAGAGATAAAATCTACCGCATTTTCTTTGTCTAGAGTATCACTTATCAAAGAAGGATATCGGGTTAGGCTGGCATGCTCTATCTTTGGTAAACCTGTTAGATACTTTATCATATTTTCCATTTACCTCCGAGCCTTTCTTTTACCACTTTCTTGCAGAGGCTGTTCCAAAGGCTCCCTACACTGGGGCAAGGGGCTAGTTGCCTAGCTCTACCTTTTTTTTCATTATTTACCCTTTCTATTCAAAAATCCCCACTGTAACAAAGCCACAAAGCCCTTGATTCCTGAAGCGCCAGGAGAATGTCCCAGTACTCCCGGGTGAAGTTACTGGTCCCCTGCCTTGCGTGCAGAGGATTGTTGGGGGTTTCTCCCCACGCCAGTGCTAACTGCCTGCTCTAGCCCTGGGGCTGCTGAGCGCTGAGATGGAGTGCTGTGGGGTCACATCTCGTTTTCCCTGCAGCTGCACCTTCTGCGTCCACGCTTGTTGATCTTTTTCCCAGTCACTCCCAGTTTGGGATAACTGCTCCTATCCCTGGCTGCTGAGTGGAGGCAGCTTTCCTGCAGCGGCCGCACAGCTGGATACAGCCCATAGATAGTGCCACTCTGTGCACAATACCCGAGCCATGTACAGATGATAATGCAGCTCTTTAAAACCCATGCTTTTATACTGGGTAAACATTTGTGCAGCACAGCTCCCTCCCAGCATGCAAGGCCACCAAGCCATCCCCATGCCAGGTGCCCTACCTGCAATGGATGGTTGCCTCGTACCCAGGAGCTGCTGACCATCTCGCTGCAGGCAACTGTACCCACAGTCACTGCCTGCTCATCTCACCCCATGTCCCTCTCTGGGTCTTCTGTGGGGTCCAGTGCAATCATGGGGTGCTGCAGTGCTCAGCACCCTGCCTGCTTCCTATGCAGTGGCAACACCAATGCGGGGAGATTCTTGCCCACGTCAGGGAAGCTCAGGTGGGGGCTGGGGTTTGGGGATCCTTTTTCCTCCTCTTTTCTCATGCTTCTGGCAGGGTGTCAGGGCTGGGCTTCCTGCAGCAAGGTGCTGTGAGCTGCTGGGGATTTGGCAGGCAGCTCTTCACTGGTCTTGGGTGGCGGAGAGTCTTGCGGGGAGTCTTGCAGGGAGCCATGCTTTGAAGTGGGGCTCAAAGGCCTGCAGGCTTGACACTTCCCTCCCCAAATACCTCAGAGGCAATCTCCTGACTGTGTAATCTCTCTTTATAGGTAGTGATGACTCAGGAACAGTAGAACCAGGTAGGTGAGGGGCTGGCATGAAGAAGGGGAAGGCAGACATGGGTGTACCTGCCTGGGAACTGGGGCCCTGTGGAAGCCGTGTGCTGAGCCGGGGGGCAGGCAGCCACATGGGTTTGCAGGGCTGCTCTAGCATCCATGCCACTGGTTCTCATCCTCCGGTCTTTGTCTCCTTTGCAGAAGGACACTCCAGCTCATTTCATGCAGGTAAGCGTGCTCAGCCGAGGCTGCTCCTTTGTGTCCCCTCTGCCGCTGGGCTACCAGCCTGCTCCTTGCCTTGTCTTACTCAGCCAGTAGTCACAGAGGCCCACCCACAGTGTAACACGCTTGTACTTGGCTTGCAGGAGACGTGCTGGCCGTGCTCTTCGGGGTGCTCTTTGCTGTCACAGCACTGGCCTTCCTGCTGTACATCTACAAGCACCGCAGCCAGAACACACGGTGAGCAATGGCGAGATGCAGGAGGACCGGGCTGGAGGGCAGCATGGGTCCAGAGCATGAGAAGGGGGCTCAAGGGTGGTCTCAGGAGTAAGACCCCTGCCTGGTCTAACACTTCCTTGCTCTTTCTTTCTCCACCAGGCTGGACTCACCGACCAAATCCAAGGTCATCTACACCGCAGCCAGCACTGAGAACACTGCATAAACTCCACACCTCTGTGGCAGTCCCAGCCCCACAGCCCCAGCCTGCCACCCCACTTCCCCTCACTCCCTACCCAGGCCAAGGAAGAGCTCGTGCTCCAGCACTCCTTGGCTGCACAGGCTGCCCATGTGGACTGTTCGTCTGGGGCAGCATTTGACCCAACAGATATTTTTGTTATAAAAAAGGGTTAAAAGTATTAAAAAAAAAGTAAAAGCCTCCCAAGGTACCAGCCATCTCTCCTGTCTTTGTGAGAAGCTGTGGGGCAGGAAAGAGCACCACAGTGCAGCTGGATCCAACAGTGGAGAGGGGTGTGCAGGGACCCTTCCCAAGCGGCAGAGACAGCATCAGCCTCTGTAAACCGGGCAGAGCTCCAGAGTAAGCAGCACAAAGCTTCTCGTACAGCCCAGCCCTGCCCTCCATCACTCTGGGACTTCTTCCTCCTCTTATTTGTGCAAAGCATTGGAAAAACATAGCTGCAGCTTGGTAGGGCTAAAGAAAGGCAGAGCAGAAGGTGGCAGAGCCACCACTTGCTTGCTGGCCAGCCCCCACCCAGCTCACCTCCAGCCTTATCATAGCTAGATTAGCCAGAACAACCCTAGATCCACGGCTACTCCCACCTTCTGCAGTGGCTCCAGCAGAGCTGAAGTCAAGCTCCAGGGAGCTTTATGGCCATGGCAAAACCAAGAGAAACTGGCTGTGACTGGGAGAGGAGAGAAACCTGCAGGTCTCCAGCCCTCAGCAGCCTCCACCCCAAAGCTGTAAAACCAGAGCTCAGCCTCTCTTAGGACAGACAGAGCAGGAGCAAGGCCTTTAAGCAAATGAGTCTGCAACTGCCAGACCATCCCCCTCCAGTCAAATCAGCACAAGCCACTGCCACCGCTGATCATACCCTCCCCAAAAGAGCAGCACTGATGGCCACACACAGTCCCGCTTGTCTGTGGTACTTAATTTTATTGGTATAAAAGCCCACTGTGGATAAAACTGCCTTCTCAGCCTGATGGCAGTTTCTCCCTCCCAGCCCTGTGGCACAGAACCAGGGCTGGTACCCGCCTGAAAATCCCCAAGAACAGGAGAGGGCAATGATCCATTGGAATGGTCCCTTGAACCCCCTCCCAAATCTGTGCCGGCAACAGCTGTGGCATTGCATCTCCTCCCAAGCCCTCCACCACCCTCCATGTCCACTGGGCCCCTTGGATACTGTCTTTTTCCCTCTCCTCCCATCCTTTGTGCTGTCAATACCCTTGGGTCCCCAGCACCATCCTGCTGCACCAGGATGCTGGCTCACTGTGCTACTGCAGGTCAGCGTCAGGGCCATGGCTCCTGGGGCAGCAAGACTGGGCAGAGAGGTGGAGAAAGGAGCACTACAGGAGTCAGCCACGACCCAGGGCACGGCAGCACTTTGCAAAGCCCCTTCCTCCACCCTGCAGTGAGGAGGCAATGCGGGCCCCCTGCCCCGGCATGGGGGGCAACACATCTGTGGTAGCGGGGGGAGAAGCGATGGGTTTCTTTGGGCTCAAGCCTCCGGCAGTCATAGGCAGGCTAACTGGGGCTGAGCTCACAGCAGGGCCAGCAAAATCGGGTCCCCCAAAACAGAGGTGTTTTGTGGGGACTCTGAAAGGGGCGTTGGAGTGAGCCAGTCTCAGCCACACCGGTTGGCTGGCTGCCACAGCTGGACCCCAGCGCCTGCCCCGCCGGGGCTGGCCAGGGTCCCCAGTCCAGGAGAAAAGATATTGCAAAGAAGGTGATGGCCGATCCTGCCACCAGGAGAGATGGGGAGGGCAGGGGTGGCTGGGGACAGGAACATCCTGCAGAGCCTCAGGATCCTGGCTGGGGGCTGGCTCCGCTCCGTAAACCTACAGGAACCAAGAAGAGAAGGGGTGAGTTTTCAGTAAACTCTCTACCCACTTCCCCCAGGAGAGACAACAACCTGACCTTGGCTCCAAAAACCACCTGTTCCTCCAGTCAGGGAGACAAGGGGATGATGCCCTTGTTCCAGCCACAGGGACAACCTCTCGCCATCCCAGTGCTGGTCCTGTTACCCAGTGGGACCCAAAGTGTCCCCCATCCCTTTTATGGAGGAGCACTTACAGAGCAGGAAGCGCCGCAGGTTCTGCGCGGATCCCCCCGAGAGTACATAAGCCCAGGCAGCAGCAGCAGCCATCAGCAGGTAGGAGGGCACCAGGCTGCCCACGTACAGGGGGTTGCAAAATGACTGTGGAGAGAGGCAGAAGAGAAGGGTGAGCAGCAGGAGAGGACAGGAACAGAATGTGTGACCATGTCATCACCTCAGCGAATGGAGTGCAACAGGGGACACCAGCTCCAGGATTTGGTTTGTGAAGGGCCAGCTGCTGTGCTAGTGCCAAAGGTCATTTCCCCCCAGCACAGGGACAAGTACTCCAAATATAGGTCCTGGTGCAGAGCCCTACTCCCAGTTACTCACCAACCCCGAAACAGTGAGATGCATAACAACGACTGCTGCAATCTCCCACCAGCGACGGTGCTCGCAGCCATGAAAGAAGAGGATCCCCCAGAAGGTGTGAAGGAAAATCAGCACCATGGTCATAAAAGCTGCAGGGAGCAACAGAGAGGTGTCACCAGGGAATCACCCACCCTGACCTGGCCTGCAGGACTGGGAAAGGGATGGAGAGGAATCAGTAAATGGGAGTAGAGATGCAGCATGGCTGGACTGGGAAGCGCTGGGTCAGACCATGAGTATGTGAGACACGGAAAGAAGAGCAGGGAGAGTCACAGGGGACAGGAAGAAAGGTTTGGCACAGAGATATGACAGGGGCTCAGGTGGGTGAGGGTGTGGCATGGAGAGGACAACATAAAAGGGAAAACTGCAGCCCCCCAGGTCTGCTGCCTCTGTGGTAGGACAGAGATGTGAGCGAAGGGTGCCAGTTACTCACCTGAGGTCAGGAAGTACAGCTGCGAATCCCCATGGATGCCCACAGTGCCGGGCCCTAACGCGTCTGCCAGGAGATTGATCATGGAGAAGGCGCCGCTCATGAGACCAAAGCCCACGCCAGCCACTGCCAGGAGAAGGACACGGTCAAGCCCTGAGCCTCTGAGGGGCTACTCCATGCACCTCCCAGCCAGCTTTGGCATGAGAAATCCACCTCTGCTCCCAGCACCATGCTCAGCCCTGCCCAGCCTTGTCCTCTGCCCCATGGCCAGGGTGATCTGCTCTACACAGGACTCACCATATGCCATTTGCTGGATGGAAATGGGGGAGCACCCGTCCTCACTGAGGGCCACCAGCCCCTCGATGGCCTTCCTGTGGGGTGAGAGCACAATGGAGACCAGCACAGCCAAGCCACCTCCCAAGGTATGGTGCAGTATTCACTCTGCACCATGCCACCCTCCTGGCAACCTACTCATCCCTGAACAACACCCACTACGGATATCGTCCCTGTGACTGTACCACCAGGCAAACCAGGCATGTGAAAATCACGTGAAACCACACAGAAAGATTTTCCACAAAGGGATGTGGGTGCCAGCCAGCGCGGCAGAGCAGTGTATTCTCAGAGCAGCCCGGGACATCGGGTGTAAGGCAAGCAGCACCCCCGCATGGAAAGCAGCCCCACTGCAGGCGTGGGAGGCTCTACCTGATCTCCGCATTTGTACTAAGATGTTGACAAACAATGGAGGAGGTGCAGGCAAGAGCTCAAAAAGCCAGAAAAATTCTCTGGGTAGAGAAACTGGGAGAGGAGAGGCTTCATAACTTTTATCAGCTAAAGGTGTGGCAGGTGAGGAGGATTCCAGACACCCCCTGAGGCTGGGGAGGACAGCAGCACTTGGGACCGGAGATCCGCAAGGCAAAGGAAACGCAGTGGTTTATGTCAGAGGCTGCTCCGTGGAGCTCTGCTACCCTCTGCCTGCCCGCTCCGGCAGTGCCCTGCCGCAGGGAGCAGTGCGAGCCTGCGGACACGGTTCCTCACCCAGCCTTCTCCCAGCTTCCATCCGGGAAGGCTAGGGGTATGACCCCTGCATCACCTCCCCATGCCTGCCTGCCCAGCCCCAGTGCAGTGTGCAATACAAAAGGGTGCAACACGTGCTCCCCTGGCAGCACGAGCCCCTGTGCTCCAAGATAATGGTATCAAGGAGGCTGGGAGCTGCGGAGGCTGCACTGAGACTGTGTCCCAAGCTGGTCAGGGCACTGGATCCTCCAGACCCTAAGGCTGCTCTGCTCCACCACCTGAGATCCACTAAGATCAACACACTAAGACAGGTGCCACCCATGCAGTCCCAATGAGCACCAAGGCGGTTTGGTGGCACACTTGACATTCTCCCCAACCCAACAGCTCACAGATAAAACCTGGCACCCACCACGGCTGGGAGGACCATCCAGCAGTGCTGGCACAGCAGGGGAGATGCCATTACCTGAGGAGCTTGTAGTAAAGGAAGCGGAAGGCCTCCTGCAGCAGCACAGAGAACATCACCCCAAAAATCAGGAGCCCCTTCTGCAGCCGCTCATCCTCGGGGTCGCTGGCTTTCACTGCGATAAACCAGATGAGGGAGGAGAGCAGCAGCGACACCAGCCAGAAGAAAGCCCTGCAAGAGACAGAGCCTGCTGGCACTGGTGCTGTTCCAGAGCTCCCACCGTGCTGGGACCATTGGCACTGCCAACGCAACCTCTGTGTTGGGACTGGCACTGGCAGCTGTGCCTCGGCCCTGCCCACTCTCCTACCAGCAGCAGTGCCATTCTGGTCCTGCTGCTGTGCTGTGCCTGCACTCCTGCTCCACTGGTCACCAGAACTGGCACCAGTGACCCAGCTGTGCCCACAGCAGTACCAGCACCTGCAGCAGGCTCATATCCGTGCCAGTACCAGTTCCAGTACCACATCACTCTGGTCCCACAGTGGTACTGGTACCAGTGCCCCAGCTGCACACATGCACCAGTCCCATTACCAATCCTCCACTGGTACCGTTTGAGTGCTGGTGTCCATGATGTGCCAGTGGCTGTGACAGTAAGAGAAACAATATTGGTACTCCTGTCACGCAAGCAACAGCACCAGTATGAACTAGTGACTCCACTGAGCCCACAACAGCACCAGCATGAGTACTGGTGTGCCTGTTGCACCCATTATGGCGCCTCAGCCAGTACCAGTCACATGCCTATCACACCTCTGATGCTACTAGCACCCTGGTCACACTCATACTGGTACCAGCACCCTGGTCGCACTCTTACTGGTACCAGCTCCCTGGTCACACTCTTACTGGTACCAGCTCCCTGGTCACACCCATACTGGTACCAGCACCGTGGTCACACCCATACTGGTACCAGCACCGTGGTCACACCCATACTGGTACCAGCACCGTCACTGGTACCAGCACCCCTGTCACGTGTACAGGCACTGGGACCAGCACCCCAGCACACCATACTGGGACCAGCACCAGCAGCAGAATCAGTGCCCCAATCACGATCGTTCTGGTACCAGCACTGGCGCTCAACTCAGCGCCCCGCCACGCCCACACCGCTCCCGGAACCGATCCTGGTCCCACACCCCATCAGCACCAGAGCCCCCATCGCTGACTGACCCGGCGATGAGGATGATGATGCGGAGCGGGTCGCGGGCGATGGTGAAGAGGAAGAGGCCGAACGCGGGCCCGAAGGCGATGAAGGTGCACCCGAAGAAGACGGCGAGCGTCATTTCGGCGGGAGCGGGGACACGGGACCGGGGTCGGACCCGGAGCTCGGACCGGACGGGCCCCTCGGCCCCTTCCCCCTCCGCCGCCCTTCCGGGGCCGATGACGTCACTGGTGCGCGCGCCGCCGCCGCCGGAAGCAGCGACCGGGGGCGGGGCCGGGGGTGGGCCCCTCAGTGCGGGGTGGGCCGGGGTTGGATATCGGGAAAGGCCAATCCAGAGGGTGTTGGGCCCTGGAACAGGATCGAAGGGAAAGGCGCCGCAGCACCGAGCCTGACAGAGCTCAAGAAGCGCTTGGACAACGCTCTCGGGCACGTGGTGTGACTCAGAGTGTCCTGCACAGGGCCAGGAGTTGGACTCGATGATCCCTATGGGTCCCTCCCACCTCGGGATGTTCTGTGATCCTGTGAGGCCGCAGCCTGCACCCGGGGGTGCTTGGCCTTGTCCCCATGGCCGTCCCGTGTGTGGGGCCCCACGCAGCCACCCGGGAGCAGGGTCTGGGTGAGGGGTGCAGGCTGTCCCAGCCTCAGTGGTTCTGTGTTCCCTCCGCTTGGCACCTGGAGTCCAACCCTACCTCAACGAGGTTGACTCAGAAAGCCATTTCAGGGCACTTCCCTCTTACACCCACACCCCAACACACACCCTTTCTGCCTACAGAAGACTTTGGGCAGGTGCCCTGCATGTACAGTTCTGCACATGCTGAACTGGCAGAAACGCAGCAGCCATGCCAGTCCTGGCACGCATGCAGCAAGGTCAGAGAAGGCTTTTGGGGGGTCTGGGTCTCACTCACTCAACACTGAACACAGGCCCCGTTTCTGAGAGGTGCAATTCACAGTGTGGCATTGTGGGGTACAGTACCCAGTGTGGGGTACAGATGGCTCTCCTGAACCAGGGAATTCCAAGGGGAGCAGCAAGACATGGGCCCCAGCAAATCCCCTCCAGCCCACGGGCTTGCCCTAGAAGTCAGAAAGATGGTAGCTGGAAACGGGAGTCACAGGATCTTTTCCACTTGCTCCAGGGACACGATTGACATTTGGCTTGATCACTGGGGTTTACAGGCCCAAGTTGTGCCCCTGCACAAAGCATCCCAGAGGAGGAGAGAGTAGTTTTGTCTCTGCCTAAGATTTTATAGCTTCTTTGCAAAACAGCGAAGGTGCCAGCAAAGTGTCAGATCTCTGTGTCCACCCTATCCATCACAAATGGAAATGTTCACAGTAAGGCTGGATGGGACTGTGAGTAACATGATCTAGTTGAGAGTGTTCTGCTCATTGTGGTTATGGTCTTTAGAGGTCCCTTCTGACCCCAGCTGTTCTGTGATTCTGTGATTCTAAAGCAGGACCTGCCCGGTGCATGAAGCATGTGAAGCATGGACCAGTGTGACGGAATCATGACCTGCAGTTGTACCATCTCCTAAGGCAACACTATGAAGTTCACCAAAATGATGATCCTAGCCCAGTCTATAAGGACACTAAACATTAACAGATGGAAGACATCTTGCAAGAAAGGCATCACATAGCAGAATGAGAACAAGTGCTTTTTATTTATTTTGTTTTGCTCTGAAAGCAAATAAGTAGTTGTGATCAGCAACTACTAAACCAATGCAGTGAATGCTCCCCAAGGGTCCCTTGCTGCCTGTCACCCTGTCTTAGGCCTGTCTTGCTGCAGGGATGCTCCAGTGCTGGTCTTTGATCTCCTGAGCATGTGGAACAGGGTCCACATGTCCTCCTGTACTGCACAGTCCACCATCACAGGCAGCACAGCCCCAAGCACTGCAGATGGGGATGCTGATACAGAAATGAGAGAGGACCACGTGGTCGTGGCTATCCATGCTTCTGTTCAGCTGCCTTGTCCTCTGCTGGCATTGACAAGTCACTAATATTGATTTGGGGACTGGGAGATTTGTGTGGCACTTGGCTTTAGGGGGCCTGACCTGTTTTGAAATCCCCCAGAGCCTTGCAAAACCATCACAACTCAGCAGCACGGTTTTTCTGGCCCTCACCCCGAGGTCTCAAGCTGTAAATGCAGGGAGGTACTGAGGGCTGGCAGTAGTCTGTGCCTGGCTCTGCACAGCTTGACATGTCCCATCAAGATATTTCAGATGCTCTTTGTGTGGTCCTCCCACTCCAGCATGTAGTTCAAGGGCTTTGAACAGGAAGGATTCAGAGATGAAATGAGGCACTGGAGAGACAAGAGAACTGGAGCAGAGAGCAGAGGTGAGAGGCTGCCAGAGGTTAATGTGGTGGTTTATGAATGGGGTGGCAGCCCACGGCAGGGCTGAAAGCTCTTTGGGGAGATCTTCAGTCTGCCAGGCCAAGATAAACAAATCCAAAGGTTGAAATTCAATGGGAGAGGTGCAGAGAGAGGAGGGGAGGAGGGCACAGGCACTTCGGTCCTCAGTGTGGGTCTGTGACGCATGTGGGGAGACATGCTCCCATGCCAGCAGCTCCTCAGTGCCCCAGGCTCCCAGAGCTTTCCCTAGCCTGCATATTTCTCTATGGGGCCACAGGGGAAAGGAGATGGGTGAGAGAATGGAGCAAGTGCAAAGCTTTGCTGAACCATGACATGGCTCATGTCTTTCCCAGGCGGAGCATCACCTGGGAAGAGCCGTCAGGATCTCGCTGCCAAATCACAGGCTGTTCAAAGGAACAGAAAGGCCCTTGCAGGGAGGTGTAAACAGTTAAGTCAAGTGGACTGGTCCAAACCAGGAGGGAGCAGCAGCTAATGGGGAGAAAACAGTGGGCGTGAAAGGGCTCTTTGTCCCAGCAGGAAGGCGAAGGGCACCCAGAGGCTGGGCGCTGGGACGCACCCTGACCGGGGCGGAGGGCAGGCTTGTTTGCAGTGTAGGGTGCAGGCTTCCAGAGAAGAGGTGCTTGTACACTCTGGTTCTTTTCGAAGCCAGACAACCCCCTGCCTGGAAGGTGCTTTGACTAAACAACAGAATGGCTCAGCTGATGCACTGCAGAAAAGGAAGGCGGGCCCAAGGAGGAGCTCCAGCCCTTGCGCAGGGACAGCTCAGCAGTCCAAGACACCATGTACTGTCCTCCCCTCCAGCTCCTCCAGGCCCAGGGTGGGAGGCTGTGGCTCACAGCAGACCTTGCAGCCTTGGGAGGGCAAACTGAAAATGAGCACCCCATGCACAGGGAGGTTTTTCCCTGTCAGAGAAGGCCTTAGAACCACAAAACTGAATTGCTGGGCTGGGGAGAAGGCGGGTGGCCAGCAGCACCTGGGCAGGAAAGAGGTGCAATCTCAACACCCTCCTTTCCTGAGCCGAGAGGCGCAGCAAATAAAGGAAAGCAGATAACAAAAGCTATCCCTGCCGGTCTCTTGCTGGGTCTGGCTCAACAAGGGGTCAGCATGAATTGTGTTTCCTGGCACTATGTGGCTGTACTTTTAGAGGGATATCCGCTGGGTAGCATGGGACAACAGGGCTCGGTGCACATCATGGAAGGGCAGGACTAGATCATGACTTTGGGCATGCCCAGGAAATCCAGCCTGTTTTGGTGACAGCAATGAGACACATCCGGCTGCTCTTCAATTTGTGTTGGAGAAAATACAGCAAGCCAGGAAGAAACTTCCTGAACATTTGGTCTGCCGCGTTAATATTTGCTAGTTTATACAGCTGTCCCTCAGGCAGGCTTTCAGTCACTGGTAATAGAAAATGCAAGCAGTACAAAGGGTGAGCAGCTAATTCCAAACCTGGAAGCAGATCCTGACAACTAATAATGTGGACATGCATGATCACATGCTTCTGCGTTTCTTCAATGTCATAAACATGAACCCTCCGTGGAGAGGTCAAAAACCTTGTGGCTTCCCCAGGTGCCAAGAAGGTAGCATGCAGACTGTGGAAGGGGACATAGTTTATCACTGCGTACTTGAAGAGGACGGTGAGCTTGTACTGAGCTTGAGACATGGAGGTTTCCTCTGCATTCCAAGGAAGTGATGGAGATGAGGGAACACAGTACAAACCACGTGGTTATCACTCCAAGCCCACCGCAGTGGCCCTGCAGACCCTCCTTGCATGAATTGGGGAGGGAGACCCACACCTCCTCTCCCAGTGCCTCTGCCCACCCACAAGGACCAAACATAGCCATCCATCTTGTCAAACTGCTTTAATATTTGGACATGAAGACAAGACAGAGCCGGTCAGGCTGTGCACAAACAAGACGCCCCTGAGCCACAGGGTAAGGCTGCAGAGCTTCCCTTCTCAATGGATGTGTGGATTTGGCCAAGATGCAGTTCAGCTGATGACATCCTGAGCATGCCAGTGGGGTGCACGTGTTGGGTAGGGAAGAGGGGTAGGGGCTTGCCAGGGCAGCTCAAAGGTTGTTCAGCTCCAGTAAGGTCTGGTCCAGGACCTGGTGTATCCCCACGTTCTCCTCTTTGGCACTGGCCAGGCTCTCTGTGAATACAAGGGACACCCAGCCACACACACAGACACAGCCCAAATGAACCCAGGTGCAGCCAGACCCACGCACACCACACCAGGCACAGACACACACACACACAGATGGACATTTCAGTACAACAATGGCCTCCAGTCAAACGGGGCATCCCCTGCGGAGCAGAGTCCACACAAGTAGCCCCAGTTCTGGCAGGGATGAGTCCAGTCACTCTGGGACCTGCCAGGGAAGCCAGGCCAGTCAGGCTGGTCACTGGGGCAGGCAGTTACCACTCTTCAGCATTTTCATCTTCCCATGGTGCCCCGTTGCCCATGGCTGAACCCTCCACAGCGCAGGTGCCACTGGTGAGTGCCATTACTTGGCCAGACACCAGGGCATCACCACTGGCCAGCTGTGGGCACGTGCACAAACCCTTGGCCAGTGAAGTGGAGAACCAATGCCTGCTGCATGACCCAGCAGTGCTCCGTGAAGAAAAGGAGTGAGAAAAGAGCCCATTAACAGCCCAGGAGAGTGGGCAGACGACAACAGAGAGATAAGGAATAGAGCTAGCAAGGCTACAAGGATAAGCTCTGCCAGGCAGCCCGCTGCCAAGGCAGCCTCCCTCTGGTGTTCACTTCCAAATGGCATCCTCCTTCCCCCAGAGATGGGGATGGAACAAGACTGCTGCCCACCCAGCCCCATCTCCCAGTGCTTCCTGCTAGGCTCTTCCCTGTCCCAAGTTTGGGGCAGCGAGTACTGCTGGGTCCCCAGCTCCCATCCCAGCCCTCCCAGCACCCTGCAGGGACCCCCTTCTGAGGGGATCCTCCCTGCACAGTATGGGGTGACGAGAGTGAGGAGGAAGAGGCTGCCCACCAACTCCTGGGACAAGGAAAGGAAGGCAGCAATACAAACCACCGCATCCCTCCCCAGCAGAGCCAGGCTGATTCCAGAGAACAGCCATCACCACGTGAGCATCCCAAGACATCACAAGACCCCCCATTCCTCTCCCAGGAAAAAACAATCAGCTCTAGAGGGGCTCCCTGTCCTGCCCAAGCAGGGTAGTTACCCCTATGAGGATAAGGTGGGTGCCTTGCCCCACTGGGGAGTGGGTAGGAGCTCCCAGCCCTGAGCCAGCCTGGCCAAAACAGGGCAGGGGGGCTGGGCCCAGGCCAGGAGCTGTGGGCAGCTCAGTTGTTAAGTTCAGTAAGGATGACCCGCAGCTCGTTAGTGAGAACACGGTTTTTCTCGGCCTCCTGCTGAGAGCGCTCTAGAGAAAATGGAGACATCAACGCAGCACAGGAAAGAGAGAGAAAAAAGTGAGTTAGTGAAAAGAGACAGCATTTCTGAAAGCCTTCACTGGAAACACCACAAGTCACCCAGCCAGTGGTGGCATACAGCTGGACTGGCAGGAGGAGGCAGCCAGTCCTGGTGCAGGGACAAGGCCATAGGTCCATCAGTCTGGGAACTGGGACATGGTAGGGTGGTGAGGAAGGAGGAAGGAGGTCAGGGACCAATTTAGGGATCACAAGAGATGACTGCTGAAGGGCAGCACCAGCCCCTTCACCAAGGGAAAGTTATGCAGGAGCCATGACAGGGCTGAGGATTGCTGCTTGCAGGCAGTGTCTGGGAGTGGAGACAGAGAATGGACAGGACCAGGTCTAACCCTGCCATTTCATGCCAAAAGAGTCATGAATGAGATGGCATGAGATGAGGAAAGCTGTGTACAAGAGTCAGAGAGTGGCCGGGGTCAGCACCATGGCCCTGTCCCATTCAGCCAGGCAGCACAGGAGCCTCTCGAGTCTCAGCCATGGTCACCCCAGGGGCCCTGTGGCTGCAAGCTGCCTGCAACCACCTCCTACCATGCTGCTGACAGCACCCACATGAGACAGGCAGGAGGTGAGGGACAGAGTGGCATGAAGAAAACAAAGGAGAAACCAATGTTAAAATTTTATTGATATCAACTCATTAACCCAGAGGGACAGAACACAAAAGAAAAGTCATGAGATGCAAACTGAAGAGCAATGTGCAAAGGACAGAAGGGTGAGGGAGGAGTGGGGGTTGTCTGCCTGCCGGGGAACAAGGTGTCTGCACAGTTGGATCCAACCCTCTATTCCCCAGGCCTGAGCTTTGGCAGTGGAGGTGCCGCTTCCCCAGTGCAGGTCATCCCCATGCTGGGGCCAGCAAGCAGCACCAGGGGACTTTGCTGGAACTATGTGGGGGGAAAATGGCCCCCCAGCCCTGGAGCTGCAGGGTCCCCAGTGCTTCTGCTGCTGGGGAGCCAAGGAGGGAGCTGCTGGAACAAAAGGCTTCTGGGCACAGTCCTGATCCCCAGGGCAATGCTGTGGTGTGGGCCTACAACTACACAGGCACTGTCCAGTCAGTATGTGGGGCTGCTCTCCTGCCCTGAACAAACAGCTCTAAGCACCTACATCTTGTCTCCCCAAAGAGGGGTACAGCGGGAACACCCCGGGTCAGCTCCTGTCCCAAAGGAGCTGATGGACAGGCACAGGCTAGGAAGGACAGAGGAGGACAGAGAGGGTAGGGAGAGAGGTGGGATGGCCAGGCAGGCAAACAGTTGAGCTGGGGATGGGAGAGACAGGCAGGGAGCGGGTGCAGTGCTGGTGCCCAGCGTGGGGCTCAGAGGGAGGTGATGTCGTTAAGTGCATTGTCCAGCTCCTCGCTGATGGCTTTGTACTTCATCTTCTGCGCATACACTTCGTCTGCAGGTGGGGGCAGGCAGGGAAGTGGCCAGATGGTGGAATAGAGTGGAGGGCACAAGGTGGAGAGAGAGAGTGGCTGTGAGCGGCGGGCTGAGGGCAGCAGGAGTGTGCGGGCACAGGCAGCATGGATGTGACCCTATTCCCCACCCGAGGGCAGAGACCAGGCCCCAGGAGCTCTGCGCTCCTTCACCAGGCACCACAGCATCCAACCTCCCCGCTCCCAGAACTCCTGCCCATCCCCTCACTCTGGCCAAGCACTGTCCAGCCCCACCAGGGGCATGGTGTGGCCAGTGCCGCCCCAGGAAAGAGGGACACAGGGCTGGTGGGGACATTTTACCTTCTAGATCGTCAATGGTTTTCTCCAGCTTCGCCACAGACCTCTCTGCAAACTCCGCTCGGGTCTCAGCCTGTGGGAAGCACAGTGGGGAAGGAATGAGCTGCAGGACACAACAGGGGTGGTGCAGGCTGCACTGCACTCCAAATCTGCCCCCTTTGCATCTCTGATACCCTTCTCCAGAAGCCCGCCCCTGGGAAAGGCAAGGGACAAGGGCTCCATGGAGCCTCATGCACTAAACCAGAACAGACTAATGAGGGTCATCCTAGACCCAGGTACCTGCTATGCTGCAGGGTTGCAATTTGGGAAACCATGAGAGGACATGGGCATAATGGGGTCAAAACCCACTCCGGATGACAAACTCATGCCTGCACTGATGCAGTGGCAGCCCCTTACCTCCTTCAGTTTTTCCCCTAGAAGCTTGATTTCCTCCTCGTACTTATCCTCCTTGGTGGAATACTGCAGAGACAGAGACAAGCACCTGTGAGTCCCAAGGGATGCCTCCGGCTGTCCTTCAGCCCAACAGGAGACTGCAGCACTCCAGACCCCACACACTCTTCCCAGCCCCAGCAGCCTCACTGGGTCCTACCTTGTCAGCCTGGGCCTCCAGGGACTTCAAGTTGTTGGTGACAATTTTCAGCTCCTCCTCTAGGTCACCACATTTACTACATCCCAAGCAGGGCCGGCAGGAAGGGGGGAGTGGGGCCAGAGGGCAGGAGAGAGGCAGGAGCAGAAAAAACAGGCACGGGGAAGCAGGAAAGAAAGAGAGAAAACAAGATGAGAGAGGAGAAAACTCAGTGCAGGTGGACAAGGAGCAGAGCCGCTGCGAGCCGGAGCTGCTGGGACGCATCTGTTCATCCGTTCCTTGTGCTTCCTTGCACGGATACCTCGTGCATCACCACCAGCCAGGCTCTCACTGGCCCCACCAAGGGAAGCAGGGATGGAGGGATGGAGGAGCGTGCCCAGCCTGCACCCACAGGAGAGGAGGCAAGGGGAGGCCGGTGGTGGAGGCAGTGGTGCAGAGAGGAGAGAGGTGGTTCGCATGGTTCGAGAGACAGCGACAGAGAGAGGGGGCTGCTGCACATCGCCCCGCGCCCCTGCCCCAGTACCTCTTCCTCTGAGGCAATGAGGGATTTGAGAGACTGGTCCATGGTCCGCAGCTCCTCTTCCAACTGTCTCACTCGGCTGGGGTGGAAGAGGGGCACCCCGGGAGGGGGACAGCAGAGAACAGGGTCAAGGATATGATGCCGGTGGGTTGGCACCCCCCCTGCCCCCAGCCTACAATCCCAAGGACCACCCCAATGACAGACCCTGCTGCTTCCAGGGAGGGACATCCCCATCCCCATATCTGCCAGGGATTTGGGGCAAGGGCTGTGTGGGACCCCTGCACGCTGCCCCCTGCGAGTCCCACTCACCTCTCGGCCACCTCTGCCCTTTCCTCTGAGCGCTCCAGCTCTCCCTCAAGGACAACCAGCTTGCGGGCGACCTGTTGATGGCAGCAAGAGGCCCCTGTTGGCCCTGTGCTTGCCCCAGTTGGGGGCATAGGGCTGTGAGGAGATGGCTCTGGGTGCTGCCAGGGCGTCAGGACTGGGGAAGGGGGAACACACCTCCTCATATTTGCGGTCAGCCTCCTCTGCTATGTGCTTTGCCTCCTTCAGCTGCATTTCCTGGAGCTCCATCTTCTCCTCATCTTTCATGGCCCGGTTTTCAATGACCTTCATGC
>VZRJ01007344.1:590770-604709 GCA_013397565.1 Ptilonorhynchus violaceus
TCGCCACCGGCCCTAGCACCGAGCGGGAGGGGGGGGGGCCGCCGCCCCTGGCAGGCATCGCCGCGGCCGCGGCGCTCGGCATCCACGAGGGCACCGGGCGAGGAACACCCCGGGTCACTGCGCTAAGGACATCCCGATGGCACTGGGCAAGGGACTCCTCGGGACACCGTGCTGTGGGTACCCTGGTGGCACTGGGCAATGGACACCCCGAGGCAACGCTGTGGTGGTACCCCAGTGACACTGGGTGAGGGACCCTCTGTAGCACTGTGCTAGGGGTACCCCAGCGGCAGCGGGCATGGGACATCCTGGGGCACTGAGCTAAGGGTACCCCGGTGGCACTGGCTCCAGTCAGAGCTGTCCTCCTGCTAGAGGACACTGCACAGCTGGCACTGCCCTAGGTACACCACATGCCCTGTGACTGCACCCTGGGGCCTGAGGAACCCTCCTTGTTGGCTCTGGCTTGGGGACACCTCAAGGGCTGGCATGGCACTTGGGAACATCAAAGAGCTGGCACTGAAGTGCTGGGGACATACTCAGGCTGTGATTGCACTGAGGGACATGTTGGGCTGGCACTGCCCACATGGGGAAAAGCCCCCAGGAGAGAAATGAGCAGAGCCTGTGGCATCCCCATCCAGCCGCTGGTGGGGCAGAAGGGCCCCAGCTCTGTGCAGACTTCTTGGCACCCACTCCCCCGCTGCCTTGCACCTTGGTGCCACCATCTCTGGCACTCACAGGGACAGCCGGCACCCGCACAGCCCATAGGGTGGCATTTCAGGGTGACACAGGGCGTACAGGCAGCTCACTGCCCCTCTTCGTCTTTCTGTTCTAAATAAACTGTATTCCACAGGCAAAAAAATGCAAACCCTTCAAATCCCAGCTCCTCCAAAAATAACCTGTACTTTAATAACGATCGTAAATGCTTCTGGCACATTCCCAGCTGCAGGGTGGGCTGTGGGCCGGGGGGGCTGGAAGGAGTTGGCGGAGGGGCCACGGGAGCCGTGTGGCACGTGTGGGAGGCTGGGATGGGTTGGGGACATGAGGGGTGCACAGTCTGCCCCAGCTCGTTGCCCCTGGGCTGCAGCCAGCCCTTGCTTGACGCAACTTCTCGGCACCGGTGCTCCAAGCAGAGAGGAACAAAAAGTTTTTGACAGCTGGAGAAAGTGGTTTTCTACGAGCCCTCAGGCCCCAATGGTGGAGAGCACAGGAGGAGTGGGAGCAGCTGAGGACCAAGGGGCTGCTGGCTCCATGGGGATGGGAGAAGAGCCACTGCTGGACTCTGGAGAGCAGCTATTAGTACTGATGAATTAGGCACATATTTGGACAAGGAGAGTCTGTAACTGCCAGCGTGTGGCTTCTGAGGGGAGGGGGAAGATCCATCTCCCATAATTCCCGGGAGAGAATAATTGTTTTTCTGCAAGATGTTTCAGCCCGGAGCAACTTCATGGGCTTGAGCAACTTCACGGTCTCAGTGCAAGGGGCAAAGATGATGATAGGCATGGTTCAAGCAGCCAGGAAATTGCCCTGGGGACAGGCCAGCCCTCGGATGTGCCCCCAAGGATGCTGTTTTCCCTCGCTACTCCCTCCCCTTTGCTTCAGGCGTTTTAGCCATATCTGATAGACACAGCTGGAATCATCCAGGTGCCAAGGCCCATGAGTCTGGCCTAAAGCCCATCATCTGGGGTAACCTGTAGGACAAGGGGGTGCAGAGGCATGCACATGTGAGTGCACATCCATCCCACTGCTTCCCCATGCCCAGGCTTGTCCTGGGCTAAGGTCCCCAAGGATGGCAATCTCCTCCATGTTTCACTCTCGGGTCAGACCTTACTCCCAAGAAAAGGCTTATTCTGGCAACTAATGGGACCTTCTGAGGTGCAATCCATGCTGCAGCCTGTTGCCCCATCTCTGGGTCCCCAAGAAGTTGGGACATGGTTTCCCTGTTAGCCTCCAACTTAGCTGGATTTGGATCCCTGCAGAGGCTTGGCACCTCATGACTGCAACATCCCAGCTCCAAACTGCTGCATGTGCTTTCCTGAACCTGCCTGCCTTGACTGGCATGTGAGATTTGGGGACGGGGGTTAATCACACGCCAGGTCCCTCTCCTGGTGTTTGTGCCACCAGCTCTTGCTTGTATCCAAGCTGGAGGACACAGCAATGGATATGCTTGTGGCCCTGTGCTGGGGGTGCTGGAGCTCCCAGGATGCCAGGACGAGGCCAAGGCTGCTGGCATGCCGTGCCCACTCCTTGTCCTTGCCGGACGCTCTGAAGGGCCTCATGCCCAGCCAGCACCTGGGTGAGAGCCTGATGCCGGGTCAGGCTAGCGCAGATTGTCAGGGGACAGCTGGGAGGACTGGGATGCCTGCGAGAGCCACAAATCCACCCTGGAGCCTGGCCAGGGCTGAGTGTCTCAGGGGAAACAGCCCCTCCACACCCCCAGGGACGTACCCACAAGGGGACAAGGGTCGCTGGCTGGGATACTGTGGGATGCTGCCCTTGCCACTTGGTGTTGTTAGTAGCTGACGCGGCCAGGACAGCCCCACAAGCAGGGGACACGTCCAACCTGCCTGTGCCCCTGTTGCACCCCGCAGTGTCCCTGTTGCACCCCACATCACCCCTGCCTGCCCTGCCACTGCTTGGGCCCCCCAAATCCCTGCTGAGTGATGGGGTGGGAACAGGTGGGGACACGTTGGGGCAGCTGCTGCCCGCACAGGTTGGCTCTGGGGGGCTATTTCGGGGTGTGAGATCAACGCCGGACGCCGGGAGGGCTCTGGACACATTCCCAGACCCACACCACGCCAAAGACTGCTGCTTCCCCACCGATGAGCCACCAGTGACTAGGGAATGGGGGTTCCTCCACCTGCACCCCTACAGCACCCAGTATATTTGGCTGGCAGCAGGAATGAGGCCAGGAGCTCAGCTCCACACACACATAACTCTCTGCCTTCCCTGAAGCCCAAATCCTCCAGAAACAAAATCCCCAGGGCCCCCTCCTGCAGTGGTGGCCCCCCGGCAGCACCTGCGAGGCCAGCACATGGCTGGCAGCGGGGGTCCGGCCTGCTGGGTGCCTGGGGCTGGACGTGCCTCAAATATTTTCCATGCTGTATAAGCACCCGTGGAACAGTCCCTCCCCTCCTTTGCTGGAAGGGCAGGCACCCATGGCCCCCCTGCCCTCCCCGTCTCCTGGAGAGGCCTGCTGATACCCAGTTGGCAAGAAAGCAGGAAAACCAGATTTTATTGATGAATGCGTCTTTCTGAGGAGACACTGGCATCCCCCACCCCACCCCGGAGGCTTGGGGAGGAGCTGGTTTCCTTCAATCTTTAATATGGGATGCTTAAAGTATCAAAATGGTGAGAGAAGCCTCAGCGAGTGCAATGGGGAAGGGACGGGGGTCCCAGAGCCGAGGAGGGGTGGGATGCTGGGCTATGGGACCCCGGCGAGAGCTGGGTGTT
This sequence comes from Ptilonorhynchus violaceus, assembly GCA_013397565.1. Taxonomy (NCBI): domain Eukaryota; kingdom Metazoa; phylum Chordata; class Aves; order Passeriformes; family Ptilonorhynchidae; genus Ptilonorhynchus; species Ptilonorhynchus violaceus. The sequence continues at coordinate 594,218 of VZRJ01007344.1, forward strand.
AGTGGGCAGGGCATGAGCTGGCAGGGAAATAAATGAACTTTGAAAGCTGCAGGCTCAATACTAGAGAAATGGGAAAGTTACAAAAATACTGTAGGTCTTGGAAAACAATGCAGGCACTTGGGAAGGAGGAGGAAGGCAGAGCTGGCTGGGGCCGCGGTCGGGGGGGGAGCCCTGCGGGAAGGCAAAAAACAGCTCTGGGGGTGAACTCATCACATCACCCCACATCCTGAGCGGAGGCACTGTGGCTTCCAGCCCTGCTGCTCCCCAGAGGGGCCTGGGCTGAAGAAGGTACTTATGGGGTGCACTCAGTGCCTTCCAGGGTAGCTGTAGAGGAAGAGGAAGATTCAGCCAGCAATAAGGCATTGGAGGTGAAAGGCAGCTCCACGTGAGAGCTTGGCGAGGGATGCCGCTCCCTGCACGCCATCGCACAGGAGAGGGCAAGCCACCCGCCTCTCCCCATCCCGCGCGGAGAGAGAGAAGAAAAGGGCACGAGAGGGAACAAAGAAGGCACAAGTAAATATCCCCTTGCAGTGGAGAGCTCTGTGGGCCCGCACCCCGGGGCTGGCGGGTGAGCCCTGAGCCAGTGCAGCCCCGGCTCCCACCCCAACCGAGTCCCTCCGAGCGCTCTGATTGTGCCTTGGGTGTGCATGGGAAAGTGGCTGGGCAGCGAAGCGGAGTTGCTGGTGCGGCACCGGCTTGGAGGGGCAGCTGAGTTAGTCCCGTTGCTCTGGGTGCGGGCAGAGCTCTGGTCTAGCCCAGACAGCCCTTCGCTTGTGGCGGGTCATCTTAAATAGGAGCAGGCAGGCGGGCGGGCAGCAGTCTGTGCGGTGAGCGGCGGGAGGGCGTGCGGCTCAGTTCTGCTCCTCGTCCCGCAGCTCCGAGGGCAGGAACTTGTACTGCTGCTGCCGGATCATCGCCAGCTTCTTACGCGCCTCCTCCAGCTCCCGCTCCTTGCGCAGCATCTCCTCCTGGGCGGCGATGATCTGCCAGGAGAGAGCCCCACGGTCACAGCTGCCTCCCACAGGGATGGCCAGAGCCTCTGCCACGGCAATGTCAACCCCAGAGCCAGATTCTCTGGCTGCTGCTTCCCTCCCATCACAGCCACTGCCTCCCTGGGCACAAGGGCTGTCGTCCCTGGGGTGGGAGCACAGTACTCTGGAGGTAAGCTGAACAGCACAGCTCCTGGGGCTCAGCCCCACGTGCCCTGCAGAGAGTCTCAGCTGCATGGAGCCAGCACTGGGACTGTGGCATCCCATACCAGGCAGGTTTTGCCCCTTACCCACTGCTCTGCCTTTCACATATGTCACAGACAACGGGATAGTGTGGGCACTGCACCAAGGAGAAGCCAGGGCTTTACACTCCTAGGAGTGTGCACCATCCCCCACTGCTACTTGTAGCAGGACAAGGTGAAGCCTCGTTTAACTGGTGCTGGGTGGGATGGGTGAACCCACAGCATTTGTGTGAGGCTCTCTCAAGACATGATCTGTGCTGGTGGGTGCTGGGACATGTTCCTGAGACAGGCATACACAGGTTGTGGCAGCACCTAGAGCTGCTCCTGCCCTGTCGGAGCAGCCTCGCTCCTCACCTGTGCAATTCCTCCGACCATCTTCTCCTTCACCACCACCGTTTCATCATGGTCCTGGAAGGCAGCTGCCTTCTGCGCTGCCTTCACCAGATTGTCTGATGCCCTCTTCACGGCATTTCCAGCAGCCTGCAGAAGGGAGGAGGGGAGTGTCAGCGTGAGTCACAGCCCCACGGTATGATTGCTGCCCGAGGCTACGAACGAACTCCTGCCCCAAGCTGGGCCAGCAGGCAGGACAGGCAGCCGGGAGTGCAGGGAGCTGCAGGCAGGGATTCCTTTACATGGCTCGCTGCCTTGTCACCCGCTCATGACCATTTCAGGCGCTTCTGCTCCCAGCCAGGCTCTAGCTCCTGTCTGAGCACTGGGGCAGGGACTGGAAGGCAGCTCTGCTGACTCTCCCCAGCCCTTGGCCCCAGTGCTGAGACCCCATGTTAACCCCTCAACACATGGACATTAACCTCTTGTGTGCCATGGCCTCTGAGGATTAAGGGTGCTACAAAACATGCCCCTCAAACATTAACCTCTTGATTGCCAGTGAGGAAGTGCACCCATTTCAAGTATTCCTGTGCCAGTTCATTGTTCCCGAATGCTGCCAGGCTGAGCAGCCCAGCATCACTCATATGCCTGGCACACAGCTAGCAGTGAAATCTAAGCACCCTGGAGCCTGTATTCCAATCAATTTCCCACTGTTGGCATACAGGCAGGGAGCATGAGCCCTGGAGAGCCCTCACCCCATTCCCAACCACCCCTCAGGCAAGTCGGGCTGGATGGGCAGCCTGGGACTCACCTGGAGCCGCTTCATGGCCTCCGAGTCATGGTCAGCCTTCACCTTGCAGGCCACCAGGAGCTGGGCTGTGGAAGCAGCCACTTGCTTGGCGGACGAGATGAGCTTCTCCTCGCTGGCGTGGCCCTGCACCGCTGCGTTGGCGGCTTCGCACAGGTTGTTGGTGGCAGCAGCCACCATGCGTGCCTGTGGCGAGAGAGGCTGTCAGGGGGGGTACAAGAGCCATGATCGGCTCCAAGGAGCTTGTGGGGCATGAGATGGCAAGGACCAGCTTCTACACCATGTGGGAGAGGGAGCAGAAAGCATGGCTGCTTCCTCTGCTGAGGAGAAGCACCAGGGCAGAGAGCATCCTCATCTTTGCAGCAGGAGCCAAGAGGAAAGTTCCCCCACAGCTCCTGAGCATGACCTTGATACTCACGGCTGAAATGAGACCCTGAGACCACTGTCCATCATCCACTGCGTTGGCTGGGATGGCACCCACCTGTGAGGAAGGAGGGGAGGAGTAAGGCTCACCACCCTGTGCATCTCTTTTCATGGGGCATGAGGATTACAAGCAGCCCCGCAAGAAGGGAGAACCCACTACAGCCCTGCATTTTCTTAATTCTTCCCCTCTTATGGCCTTACTTTTCCTTGGGCCACTAATTCCCGCTGGGCTGCTGAGGCTGCCTTCACCAGGGCACTCGTGGCTGCAGCAATGGATTTGGCAGCTTCCAGGATCTGCTCCTCAAAGTTCAGGCTCTCATCTGCTTGCTGTGGGCAAAAGCAGAGTGTGAGTCCCAGGCAGGAGTGCTGGGACAGATGGAGCAGAACAGGAGGATGGCTGCAGGGGGCTGAGGGGGCACACATAAAGGATTAAAGGCTGTGGGGTTCAGCAGGGCATGGGCTACCTGAGGAAGGTCCAGGTGGGGATGTGGGACGTAGCAGAGTACAGAAAGAGGGACCAGCTGTCAGATGGGGCTTCAAACCTGTCTGAAGCACAGGCAGGAGAGCCCCAGCCCACTCCAAGCTGAGCACAAGCATCAGACAAGGCTCAGCACTACTACCTTAGGCTTGGCTCTTGGTTTCAGCTGCTCCAGCTTCTTGGCTGCAGCCTCAATGGCAGCTGCTGCCCCCAGCAGCTCATTCTCAGCGATGACAGTGGGGTCTTCTGGGTCAACCCATTCTGTCCCTAGGAACACCAGGAAGCCAGGCAGGTTACACCTGCATGCAGCCTCATTTCTTACTCTTCCTTCCTTCTCTATCACATGCTGAGCCCTCCACCATAACTCCAGCCCTTGGTCCTGCTCCTCTGAGCAGGATTTTTCCTTACCTTTCATGGCCTCAGCTGCCTGGATGAGCTCAGTGACGGAGCTGGCCACGCGCTTGGAGTAGCCTGCCAGCTGCTGCTTCAGCTCGTGAGTCGGCTTCTGCAGGATCTGGGGGGAAGGAGCAGGTGTAAGCACCTGGAAAGGGGGACTTCATAGGTCTGTTTGGGGTGTGGTCCCTAGGGAAGGAGGGTGGGACCCCCAGCCCCCTCCCACACGTGTACACATCAGCACTGTCTGAGATGCTTTCTCAAGTGACCCTGGCTATTCTCTTCATGCCCCATCTCAGCATGGGGTGAGCTTCCTCATGGCCCTTCTGCATCCACAGCTTCTGGGACACCTTGCAGACACAAGACCCTCAGCACAAGCCTTTCTGCACTCAGCAACTACCCACGCCAAGATTTCGCCCCTGCAAATCATTTCAAGCTCTGGAAGCATTTCCCCTTCGCTGTCCCCATTTTGGAGATTTGTTTGCAAACACAAGCTGGGCAAAGGGGGTACCCTGGAGCCACATCCCAGCCTAAGAGGGCTGTCCTCATTGGGACAAGGTGGCAGGCAGTGCCATAAGGGCCCTTCCCTGGGTCAGGGGGACACATGCACACACCACAGCACACGTGTGCACGCATACGGGGTCTGTATGCACAAGCAGAGCTCACTGCTGGTCTGACTTGCACCACACAGGCAGCAGCTGCTCACCAGCTAGAGCGGGTGTGAGTACACACACACAAGCACACGGACCCCGGGGTCCCTGTGGACACACACAAGTGCCACCCCAGCGCTGGGCTGGGCACACAGACACGCCATGAGCAAGGCTCATGCTGAGGTTAGAGACCAGCAGGCACCCCAGTGTTGCCTTACTCACCGGCTGACAGGGAGGAGGGAGAAGAGAGAAAAGAAAGCAGTGAACACCCAGCCAGGACACGTGGGGAGGCATGGGGGGATAGGGGAGAGTGGGGAAGGTGGGTGCTTTTTGATGAAGGGTGAAGGGCAGCCAAGAGGAGAAGTGGGAACAAAGGATCAGAGATCCTGGGTGGAGAGCTGTGCTGCTGTCATGAGCTCATACTTCAGCCTTGCAGGGCTGGGTGAGACGGGGCACGTGGGTGAGGCTCCCACAGCCAGAGGAGCCATCTACATTCAAAGCAGCCATGGATCCCATCTCCTCCTCACACCCTTTACACCTTATTTCTTCCCACCCTGAATTGCTTCACAGCAATTTCGAGCCATGGGATCTCTCTGCTTTTGGAGGGAGAGACCTATTGTTACCAAATACCAAGTCCCCATGGAGGTTCAAATTCCTTCCCCTCCCCAGCAAAATATGCAGGCTTTCCCACTCCTCTGCTGGGAGCCATGTTTTCCAGCCCGAGACAAATAACCCTTATTCTTGAACCCTAACCATGCTTGTTCATGCTCCAAGGAAGGCACTGGCTCCCTTGGGGACACAGTGTACAGCAATGACCTTGCTGCTGCTGGGGAATGAAGCAGCACCCCATCTGCCATCTCCCCTCCCATTCCCCTAGATCCTTCCTGCTTGTGGTTTCCCAGGAACCTGCAGTCCTCTGATAAACAGGACCCATGAGCTTCATTCCTGCCTTCACAGACCAGCGTGCTGTGGAGGCTGGAGGAGCCATGGCTATTTCCTGGCCTTGCATTGGGCTATCCCAGCAAAGTCGCCAGAGCTATGTGTGGCTCGAGTACTCCAGCTGATGGCACACAGTGATGGCCGGTTTGCCCTCATAAGCACATCTAATCTAAACGCCACATTATGAAGCCTGCTGTCTGCTCTGACAACCTATTTAAAACTGCTAAATGATCTTTGTCTGGAGCTGAAGGCACCCCAGAGGCTAGGAGCTTACTAAGGCACACCTCCAGCGAACATTTCAAAGGATGTTCCAATGTATGATAGTCAAAACACTGCAGGGCAGCAGGATGGTAACACCCAAAATACAGGGGAATGGCTTGTTCCTGCACGAATGGCTGACCTCAGGCACTGCCACACTAAGTCATTAGCCTAATCATCTGTTAACAACAGGTCAGCCAGAGAATTTCTACTCAGCACTCCAGCCTTGGCTGCCATGATTCATGTGTGCCTGAAGCATCTTCCAGGCAGACATTTGATCCAGATGCAGAGGACAGAAAACTCACTGCTCCCCTTGGAACTGTACCCCAGTAGTTACCTCCCTTGAATAAAACCACCCTTTGCCTTCTCCTCTACTCAGCTTCAATTTCTAGCCATAGATTCCTGCCACCTCCTCCTGCTGCTGCCAGTGCTGGTTACCGTCCGCCTAAGGGCGCTTTCCCTGCAGCAAACCACAGCCCGGGCTCCACCACTTTGTACCTGGTGATTCCAGACAGCGTTCTCTCACTAACCAGCTTAGTGAAACCTTGACACAGAACTGAATCACCCTCAGTCTTTGTCCTGAACCCAGTTCAAGGGATCTCAGCACCATACGCCGGGTGTGCATATCCCCACAGTGCCCCTGACTCCACTTCTGGGGTCTTGTCAAGAATGCAAACTGCTGGAAGGACTTCACTGTATCTTTTCTACCATGCTAGAGGCTTAATTTGCTTCTTGTAAACTAATGTTGCAGCTGAAGTCCTTGGGAGGACTCAGTCAGAGAAAGACCGGATTGAAAGGGTGCAGCGGGCACTGGCAGTCATTATCTTTGCTATGGCAGGCACTGTCCATCTCCCACACATTCTGCCGTGGGCATCACATGCCTTGTTTTCCCACTGCCTGAAGTCTATTATTCCCATCACTTTTACTGGAAGCTGTATTTTTACAAGATTATGCTACCATGTTGTTGATTTCCAGCCTCCATCTGTTTACATCCCGTTAATCTCCATCTGTTGTTAGCAAAATACCTTTCTTAGAGCCTGTTGAGCTCTCTGACATCTGCTCCCATGGCAGGGGCACAGACACACGCTGTGCTGGCACAGGCAGTGAAGGGGGCTGTGCAAAGGCCTCAGTGGGAAGAGGTGAAGAGCCCAGAGGACCTTGGGGATTTGGGGAGCACCCGGGCAATCCACGGTCAGCCTCTGCCCACCCTGGGAACCGGGGCGGGGACACTCACCACCAGCACATGCTCCAGCAGCTCCAGGTAGCCATCAGCACACTCCTTGCCGAAGCGCAGCGCCCGCTGCCGCACATCCCCGCTCACCTCCGGGTGGTAGGCTGCTTCCTGAGATCCGGAGACAGGGAAACCGCGATTCACATCCAGCACCATCCCTGCCGGCACCCACAGCCACCCACCAACCCATGCCAGAGATCCACTCGCGCCGCCCGCCCCACCTTGCAGGAGCGCAGCATGTCCGCGATGGCCCGGCGGCTCAGGTTGGCCGTGGCGATGACGTCCTCCTGCCGGCACGAGTTGCCGGCGGCCACCGCTTTGGCCGTGGCCATCGTGATGCCTTTCGTCATGCGGATGAAGTCCTCCGGGGTGGAGACCTTGGCGGGAGGCACGGGGGAGGAGAAGACCTGCGAGGCGAGAGGCAGCGGTGAGGCGCAGGGCTGGGCCGAGCGGCGCGGCAGCCAGGGCACCGCGGCCATACTCACCGCCAGCTCCTGGCGGATGTGCTCTATCGTGGCCTCCAGCGCCCGTGTCCCCTTCGTGGCCTCATCCTCCACAGCCTTCACCGTCTTCAGCAAGGAAGTGACGTTTGTCACCATCACCTGTGGAAGGAGGGAGAGAGACAGGTGAATCCCCACACAAGCTCTGGGTGGCAGCTGGTGCCTGTCCCACCCTTGTGGTTTGGTCCGAAACTGCCTTATCCCCATACTCCACTCACACTGCCTCATCTTGTTCTCCCACCAATGGCTCCTCTGCATGCTGTGTTCCACCTTTTGTGTGCCCCTTCCTACGCTTTTGCCCTGACTGCTCCCCAGTTGTGCTTCTGCCCCCAGATAGGCAGAAAAAAACCCCTGCTCTTTCTCCAGCACCCCTGCCTCATCCCCTCCTTCCCATCACTGGCAGCACAGACCTTGGCAGAGTTCTTCAGCTGGTAGACAGCAGGGTCATCCCCGGCTTTGCCAGCAGCAGCCTTGGTGGCACCGATCAGGTCTCCAAGTGCCTTGGCCACATCCTTCACAGCATTGATCAGGACCACCTGGGGAGAGCAACAGCAGGGGAATGGTTGAGCTACGGTCACACTCAGGTTGGGGGTAGTGTGGTCCAGCAGTGAGAGATGTGGGCACCACAGGGCACACAGGGTATCCAGTTCAGCCAGTACCAGCCAAAGCTCAGCCACCTCTCTCCCCAACACTCAGGATCCAGGCCAGAGCACCACATGACACCTGCATCCCTCAACCCCTCCAAGCAAGTTACCAGCAGCCTCTGCTCTGCCCCCACACCAAATCCCACCTGGGTTTCTGGGTCTTCAGATCCCAGGCTGGCAGCACCCAACTTCACCACCTCTGCCAGGCGGGTGATGGTGGACACAGAGGACTGGGCAGCCTGGGCTAGTTTCTCCTGGCTGGCCGTGGCATTCTGCACCAACACCTTGGTGTCCTCCACCAGTGCCTTGGCTGTCTTCAAGATGCCCTCCCTGGGGAGAAAAAGCAAGTCAGGGAGGACACAGTCCTCTACTGTACACATGGTCCCTGGGGTACAGAGACACTGTAGACCCTGCTTTTTTTATGTAAACGCTGGAGGGGAAACAGAGCCAGCATGACCTGAGCTTGAAGCTCTCCTTGAGGCTGGTCCACAGCTCAGAAAGACCATGGGGCGGAGCCTGACCCCCCTGTCTCTGGCTGAGCAGAGGCTGCACAAGGTGCCTGGGTACCTGTGGTCAGCGAAGGTCTCAGAGTTCTCCCGGTTGAGCGTTCCTGCTGTAGCAAACATGATGGTGGTGTCGAGGTCAGCAATGATGCCGGAGACGGCGCTGGCTGCTGTGATGCAGGCTTGTGTCCCACGGTTCCCAGCCTGAAGAGCTGCCAGCACGTGAGACACCTGTGGGGTATGAGAAGAGCGACTGGGGGAGCAGGGCAGGTTCAGGGGACCCTCACTGCACACACCTCCAACCTCCAAGGGTGGAGCTGCTCCGTACCTAGGAGAGGAACTGGGAATCCTTTTGCCTGGACACACCTTCTTAGCTTACAGTTATTTATTCTTACCTTGCACATATCATGTTTGGTGGTCTAAGAGATACTGACTCTGGTAGATTTCAAATTAGTATTATTTGCATAATGGGCATTGGAACATCACAACTTGATCCTTCTTTTAGCTGTTAAATTTCATAGAACCCATAAGAGAACAAACTTCCTAATGGAAAGCAATTGTGGAAAGGAAGGACCTGCAGGAGGTGGACCTCCAGACACAATAGACAAGTGTTTGTTTTACTTTTGCAATTTTGCTTACAAGCACTGAAGCTCTACCCTTATCAACCAGAGTTTTAAAGCCACATTTTCATCTATTCTTCAGAAGTGTGCTCTTTAGATTGACTTGATGGACAGGATGCCAGCAAAAGGTGAGGGGCGTGACTGATCACTCAGCATGAGCTGCACGCACTGCTGGAGATGCAGCAAACGCTTTGCCCAACTCTGCAAGAGCTGATCTGGAGAGCCCTGGGCTGTCACCAGTGTGTAGATCAATCTCCCCAGGCAGGCTGCAGCACCTGGACATCACACCCACCCATCCCAAGCATCAGCTGCTGTTATAGTGCCTGCAGACAGGGATCCATCCTTCACCCAATCAGCTGGGGAGGGTGAGTGTGGCCGAGGGAGCCAACAGAATCCAACAGGACTATGAGAGAACCCAGTGTGGAGGCTCCAAGGCTGAATCCAGCATCCCTCCCACTTCACCATGCTGTCAAACCTCTTTCGACCACCTACCTTCTCAGAAACCTTGCGTGCACTCTCTATCAGCTCCTTCTTAGTGTAGGCATCGCTGGGGCTGCACTGCAGGGCTCCAGCCTTGGTGACCAGGGCAGCACAGCCATGACCCAGCTCCTGCACCCGGCGCTTGATGTGGGAGCCGATCTGCAGAGGAATGTGTGCATGGCAGAGTCAGCAGGGAACTAAGCCCTGCATCTGTGGTACCCGCTGGGAAACACCAGCCACCCAGCTCCTCTTTCCCAATCCTCCCACTCAGAAGGAAAAAGGAAACACAGCTTTGCTCCTTGTTTCTATGCCATGTTTCACGGGAGGTGTGAATGCTGCCTGCCCCCAGCTCCAATGAGAGGTTCAAGTGTCACTGTCCTCTGTTCTCACGCCCCAACAGCCCCTGCTGTGCCTCACAGCACACTCCAGCACTCCCCCCATGCTCGCACCTCCTCGTTCTCGGCGGTGAGGGCAGCCGGCTTGGCCTCTTGTGCCAGCTGCCCATAGTCATGGGTGAGTTGGTTGGCCAGTATGCCCAGCTCGTCTGGGTTGGTGGTGGATTTGGTAACCTGTTGATGGAAGAAGAGCAGGAGTTGGACAAGGCAAGGAGGGCAGCTGCCTGTCTGGGTGGCAGGCAGTGTATTCTGCAGTGACAGGCTTGCTTGCACCCACCATCTCCTGCACAGTCACTGCGATGGCCTTGGCTGTCTTCACCATCGTGGTCTGGTAGTCCACAAAGGTGCCCTCAGGCTCACCCATGGGCCCCTCATCCAGCTGCAAGAGACCATCAGGAGACTCAGGCTCCAGTTCTGACCCACAAGGTCTTTATCATGCCGGGTTTGACCCCACCTCTTCCTCTCTCCCACACCCAGCCCTGGCCAGGTCCTCTCCATGCTTCTCTCACCTGGTTGATGGCTTGGGTGATGGAGTCCACCATGCCCCCCACAACACCTGCAGCGCTGGCTGCCTCATTCAGGGTGGTGGTCAGGTCCTCCACTGCTTCCTTC
>VZRJ01007344.1:604737-628980 GCA_013397565.1 Ptilonorhynchus violaceus
TCCTTCATCATCTGCACAGACTCTTCCAGAGCCTCCTGGGTGTGGGCAGCTTGCTGCAAGGACGAGCCAGAGTGAGGGAAGGCAGGGGCAGACTCCCCTCCCGGCAGGGATGCTGCACACTCACCCTGCGGTTTCCATGCCTGGCACACGCTTGTGCACCATCCATCTCCCACACACAAATGGGGGCATGCTACTAACACGTGCCCCTCCTGCTCACCTTGGGGTTCCCACCAGCCTCCTTGGCTGTGTACAGCATCTGCAAGGCGGATTCAGCCAGCGTTTTGGTCTGGTCCAGGAGGTTCATCTGCTGCTGGTGGTTGGGTGTTTTGGAGGCAGCGCCAATAGCCGCCATAATGAGCGGCTGGAAGTACTGAGCCATCTGGGACACCTAGGGAAGAGCAGCATCAGCACCAGCAGCTCCCAGCCCCAGCTGCCTTGTACCTCTCCTCCCCAGACACCAAGTGCCTCGTTAGCAGCTCCACACCCAGGTTACCTTGTGCCCCAACTGTGAGGCCTCAGCGCGCGCTGCAGCGGCCACGGGCTCGATCAGGTTGCTGATCTCCTGGACAGCCGTGATCATCTGGTTGTGCAAAGCCTGTGCAAAGAGAGGGTGTTGTGTGAGGCTGCAGCAGGGCTGGGGTCCCCACATGCTGCTGAGAGCCAGGGGGAGGATGCCCACTCCCTCAGTCTTGCCACAGCATGACCCTGACCCACCTCCTGGGAGATATCTTGTCGGGGGGCCAGCTGCTGGCTGATGGCAGCGAGGGAGGCCTGGTCCACCTCCCGCAGGCATCTGGTCAGGACCTGAATGGTCTCATCACACTCCCGCTGTCCTGGAGCTTTGTCCCTGTGTGACAGATGGATCAGCCAAGTGCTGGCACGTGCTACACCACCCTTTGCCCCCAGCCTCGGCTGGTGCCAGCGAAGGGCAGGAACCCTCCCCGGGGCTTTGGTGCAACCCAGTGTGACAGAGCCTGGGCACACCAGTGTGCGTTCCCATCAACCCATGTGAGAACTGGAAGAGCAGCTCCCAGGAAGGACAAGAGGGATAGCATCCTCCATCCCATCCCTTGCCACCCCGCACCAGCTGCGTCCAAGCAGATGATGAGCTAAAGCATCCCCAGGAATGCTCACTCACAGCAGGGATACGTGCCAGCAGTACACAGCCACAGAAGCAGGACTCTGCTCACCTCATGTTGGTGATTAGCTTCTTGATGGAGTCTGAAACTGTGCGTGAGTGGCCAGCCAGCACTGACCACTGCGGCGGGTCCTTGGGGTTGACAGCCAGAGAGCGGGCAGTCTGGATGAGGCCAGCAGAGCTCTCCAGCATGGTCTTGGCTGAAGAGACAATGGGCTCCATGGCTGTACGCCCCTGCACAAGGAGGGAGACAACAGGCTGGTGAGGTAGGGGACCGTGCATGGGAAGTTGCTCCCTCATCCATGAACCTTACCCTGGAGCAGCCCTTGAAACCCAAGGCTTGCTGCCACCTCCCCATCACACCCCCCTCAATGAACTAACACTGGGCCTTCATCTCAAGCTTGGGGAAGGGCACAGCTCCTCTACACCCCACAGCAGTCCCTGTCATAGCCAGGCCACATCCTCCCTGTCCCTGCAGCATCCCACCTCTGGGCTGATCTGGGCAGGAACGGTGGCAAACTCTGGGTTGGAGGCGAAAGCTGTCAGGTTATCCACAGCCTCTATGAGAGGGGCTGTGGCAGCACGGCACTGCTCCCGGTTCTCCTCGTTGAACTCGCCATCCAGGACCTGGAATGGAGAGACCAGAGCAGTTACCCAATTCCCACCGTGCCCCAAATCTCATCACCACTACGGTGCCTCAGAAGGGACACCACACCTTGATGGTCTTCACCAGGTTGGCTGTGCTGTTGGCCACCTCCTTGGCCGACTGGACGAACTGGCGCTTGGCCACAGGGTTGGCGGTGCGGGACGAGGCCAGACGGCACGTATTGCACAGGGCTGAGGTGTGTTTTGCTACGATGGTGGCTGCTGACAGCACCTGCAGGTGAAAGCAGAGTAAGGCAGATCCACCATGACCCCCTATCCCTACAGCTCTTCCTTCCCACCTGCTGTATGTGGGGCACCAGTGACCACAGGCATCCCTCTTGGGACCCAAGAAGGATGACCAACATCCTGTATGCCCACAGAGGCCCCTATCTGGACTGTCACCATTCCATCAGGACTGCCAGCAGGTTCCCAGTGCAGCTGATGGGGCCTGATGAGACACTAGCCGTCATCATGGCCAACTTTTGGGATGCAGCTCTTCCAACTAGCCTCATACCTCTTTTCATGCAAGAAAATGCCTGTAGTGGATCCTCACCCCACACTCACCTGGGACTGAGTGCAGGCAGGGTCCACCAGGTTCTGGCAGGCCATCTGGATGGCTTGGTTAGCTCTGGCAAACTGAGTGGGGTCCACCAAGCCCTGCTGTCCGGCCTGGCTGTTGGGGTCTGAGACCCCCACAAGGTAGGCAGCCTAGGAGCATGGAAGAGGTGGTGAGAGCGAGCCTGCACACTGCAGGGGGTCTCACAGCAGGCACAGGCTGCAGAGGAACCGGGCAGCACTGTCCTATGGGGACAGGTTGGAAGGGCAGGAGTGGGGTGCATATAACAACTGTTCCCCTGGGGAAATGCTCAGGGCTGGGAGCGAGTGTGTCTCACCTGGGCAGCTGCCTCTGTCAGTCCGCAGAGAGCTTTGGAGGCGGCACTGATGGAGTCGCCGAACTCTGCCAGTTTGCTGTTCTTGGCGTTCTGGGAGATGCCAGCCATGGACTCGCCCAGCACCTGCAGGACACACCACGCACTGATTATGGACACCAGCCTCAGCTCCCACAGTGCTCCCAGGATCACAGCGCACTCTGCTTCATCAGCGGGGGGAGCAATCAGCTTTCCCTGGGCTCCCACATCCTTCCCAAACCCCCTCTGTCTTTCCCCAAACCTCCACTCCTGGATCAGGGCTCACCTTGGAGTTCTCCATGACGCTGTCAAGGCAGCTGAAGTACGACATGTCATTGACAGTCTGGGTGGGGTTCTCCAACAGTTCCTTCACCGTCTGCAGGGACACAGGTGTCACATCCAGAGCAAAGTTCTTCACCCTCCATCTGCACCTCTCTTCACCCCCTCCTGCCCCTTGCAGTGGGGTGCAGCTCCCTGCTCCCCAGCGTCTCAACCCCTCCAGTGCCTTGTCAATATGTGGCTTCTCACCTCCAGCTCCCGCAGAGCATTGTCACACTCCTTCTGGCCTGGGGCCTGCTGGGTGCACATGGTGATCAGCTGGTTGATGCTGTCAGTCACAGCCCTGCCAGGGACACAGGAGCAAGACCCACAGATTAATGCCTGACCACCACCCAGCCCCACTGCTATGGCTAGCAGCTCTCAGGGAGCAGTTCCTCCTACCGTGCTGCTGCTGCCAGCTGATTCTTGAGGTTGGGGGCAGCAGGGTCAGCAGAGAGAGCCTTTGCAGCCAGCAGCAGTTTGCTGGAGGACATGGAGATGCTCTTCAAGTTCGACACCACCTGTGCCTGGTCTTCCTTATTCTGCAAGGAGCCAAGAAGTGTTACCTGCAGCAGGTTTCCAAAGTCCACACCCACCCTGGGTCTTCTCTGGTGATTTTCAAGTTAAGCTGGTTCCCTTCATCCATCTTGTCCGCCAACAGCAAGGATACAACAGCAATACTCGCCAAACTAACCCAAGTCACCTTCTCCCTGCTGCTGTGGTTTTGCACAGCTCCAGACCCCACCTCACTGGCTTCACTGGCCACAGCCACTCTAGCCATCTGCCTGCCACCACTGTCCAGCCATCCTGCCTTTGGTCAGCCACCTTGTCAGGTATCCCAAACCTCTCCCTGTATCCAGGATGCCCCAACAGGCATTTGCTCTCACCGGGGACTGGCTGGCCATCTCCACTCCTGCTTGCAGGAACTCATTGAAGTCCTGACCAAATTTGCCAGAGGACTTGGCCAGGTCTTGAGGTGTGCCACGTGATGCCTGCACCAGCTCGTTGGCGGACTGGTTGAGCCCTGCAGCTGCCTGGTTCAGCTGGCTCTGCGCCTCCTGGAAGCTCTTGGTGCTGGGAGGGAACTGGAAGGAAGAAGAGGGCTTAGGAGAGGCCGAGAGATGAACAGAGATGGAGGACAAAGGTCTGGCACAGGCTTGGGGAGATGATAGAGGACCAGCTCAGCTCACCGAATCTGAGAGCAGCCTCTTGCTGGCCTCTCCCACCATGCGGATGGCAGCGTCCACATCCCGCTGCCCTGGCAAGCAGTTCACGCAGCGGTTCAGGGCCTGCGACACCGCCTTGGCCACCTGCAGAGAAGGTAAGAGCGGTCACCATTGCCCGCCAGCCTCACACCCTTCCCACAGCCTGATGGGGCACAGTGGGGTAGCCACTCTCCCCACCTGGGCCAGGCGCTGCTGGCTCTCTGGGTCACCGGGCTTGGCCACTGCCTTCCGCGCCTCCTCGATGAGGTTGTTGGCTTTGTCCATGACGTCGCTGGCGCACTCCAGCATGGCGCTCTGCGCCTGCGGGTCGGAGGTGTTGGCTGCCACACCGCGGGCAGCTTGGCTGAGCGAGCGCAGGGCCTGGGCCACTTCCCGGGCAGCAATTCCTGGGGGGATGGAAAGGTCAGTGCCCATCGCCTCGGTGCCCCCTCCTCCAGCCCAGTTCCAGAGGCCAGTACCTGTGTAGTTCTCATTGCCCTGGGCCACCTCTCCCAAGAGGTGAGCGATGGCAGAGCTGACAGCTTTGGTGCTGTTCCCCAGGTCCTGGGCACACTTCTCCATCTGCAGAGGGATGAGTTGGGACATGCTGGTGAGCTGCACCTTTTGGCAACTCCCTTACCCCACAGTCCACCCTGCATTACCCTGAGCCACCCTACCCTGCGCCCTCACCGTCTCTCCTGGCAGAGGCTTGAGCTTGCCATCGCGGGCAGCTGCCTTGGCTTCCTGCAAGTCTCTCTCCAGGCTCTGCACCAGACCCAGCGCAGAGTCTATCTCCAGGGGTCCACATGCCTCCTGAGCCTGAGATGGGGCAGACGGGAAGGTGAGCGGGTGACTGCTGAGCCCCCTGGGTCTGGCAGACACCACGACCTGCCACCACGCTGTCCCCACCGTTCCCCCTGCTCTGCACGGCTAGTGTCCCACCGCAGGGTGGGACCCAGCCTCTCACCTTCTGGGCGGCTGTGCGGAGCTCGGCCAGAGCTGCGGCCAAGTTCTTGGCACACTGGCTGAGCTGCATCGCAGAGGCCTGGTCCGTTATGGTGGGGACAGTGGCCTTGGCTGCAGCTACCATCTTCCCACCGGGCTGTTGGGCCAGAACAAAAAGCAGTGAGAAGGGGACAAACATGCAGCATCTTAGCTGCCTGTGTGCAGAAGGTCTCTCAGCCTTAAGAGGGCCAGGCACGGTGGGAAAGCTGTAATGCCAGAGCTGGCACGGGAGGCTCCAGGCAGCGCGGGTACCTGCAGGAAGTTCTGGCTGGCAGCAATGAGGGCCAGCTGGGCGCTGGGGCTGTCCGGCTGAGACTGGCTTCCTCGCACACCCTGCACCAGCATCGGGATCTGCTCTGCCACCACCTGCCAGAGAAAAGGGTCATTNGCTCCTGAGGGACCTGAGTGAGAACCCCAAGGTCCACTCTGACCACTGTAGCTGAGCATGAAGCACCAGCATGGCCGGTGGGAGATGGGATGGGGAGAAGGAGTGCAGGAGACGCCAGGATGAGGCCCGGGCCCTTACCTTGCAGCTCTGCACCAGCTGCTGCTGCGCGGCGGGGTTCTTGTTGGAGGAGGAGGCGTGCTGCGCGGCGGCGATGGTCTGCGTGGCCGAGGCGGCCGCCTGCTTGGCTGCGTGCTGGCACAGGGAGGCACGGGTTAACACCAGCAGCAGGGCAGTCTGTTTTGAGCCCCACCGCCATGCACCAGGGCCCAGATCCCCCAAACAACTTCTCCTGTTCCTACAGCTGTGACACTGCAGCATCACCAGCACTCCCAATGCCCAGCACCCCAAAGCAACATGGTGCACACAAGAGAAGGGATGGGAGGTCTCTCTGTGGTGCAGCACAGAGACTGTACATGAAAAGGACTTTATGTCTCCGGAAAGTGCAGGGATGTGGGGGCTTCTGGTCAGATCTTGCTCACTGACCATGCCTGCTTGCCCTCCAAAGACCCTTGCTCAGCATCTCACCTCCAGCTTGTGCACAAGCTTCTTCTTGATGGCATTCTGGGCTGCGGCATTGGTTGCCATGCGGAGCCCCTCTGCTGCCTCACGCAGCCGCTGCTGCTGCTCCTCGCTGTCTGGGTGGGCTGCAGCTCCCTGGAGAAAGCAGAAAACCCATCACTCCCCGCAGGGACCATGGAGTCTCTCTTCCTCCTGAAGCAGCACCTCTGCTCTGGCCTGATTCCAGCAAGTCCCCTACAACACAGCCTGGCTTACAGTGCTTGGGAGATGCCCAAAGCCTCTCCAGAAGAGTACAGCAGCAGAAGAGGTAACAGCTCCTCTGCTACCACCCCCAGCGCCAGAAGGAGCACACCCTACTGCACAGGTCCCTGGCTCAGTTCAAGATCTTGCTCTGGGACCTGCTGCTCAACCAGGGGCTGCTCATCACCTCCCCAGCACCGAGCCAACAGCATTGGACAGGGCAGGGGCCAAAGCCAGCATCTGTCCTCCCCCACACACTGACCTTTGCAGCCTCCACCATCTTGGCAGTGGCATCAGCCAGGATCTTGGCTGCACTCAGAAGCTTGCGTGAATTCTCCAGGTCTGTCTCTCCCTCAGCGTCGGCTTTGATGGCATTGACGAGGTCAGAGGTGGCCTGGGCCAGAATACGGGCCTGACGCACCATCTCCCCTAGAACAGAATGGAAGTGTGGCCTGTTAGCAAGTCCCAAGGGCTCCCTGATACCTCCCCATCCATTGTGCTCTGCCCTGGGTGCCACCGGCCCCTCTCACCTGCATCGCCCATGGAGCTGAATATATTCTCGGTGACATTGAGGATGGTGTCAGTGGCCTGGTCATAGCGCCCGATGGGCTGCCCGCCCAAGGCGTGTTGCTTGATGTGCTGCAGCAGGTCATTCAGAGCCTGGGTGACAGCTGTGGCTGCCACCCCCACCTGCTTCAGGAGCTGGTCATCACTGGTGGCTGCCTTGGAGGCCTCCACACAGCCCTCAGCCGACTTGGCGACCAACTTGCCAGCCTCGATCAGTTGCTCCTGGCAAACTGGGGAGCTGATTGTGGGAGCCACAACCTGGAAAGGAAGCAAAAGGCTGGGCAGTGAGCGTGGTATGCTCCTTGTGGGAACTGTGCAGGACCAGCTATGCCAAACTTCTGCTCCTCCAAAGGGGATACTCCTTGCTTGGGCACACTGGCAGGAACTCCAGCCTGAAGCGGCCCACACTTTTTGTGCCACATTCCCAGTGACCTGTCTTAGGACATGTTCTCGCACACAGAAAGACCTAGGACCCTGCTGTGAAACCGCCCCCCCAGCCAGGTGGAGCTCGCAGCCACGCTGAGGCAAGGGTTAACCTTGCTGCTTACCTTGGTGCAGGCCACCAGCTGTGAGGTGGAGAGGGCGCACTGGGTGGCCGCAGCGATCACCTGTGTCTGCAGCGCCGCGTCCTCTGTTTTCTGAGCCACATTCTTGGCTTTGAGCACCAGCGCGGCGGCAGCGTTGGCCACCGCCTTTGCCAGCTGCATAAGCATGTCCTGGGAGGGGACACAAAGGGTCAGCGAGGCAGCCATGACACTGGGAGCAGCCACAGTCATCTGCAGGGCTCTCGTGAAATATTCAGATGGGAAATGTGAGCCGTCGGGGGCCTTTCACCCGCTCTGTCCCAGCACCAGCAGCAGCGAATACCTGGAACGGCTGGCAACACCTCGACCCCATCTCCACTGTGTGCTACAGCTGGTGGTGAGGCTGCAGCCTGGCCCTGAGCTGTAGCCTGCCAGGAACAGCACCTGCAGCACCTTGGGCAGTGCTCAGCATCACCCCAACACCCACTCCCCAGGCAACCACCTGCCCCTGACTGTACCCACAGCGAGAACCTGCTGCAAGGCATCGCCGGCATGGCCTGGATTTGCATGGGGTTTGCAAACATTTGAATACAGTGAAAAAATGACAAACCCTTCCAGCCAAGTGGCAGGCACAAGCCTGCCATGGCACACCCACACCCTGGGCAGCTGCCAGCGCACAGGCTTATCCCACCAGCAAGAGGGAGAGAGAGATGCTCCCACACTGGTCACCTGTACTGCAGGCATGCCCGGTATTTTTATTTTCTATTTCAGCTTGTTGGCTGACAAGCTAGAATATATCTCTGCTGTTATTCCCAGGGCTAAATGAGAGGTGTGACAGAGCAACCAGCCTCTTCTCTCCCTGCTGGCAGGAACACAACAGGTGCCAGCAGGCAACAGGTAGGGATTAGCACAGCAAACTGCTTTCCTGCAGGGCAGCAGACATGACAGCATGCTGCAGCTTTCAGGATTAGCCCCTGTGGCATGCTGCTGGTGAAAACTGGCAGCACCAGAGCTAAACAGCAAATGCTTGGGGCTAAAACCCTGGTAGGCAGGGCAGGGCTCTCTGCCTGCTGCAGCTGCCAACCTCCTGCTGTGTGTGTGCTCACAGCACCCCATGACAGGTAAGCTTCTCACCACCAAACCAGAAGTGCATCCCCTCGCCTCCTTCAAGACTACTCCCACTGCAATCCACCACCATTCGTGACAGGAGGAAAGACCAGAGAGTGCATGCACCCATTTCCAGAGCCCCCAGAGCACTGCATCCGAGCCCAAGGAGGGAAGCACATACACTCGGGTCTGGCAGCTGTGAGGCTGAACATCCTGTTGCTCGACTGCAAGTTGTCTTCCAGGTCCTAAATTTGCCCTTTGGGGATGCTCTGTCCTCGCACTGCTCCCTGGCCAAGCATGGCTTCCTGCCCTCGCCCTAGCTTTTCTGCTCCCCTTGGATATCTGTCAAGGGCTTTCTATTCAGTCAAAGCTGTATGGCTGCCATGAACAGAAACCCCTTCTTTTTGGAGTATTTTGGTCTATACTATGTCTGGATCATTCTCCCCAGCACAGTGTGCTACCTCCTTTGTGCTGGAAGGAGCAGTCGTGGGAAAGCCAGCCAGCTGAAGTCAGCTCATCTAAAAAAAACCTCCACATAAGGCTCCACCCATAGTGGGTCTCCAATGTGGGCAGGCAGGCAGCTCCCACAGGCAGGGAGCAGCAGGCAGGAGTTGAGGTGGCTGCAAGGGAGGACCCCTAGAGCATCACTTGCCCCAGTAGTGACCCGAGTGCATGGACTTCTGAGAGCCAACCACCAGAAAAGTAGAATTTTGACAGAGCCCTTCTCCAAAGATTTCAGATGATAGCTCCAAGAGGAACCCCCTCCATATTGGAGATAGCGGGGACCACCAAGCCATGCCTACAGCCTGTTTTACCGTCTTTGGTTCAGAGGCAGGCAGGATCCAAGCACACCGGTTTTCTGGGATCTACATGGGAATCCACAGGATAAGAGGTGTTATATCACTCTAGAGACAGAGATGGGCAATGACCTGTCCCCTCCCTCACAAAGTCACCACTGGGCACCAGCAAACATTCAGCCCGGAGCCCTCCTGCCAGGTCCTGTGCAAAGGCTGATGGTTTTAGGGAGTGGGTGTCCCTGGGTGCTGCTGGGCGCACTCACCTGGAACCGTGGGTCGGTGTCACTCTCCCCGATCTGCTGCAGCAGCTCCCCGCTGGTCTGGCCCACCAGGCCAGCAGCCTGCAGGAGATTCTGGCGAGGCTGCAAGGAACGAGGCAGAATCAACATCAGGCTTGTGAGCAAGCCTTAAAACCCCACTCAATGGCTCCCCTTGGCTTCCCCCTTCCTCCCAGCTTCACAGCCCCTCCAGGTCCCCACCTCAGCACTGGCAGGCTGTGCTGTTTTCAGCAGGTCCGAGACGGCGCTCGCCAGGTTCTTGGCCGCCTGCAGAAGCTGCCGCCCGTTGCCTCCCTCGTCCTCCATCAGCGCCGCCAGCAGCTTCACGCCCTTAGACATCTCCGTCAGGTTGGAAGAGATGGTGGTGACAGCGCAGCCCACAGCGGTGTAGTCCGTGTCTGCTGGATCCCCTGCACAGGGAGGGACAAGTCAGGATGGGATGCACTCCAAGTGATGCTCCAAGAGCATCCCAACACCTGCCACTGATGGGGTTTTTCTTTCTGCGAGCAGGGGGACAGATCCTCTGGCTCCTAAGCCAGAAAGGCTGTCCCATCAGCTGAGTTTTGGCATGAGAGCCTGGGGAAAGAGAGCTGCACCATGCCATGGCTGTGCTTAAATCTATGGCAAGGACCAGACAACACAGTCCTGGTCCAGATCATGGCTGGTTAACCAAGGACTGGGAGAAGGACTGGGCTGGGCACAGGCACAGGTCTAAAAGCAGGGTGAGCTGAGGGGGTGTGGCCAGCTCTAAAGGGACATTAACAGCTTTCAGGGCTGATTTAGCTCTAGCTGGGCAGGCTGGCTCCTCCAGTTTATGATGGAGGGCAGGAGCAGTATCCTTCAGCCAGACAAGACAGACCAAGCCTTCTCCAGAACTGGGCATCCCTCTTCTCCAACCCTCCACATGCCTGCAGTGAGGTTGACGACCGAGGCTGTGCCAGCAGTGATAGCATCCACTTGGGAGTGGATCTCATGCTTCGACTCATCCATCTTGTTTTTGCGCCAAGCTTTGGATGCCTGAAATGGGGAGAACAGGATCAGGAGATGGTGGCAGAGGTGGTGGGGAGCTGCACACGTGGTCGCATAGAGAAGTGCAGGGAACAGCATATAAGGAAAAGAAAAAGAAGACCTGTGACCACCCAAACTCTCCAGTCCACCCTGACCCTGACCAAGCAACATTACGTGTCCCCTCCCTGTCTGCCCCCAGAGTGGGATACAAACCCATGTCTTTTTAGGCAGCAGATCTTCCCAGGAGCCGCTAAAACTTCTCCTGGGAACATAGCCAGCCTCACCCAGCCCAGCCTCCAGCATGGCCCATCCCCAGCAGCCCACCTTCACCCAGCACTCACAGCATCCTGCCCAAGAGGTGGCAAGGTCTCGAAGTCATCCAGTGTGGCCTGGGCTGCATGCACAGCCTGCATGCTGGAGTTAATGGTGCCGGTCAGGGCTTGCTGGGCTGAGGTCTGCAACACAGAGACAGACTGAGGTATGACAAAGGCTTGGCATCTAGACTTGCATATTTGGCTCACATGCTCCTCTGCAACGTGCTGCTGGTGACACTGCTCTAGGTAGGTCTCCAAAAAGTGGGGTGTACTTAGCAAAAAGGGAGCCTCTCCTCTGCACCTCCCACTGGGAAATACCTCATGCCACCATGGTTACAAGCAATTATCACAGTTATCCTGCTCCCGGGGAGTGGGGAGCAGATGCTGTGGGATCCCACAAGGCTTTACAGCAAGCCCCCACAGCAGGATGTGTGGGGCCAAAGAAATCAGCCTCCCCGTGGCCTGTTCCACGCACAGTCCTTTTCCAAGCGCTTCTCCAGATGCAGAGATGGGGATACCAAAACATGGCATTGGGTTCTGCGGCAAACCACAGCACTAACGGGGCTGTCCAGGCACAACCTGAAGGAGAGGCTGCAGTTGCCAGCCAGGTGAAAACACTGGGGTGTAGCTCAAGTTTGCAGAGGATGCAGCAGCATGCTGGCACAACCAGGCCAGCAAGCACACGAGGCCAGTGGCACAGTGGCCCTGCTCTTCACAGCAAGGCAATGCCCAGCCACAGACCCAAACAGATGGGTCTACGTGAGCCCAACAGGCACCTTTCAGAGTTTGTGCACTGCAGTGAGCACAGGGAGAGCTTACCAGGGGAGGCATGTGCCCTCGGTGCATCTGGCCACTGGTGATTTGCAGCTGAGGTTGTGGCATTGTGCCCACCTGGAAGTTTTCTGGCCCTCCAGCCCCTGTCCGCATGATGGCTGGCAGGGCCACTGAGCCCAGCTCTGCCTTGCCTACACGGTTAAACTGCTGCTGCAACACTGTCGACCTGAAATGGGGACAAACACCAGGTGGAGGGATGACCACAGCTCCAACCTCAGGCTCTGTGGGAGTGGCAGCTCTTCCGCCAGATATGCTGTGCTGCAAGCTTGGCTGGAGCACACTCTCCATTCAACTTCTGTTTGGCAGCTGCCTTCCTCCTGGAGGACTTACTTCTTTGGAGACACAGAGTCTTCCAGCATGGTGGACTCCTCATCGCCCTCCAGTCCAAAGTGGTCTTTGCTCTTTTTCTGTGGAGGGAAAGAGAAGATGACACCCTCGAGCCTTCCCCTCCTCCTGCAGCCCAGGTACCTTACCAGGGCCACAGGGTTCCCCTGTCCTGTCTCCAGCTCTCCCAGCAGTAACATGTGCCAATGGCTGCCTGGAGGCAGCTGGAAGGCACAACTTGCACCCCTCTCTGGAGAGGGGCTGTCAGTACCCTTCTCAGCACAGCCTCACCTTTTTGAGGATGATATCGATGTAGCCAGCAATCAGCTGGGCGATCTGTTCTCCCTCCGTCGTCTGCACCGAGTAGTAACCATCCTGGTAATCTCCAAAATCCTGCAACGGCAGGGCACAGGGTAGCACCGGAGCAGGGCACTGGCGGCCATCCTGAGCCCCTCTGGTATGCGCTAAGCACCCGAGCACCAGCGTTCAAAGCAAGCGCCCAGAGCAGCACCAGAGGAGGGCAAGGCTGCGCCACCGCAGGGCATCACCCCAGAGAGGGGCTGGAGTGAGAGCAACCCCCACGGGGGCATCACCGAGGAGGGGGCGTGGGGGACCAGTGCTGGGCCTCACCAGGGTGAAGCTCTTGGGCGAGGCTGCCCAGCGCTTGATGTTGGTCAGGCTCCACTCCTGAATCACTTCCTTGGTCTTCTCATCCACGCGCATCACGCACTCCTTGGTGATCCCCAGCAGCCGTGGCACCAGCTTGTTCTTCCCCTTCATCTTCTCCTGTGGGCCACAACAGAAGGGCTGTGGAGTATCCATGGGATGGATCCATCCAGGCAGAGACCTCTGAGGTCTGCCATGGCTACCAAACACCCACAAGGCTACACTTTCTGGTGGTGACAACCATTACATGCAGCTTGAAAATGAAAAAAGCGTGAACCAAGGACCAGGAAGACAGTGCACAGGGAAAGGGAGGAGGGAGAGGTGGACAGGGGAAATGCAGGGAAAATTGGAGCAAGGTGGGTTGAAGGGCAGCAGCTGGAGACACAATGGATCGAAGGATGCTGAAGAAGAATAATTTTGGTTGGTTAGACCAGGGGGCTGCTGCTCTACCTTGACCAAGAAGAAGGAGACCCCATAGGTCTTAAGGGAACGGGCAAGTTTCACATAGCGAACTTTGGCTTCAATCTCACTCATGTTCCCACAGTTCTTGTGGGCCTGCAACAGAAAAACCAGAACACTGCATCAGCTCCACTGCACAGCCCCTCCGGGCTCTCCCCACCCCACCAGCATCCCCTGCCCCAGCTACAACATCCCTCAGATCTCTGGGACCTCAGGAGCTGCCTGGTCTGCCCACCTACAGCTCCTGCTCCTGTTTCTCATCCACCAGACTGCTATGTGTTGCCTCCTGAGAACAGGAGTAGCATCAGCCTTTAGTGAGGAGGAACAAAAAGCCCAGATCTCAACCTGCCCACTGTACATACCATGAAGATCTTGCGCTCCCCTTTCTGCTTGATGTACTCCTTGGGCAGGAAATCCTTGAGCCTGCCAAGAGACAGCCAAGCCAGTTTTTAGCAGCTGAGCCCAAAGCCAGTGTCTGTCCTTGACTGTAAAGAGGCCCAACCCAAAGCCTTGGACAAGCCCCTGCCAGGGCACAAGCTGTGAGTTTTTGGAAGCAGAAAGAATGTGGGAGAGATTGCTGCAGCTATGAAAACCATCCTGGGAGTTGCCCTAGCTGAGACTGGGGTGAAGGTGCCAAGAAAGCAGCCCTTTGTGCAGCATCAGGGCAGGCCAGAGGGTGGGCTGGGACCACCCCCATAAGAGCTAACTACCTGTCTCTATAGAGGTGCCAAGGGGAGCAGGATGGGGGGCTGGCACCCTTGCAGCTGGTGTGGATCCCCACGCTTGGGCATTGTGCTGTAGGGAGGAGAGGGGTTGCACCGGAAGTACCCAAATCCCCAGAGCCCCACATGGCAGTGTGGTGCTGGGTGCTGCCAAGCTGCTCCAGCAGCCTTGAGACAAGCCCAGGGGCTCCTCAGGACACTCACTCCAGAAAGCCCGGCTTGTGCTTCTGCTCGTTGTGTGGCCCAAACTGGATCTGGCATTGGTGGCCAGCAAACTCACAGGCTTTGTCAAAGGAGACAGGGTGGGAACCGTTCAGGATGTCATCACGAGCCTGTGCGGGAACAGAAGACACTGCTGTGGGCTGGGCAGCCACGCGGCCCTGTCACTGCTCTCCTCCACACCAAGCATAACCTGTTTACCAGACTTAAAAAAAGTGGCCCTGAAAAACAGGAGGATCGAGGACAAGGCTGTCCCCTACAGGGACCAGCATCAAGCCTGGGAGAGGAACAGCAGCAGGATTTCAGGATGGTTCCTACCAGTCAGAGCAGACATGGGATTTGCCAGGGAGCTCTGGAGTACACAGAGGGTAGCGCTGGGCTTGCCAGTGTTGGCTCTTACCCAAGACACAACTGGGTATTGGGTACAAATAGAAAGTACCCCCTGTGGTGGCTCCTGACAAAACCTTCAGGCACCAGCCTTGTCAGGAGCTGGCACGAGGCAGTGGAGCCAGGTGCTCTGGGAAGCTGTACCTGCACGTAGAGCAGGTTGAGCTGCACAGGATCTCTCGAGTCCACGTTCTGGTCAGAGTAGAAGAACTTGCGCCGCAGCAGCAGCGTTTCGTTGTCATCGATGCCTTGCTCGCGCAGGGTCCGGCCGTGGTCCAGCCAATTCACTGCCAGGGTGTGAGCAGGGTGTGAGCAGGGACAGGCACCGAGGCAGGGCTGGTCCTGGCCCCAGGGCTGCTTACGTGGAGTGAGAAATGGATGTCCAGCTGGTGCATCCTGGCTCTCACCCCTTCACCCTGGNTCCCCTGCCTGAGGCTTTTGGCACAGGCTGACACCATCCCCAGCACATCCTGGCACCTACACTCGTCATCTGTGTGCAACTTCTGCTTGAGCTTCTCCATCTTCTTCTCATCTCGCAGCAGGGTCTTGTCCTTCTTGAGGGTGCCAGTAACCTCCTCCTTCTTCTCTTCCATTATCTCCCGAACAAGCGAGTACTCATCGTAGTTGGTGATGCCTGCAGGAGGGCAGAGAAACAAATTCAGCATGACCTTCCTGCCAAACACAGAGCACGGAGCAACGCAGGGGTGCAGAGCAGTGTCCCCTCCCCAGTGCACCCCCAGACACCCCCGCAGCCAGGCCATCTGTCAGAGAGCTGCTGCTGCTTCCCCAGTAGCCTGTCAGATTCTGTCATCCCTCCCCACCTCCCTTCTCGCCCTGTTGCTGCCCTCTCCTCACCAATCCGGGCACATATTGTCATGAGCATGTCCGTGACAGTTTTGGAGTCATCCACCATCACCGTTTTCACTGTCCCATCCAGCATGCGGATCTTCAGGGGCCGCTGCTTCTTCTTGTACTCCATGGTATCCTGTGGGCACAGCAGAACACAGCTCCCAGCAGCTGGCACTGGTGCAGGGCACGCACATCCCACCCTCAGGCCGACAGCTCCCCTCCGCCCGGTGCAATCGCAGGGGTGACGTGGCGTGCCGCAGGGCACAATGCAAGGCAGCAGGGCAGGCATCACATCACCTCCACACTGCGAGCACATCCAACCACGGAGCAAAGGATGCAGCTGGAAAGATGTGGGATGGATACTTACCCCATTGCGAAGCATGTAGTAGTCCAGGGCCTTCCCAGCCTCCAGCCAGATCCCTTTCTTTGGGTCTTCATCCGAGAGGAACAGCCCAAAATCATTGGCTGAAAAACAGGTAAAGTCTCTGCCAGGGTAGTCCTGAGCAGGACAGGGCCACCAAGGTGCCACCCTGTGCCCAGGGATATGCACTGGTGCAGCCCAGTGTGTGAAGCACAGCAGCCCTGTGAATGCTGGAGCCTAAACCTACTGAGTGGGCAACAAAGCTGGCAAGCAAGCTCAGAGGTTTTACCACAGTTATCTATGGAAAAAATCATCTGCAGCATGCCAACGCAACGCTGAACTTGGAACTGATAGACACAACAGAAGGAAGAGCTTGCAGCGGAGGCCGACAGCTCTCTGAGATCTTCAGTGCAATGTGCAGCGGTGGTGAAAGAAAGGTAATTAAATGCTGGGGATCACCAGGAAGGGTGCTGGGAACTGGTCTATAAAATCTAGGCAATCCATGCTTTTGAGTACTCTGTGGTGGTAGGGTCTGCATCTTCCTGGGACACAGCAGAGTTTGAAAAGATACAGAAGGGCAACTTAAATGACAGAACCTTGGTGTGAGGGACTGAAGGAGTTGGGACTCCTCTGCTTGCAGAAGAGGAGACTGAAGGAGGATGGGACCAAAGTCTCAGAGGTGGTGAGTAAGCGCTGTTCACCAAATCCTGCTCCCTGGGGGTGGGGTACCTGGTGAAAGGGCTGCTGTTGGAGACTGGGCAGTGGCTCCCCAGCTCAGACCCACAGGGATAGGCCTTTTTTCATGCTGCAAGAGGCCAGGACCACGCCTGGCTTTGCCCTGGAAAGGTCCTTCTCCACCTCTGCAACAATCCTGCGCCGCAGGCTGTCTTGGTTGGCTATGTGTATAACTCGTCATCTTGTTGGCAGCTCTCTTTGGGGAGGGACAAATTCCTGAGCCGCCCTGCGCCTGCCTGGCTAACACTGCCATCAGGATCCTACTAAACAGGGAGTAGAAAAATCATGAAAGCTTGCCCTTTTATTTTTGAAGCTAAAGAAAACAACAAAAAACCAAACTGTTTTCAAAGCAAATTCCAAGAGGATAAATCCAAAGCACTGAAAACTGAGCAGCTTGCCCCAGATCCATGGGTTGGGCGGGGAGAGGCACTTCCTGAGACAGAGCAAAAGCAGAGCTGGAAACTTACACTGAAGCTCCCCCAGCCCAAAGGTGACAAAAAAACAGGGCAGCTCAGAAAAGGAGCCCAAGTGCCCATGTGTAAGGAGAGCAAAGTGAAACAAAAGCTGCTAGGAACACATATGAAAAGCAAAGCTGTGAGCAACTAAAAAGGAACGCAGGAATAAGAAGTTCCCTTTAAGGCCTTCCCTCGCTGGTTTTTTTTATAAACAGGCTGGCTCACGCCCAGGAGCAGGAAATGCAATGCTCCTTCCAATACCACTATAGCCTTGCATATCCAAAGACATCCAGTCCCTCTCTGAAACTGAAAGCCATGGTCTGCTGGACTGCTGACCAGCCGGGCACGGTGCAAGAAGGCATTTCCTTTCAACTTCAAGGAATTTGCTGCTCCCCGATGTGGCCACGCTCCCCCTCCTCTTCCCACGACTCTTGACCCCTGCTTTGCTGTCTCTCCTCCATGGCACAGCCACTTTCGGGGGCTGCAGCGACTCAGGAGAGTCCCCAAGATGGCGTTCCAGAGCTCCAACCCCCCCATCTGTGAGGGGGACAGGCCACATCCGCATGGGCATGAGTCACATCATAAGGTCATGAGCCATAGGCTAAAGTGTGAGCCTAGCGGCAGCAGGAAAATCCTAGAGTTTAGGCAGCCTAGAAAGGTAATGGAGTACCAGCACAGGCCTGGCAGAGAGCTGCCAGTGGGGGACAGACCGAAAGAAGACTACGTATCTTCCAAGAAAGGAAAAATTAACTCAAATGGTTTATTAATGTTTGCTGTGACCCCTGCAACTGTTTAAACCCATGTAGCCCTGGCTACTGGTGATGAATGCAAGTAGGACAGAGGAGCAGAGACAGAAAGGGCAGTGGACTCAAATTGCTTACTTTCAAATGTGTTTTCCTAACTTCCAAAGCCCCAAAAGCTCTTCTGGGGTGTCAAGGTGGGAGTCTGAGAAGCTCACACCCTCACCTCAACCAGGCAAGAGGACTTGGACCTTGCTCCCCCCGCCCCACCAATTCTCTGGGAAACTGCCAAAGAGGCACAGACAGGAAACAAAAGGGAGGCCAGTGAAATCCCAGGAGCTAAGCCAGGGTGGCCATGGCATGGCAGCCAGTCCCACCATGGACTTACACTGTCCTATCTGTGCCTCAGGCACCCGCTCACGGATCATCCGGCAGGCGTCGTACACCATGGTGGAGGGCTCGAACTGCATCGTCTTCACCACATTGCCGATGCTGATCTTCAGCGAGAGGGCAACCATGGTGGCGGCTGGGCTGTCCCCACTCCTGCGTCACCTGCCGGAGGAGACAGACGGCTGAGCTCCGACTGCTGACCCTGCTGTTGCACAGCATCCACCTCCCTCCTCCAGCAGCACCTGAAAGCCGGGACTCAGCTTCCAGTGGCTGCACCCTGTGAGAGGTCCCACTTTCCAGACCCTGGGACCTCAGGCCAGCACTGGGACCTCTGCCTCCTTGTCCCAAGGTCCCAAAGCCAATTTTACTTGCCTGTGGGAGTGACAGCAGCTGGTACCCGACAGAGATACTGCCAGAGAGAGGAAGTGAGCATGACGGAGCACACAAGATAAGCTGGGAGAGCATGATGGAAGGGGTTATAATTAAACCTGCCATGACACAGAAGCCACAAGAGGAAAACCAAGCTTTGACCCGCAGCTGGCAGGGCCCTGTGCCAGCTATCGGGACCCCCCATGTCACCAGCAGACAGTGCTGAGCTGGCAGCCTGAGCACAGAGCGACGGAAGAGCCAGAGGCTGCTTGGGGAGGCAAGATAAGGGCACCAGGCATTGAAGTCACATGGTAAATACAATTACCTGGGGAAAGCACCACTCACACCAAGGGAGTGCTCAAGAGATCAGGGTCTATGGCAGCAGCTACTGCACAAACCCAGTGCCGAGGATGATGCACAGGAGGACAAGGGGCCACTTCTGGCAGGTCTCACTTCAAGGGCATACAAGAGCCATACCATGCCACCTGAAACAGGACTCAATCTGCGTCCAGCTTGAAGGATCAGCTTCACAGAATGGAATCACAGAATCATCAAGGCTGGAAGATCATGACGTCCAACCACCCATCTAGCACTATCACAGTAACCCCTAAATCACTTGATCAACCCCAGCACCAGATCCAGATGCCTCTCCAGGGATGATTCCACCACCTCCCTTGGCAACCTATTCCAATGCCTGTCCACTGTAACAGTGAAAAAATTTTTTCTAGTACCTAATCTGAATTTCTCCTGTCTCAAAGCCATTTCCTCTTGTCCTCTCACAGCAGGCATGGCAGAAGAGACCAGCCCCTACCTCACTACAACCTCCTTTCAGGTATTTGTAGAGTTCATTCTTGAAGGACTGTGTAGAGCAGCTTCAGAATGAGCGCCCCTCAACAGGGCTCCAAAACACCAGCTTTAATAACACCTCACCAGAACTGTGATATTCGTATTGCAGAGCTGAAAAAAGTAACAGAAGTAAAAGGAGGTTGTATGTAAGTCCCCTGCTTGCCTGATGCAGTTTCTAAGAACCCTTTCCTTCAGGTTCACCCACTGTGCAGCAGCTTTCAGTGTCTTCCCAGGCTGCCACATGCCTCAGGGTCCCTGCACCGAGTCCTCTGCCCCTGCCCCATGCCCTTCTCAGCATTCCCTGTCCCCATCTGCCCCCAACCCAATGGTCTTTACTAGTGACATGCCTTTTCCTCTCCCTGAGAGCCTGCTCATTGGGAGGGAATCCCTTGTTCTGTTGACCCAGGCTGCCTTGTCCTTAAACCACTGTTGTGGGAGGATGCAGGAGCACTGGTGGGATGCACATCTGGTTGTTCTCTTTTAGATTGATTTGCTCCTACCACGCTTCCTATTTTGGCTGTCAGGGAAAGTTGATCATGCATCCTCAGCCTGGCCTGGGAAGGTTCTTGGACAAAACGTGCTGGCAGCCTTCCTCACACTGCAGCAGTGCATGGCGAGTCTGTGCACCCCCGCCCGGTGCTGCCAGCTCCGGTCCCCCGGGGAGGGGGTACACCACTGCAGGCTGCTCCCAACCACAGGCCTGAGCAGGCTGGTGCCAGGATCTGCGTCCAGTTTTGGCCAGGAGCGAGTCAGAGGGCAGGGGCCCTGCTCCTGCAGAGCCATAAAGCCATGCTGGTGGTGCAGGGTGGGAGGCAGGGACCGAGGAGCGTGCCGCCTCCGCCAGCACATGGAGCGGCTCCAGCTCTGCATTCCTGAGCCGTTCTGCAATGTTTCTGCGGAGGCCCGTGGCCCCCAGTGTCTCTGCTGCCAAGGAATGAAATGCACTTCGGGTCTGGAGTGAGGGAGCCCATCGGCAGAGCGGAGGAGGTGGCTGAGGCACCCGCCTGTACCACTGCCATCTATCCGGAAGCACCAGCAAAGCTGCGGAGCTGAACAAACGAGGAACACCCTGTCATGGAAAGGGTTTTCCAAGTATTTTATATGCAGGGCGGGCTGCTGCGGTCACCAGGCCAACTTCTCTACATCTAAAAATATTCTCAAGTTGAGCATAAAGCTGCTTTCCATCCCTCTGCAGGAAAAGGAGAACATGCCACTGACAGGACAAGGTCAGAGACCATGGAGGAAGGGGAGTGGAGGACATTGGACAGTAGAGAGGAACTGAGAGGAGCCAGGCCATGTGCCTCCATTTCTGCATCCTCTTCTTGCCCTCACAAAGCCACCCAAAATCAGGCAGTGCACCACAGGCACCCCTTAGCACACCCTTCACTGGGGTCACTGTGCTTTCCAAGACCCCACAAGAAGATGACTGCTCAAGCCTTCCCACTCCCAAACAATTAAAAAAATGACAGACCTCAGCAAGGAAGATGCTGATGACATCAAGGAAGACCTCAGAGAAAAGGGAGATAGTTCACTTCAATTCCTATATTCTATGGAAATAGTTCAGGCTCCAGTAGCTGAACTTTGCTGACAGCAGTGTCTAGAGCAGAAATGCTCTCTGCTGCAAAAGGACACCTCCTCAAACCCTGGAGAAGCTGTCAGCAAAACGTGGCAATTAATCACACGAGGTTTGCAAATCTGCTGCCTGCTGCGAGAGCACCAACGCAGGGCTCAGCCTCTGTGGACCTCCCGCCTCCAGGAACTATGTGGGGAGGGAAAAACTGGACTAGATGTAATGGATGAGACAGCGTGGGAGCCTGGCAGTGCAAACCAGAAAAATAAGGGAAAATGACAATGAAATTCAAGCTGTCCCCCTAGAAAGAAAAAAAAAACCCAAACAAACCAAGCCTTGATGAACACACACCAAATTTTTGCTGGCTCACCTCCAGAGCAAGCAAATCTATTCTCAATCAAACCTATTCTCAATCATGTTGTCGGTATGCAAAGTCAGATAAGGCACTGGAGCAGCCAGCTTAACACACTTCTGCATTTTACACCAAGCTGTGTGCAACCCTTTTTGAACCATGGGCACGTTCCTGAGCCGATCCCAAAAAGATGAGGGGGCAAGGGGTAACCTTGATGGGGTCCCATCACTTTTCCCAAGAGCTGCTGCAGCTTCCTCCATCTCTCCCCACACCAGGTGAGCAAAACCAGGATGGCAGTGGAGGTCTCAGGCTCTGCCTGAGGGCAGCGGCAGTGCAAGCAGGGCTATGGGCAGGCAGCACCATCTGGCCCACGGAGCTACAGTGTCACTGCCACAGACCTGAGTGACAGTGAGTTTTCCATGACGTGACATAATTGCTATATTTGTGTCAGCTGAGTTTACTGCTGCAATAGCATTTACGGAGGAGGGTTTGCATCTTAAAAGACACAAAAAATCAACCAAAATTCAACTGCAGCTGGCTGGAACACTTATGGCGAGTTTCCAGAACAAACTACAAATCTTCCAATGCAACAGTTTTGCCATTTTTAGTATGCTTTCTCTTAAGGGATACTCTGAATGAGCTTTGGTGCTGGGTTTTTTTTTTCCTCTTTTTTCATGGCAATACCAAATTTCACCTGGGAAAGGCCCCACTGCAGACCACCCCTGGACTGGGTGCTGGCTGGAGGAAGCTTTATCAGCTGCAAAGCACCCCAGTGCTGGGGTTTTCTGCAGGCACGGCCCACTCAGCACAGCCACTGGCACAGCCAGGCAGGTACCAGGCCACCAAAGTGTGGTGCCTGCAGCAGTGGCTTGGCTAGCACATCAGCATCTGCACTCCAGTGCGATCGACAGGGGCAAAAACTAAGCTGGTAAGAAGCCAGACCGGGCTCTGGCTGGGTTCTCCTGCGTTCCCCAGTACAGGACTAGTATACACACCACAGCAGGCAGTGGAGGTAATGTGGTTCAGCCCTGCACCAATGGGAAGGCTGAGCCAGCAGCCCCAGCTGGTGATAGTGTCACACACTGCCGAGCCCATTCAGCCCAGTTCCTCTTTCCCAGCTGCACGTCCATGTCGGATGGGAAGACAGTTTCTTCCAGCTGAGGCTGAGCTTGCTCCTGGGGAGCACGAGTGGCTGTCAAGGCCAGACACAGCACCCCTGTGACCACTTGGCTGTTACCCATGGCTAGGGCAGGAGCATCCTCTCACCCCTGGGGGAAGACAACCCTGCTCTGCGTGGGAAACAGGCTGGGGCCGGGCTGGAGGATCACAGCCGCAGCCTGCCTGCCTGCTCACACGCACTGAGCTGGAGCTCCAGCCATTAACTGCCCGCGTTTCGCACACATCCCACATCCTGTCTGCTCCTGCTGGCCATCCCCTGATCTCCAAAGGCATGGAACACAAATCGTGGCACCTCCAGACTGCCCACAACCAAGGCAGTAACAGGGGCAAGCAGGACTCCAGTCACTCCTGTGTCTTTAGCAAGCTGGCCCTCTGGCACAGGACCCCAAATGCAGGGGTTGGGGTGCAGTAGATGCTCTCATGACCTCCGGACACCACTAGGTGCCCTGATTCAGGCACCCACACCTCCAATGACAAGTGACTTGTCCAGCACCGTGCTGCTGGACAGGCAGAAAGGCGGAAGAGAGTGTCGCTGCACTGTGGGGTCATTTCTCCACCCAGCAGCCAGCAAAATTCAGTTCTGGAAAGGAGTGCACCCCACAGGTCCCCTTTCCCCCCTTCTCAGCCTTCCCACTCCCCCCTTCCCTAAACCTGCTGGGATGTGTCACTTTGAGAAGCACCAAATTCCTGCCTCTGCCATTCAGCAAGCAAGCTGAGTGCCTGGCTGGTGCTCCCCACGCACCAGCACAGACTCATTTAGCACATGGGGGGGTTCACCTGATGGTCTGGAGGAAGGCAGGTGGTCTGGACCCTTTACTGGGCAACTTACAGGTTTTAGGAAAAGTAAAGATCCCAAAAATATGTCCCCTCCCCTTCTCAGCAGCGAGGCTCGGGGAGAGAAGAGAAAGGAGTAAACAATTATTGCTACCAAATATGGGTCTAACAGCCAGCGATGAAGCCACGGCAGAAGCATGTAGACATCCTGCCGGCAGATTCAAAGGGATGGGGAGCTTGCAGGGGCGCGGGCAGGATCCGGCAGGGAACAGGCAGAGGATGGGGCAGGGTTTCCCCTTGCCTGGTTCGTTCCTCCGGCCGGGACACGGTGGGGACCCAGGCCCTTCCCCGGCGGGGGTCAGTGCCGCCCTGCATGGAACCCCCCCAGCGCCCCATCCCGGGGATCATGGTCGGCTCTCTGTCGCGGTGGGAGCCGCTGCTGTGACCCCCCCTGGCTTCGGTGTGGCCATAGGAAGCGTGTCCCCCGCGTCCCCACCCAAAACCACGCAGCGGGACACAGACACCCTTGCCACTCGCTTTTCCCCACGTCCCGGGCGGGTGGGCAGGGTGGTGCGGGAAAAGCTGTGCCCGACCCGCCCCAAAGCTCGCCCGTCGGTCCGCGGGCCGGTGGCCACGGCCAGGCTTGTCCCGCTCGGTCCCCGCGGACCCCCAGTGTGGGGATGGCGGCCCGGGCCTGGCTGAGGGCACTCCGGGCCCAGGCCCGGCGGGGCAGGGCAAGGGCAGGGCCGGGGATAACGTGGCCGGGGATAACGTGGCCGCGCCTGCCCGTGCTGCCCCGGAGCCTACGGTGCTCGGGTGGCACCCGCCCCGGGGCCGATATGGGCACGCCCCGAAGCCTGAGTGAACCCCGGAAGCCCCCGGGTCACCGCAGCCCCGCGGGCAAGCTCCGACTGGAGCAGGGAAGCCCCGGTAACCGGGAAGCTGCTCCCTCCCTGCCTCCCCGCCATTTACCGGGCGGGGTGCGGGGGCA
>VZRJ01007344.1:629413-642610 GCA_013397565.1 Ptilonorhynchus violaceus
GGGGCGGCGCGCGCGGCCCGCCGGGAGACGGGGTGACGTCACCGTGTGTTGGAAGCGGCGGCGCTCAGGTGAGGGGTGGGAGGGCACCGGGCGGGACCGAGGGTCGGGGGTCTGCGGGTCCAGGGTGCCCGGGGATCAGGGGGTCTGGGCTCCGGCCCGCGGGCGGGGTTGTGAGAGGCTGCTTAGTTCCCCTTGGATGGGTGTCCGGGACGGAGGAGCGGTACGCGTGCTTCGGTCACCCTTCTTTCTGCCTCACCTGCTCCTCCTGTTCCCGTCCTCCTGCCTGCGGGGCGCAAACTCCTCCCAGTCTGTAGAAGCCGTGGGCCCTGGCATTGCCCGCACTCTGCCCAGCTCCTCTTCCTCTCACTGCTCCACTTTCTGCCGGCAGCCCCGCTCCCAAGCAGCTGGCACTGCGGCCCTGTGGCTGGGGACTGCCCTGCCCTTCTGGTTTTGGGTGGGGTTTCAGGTGGTTTTGGTGGCGTTCTATTTTTTCTGTTGTTTGGGGTTTTTTTCAGACTGTGACACGTGACAGCTAAATGTGAAAGCTTAACAGTGCTGATGGAGAGGTGCGATGGATGCCCACGCTCCGAGGGCCTGAGCGGTGCCTTGGCTCAGGCATCGCCCACGAGCCGGCCGGGCTGATCCCGGTGAGAGCCATGCAAGGCCGCACCTCCTCAGGGACCGAGGCTCCTGGGCCATGCCTTGTCAGGAGATAACGGCAGCAGCCCGAGCCGGGACCAGACAAAGCTAAAGCTGCCGCAGCCTCACGGGTGCACAAGCGCCAGGGCGCTGTTTGACTGCGGGTCCATCGCTTTGCCCTGAAGTACCTGTGGCCCCCCCGAGCCACTGAGCTCTGCTCCTCTCGGGCTGCCGGGCCCTGACCTCCCTGGGAGCAGGGACAGCCCTCCAGGTCGCTGAGAGACCCTTTGTCAGCGTTTGATCTCTACAGCAAGGTAAAGAGTGTTTTACTTTGAGCCTAAAGGTATATTGTGTGCAAGTGGCATTTGTATATATCCATCTATAGCTTAAATATTACAAGTGTGTTAAATAGTAGCGTGTTTGACAGCTGTCTGAACTACTAAATCATCATTTAGGTCTTTGTCAAATCACTCATTAATTACCCTTCAATGACCACTTAATCCCTATCTAATTACCATTTCATTTCTGTTCAGTCGTTGATTACTTAGAATTTGATCATCACTTATTCATCAACAAAATCCCTTTAGTTAAAATCTCAACAATGACTGTTCTTAATAATTTTCGTGTGACGGGAAGCTCTCCCTGCTGGCTGCACAGCAGGGGGTATGGCACCTTCAGTCCTCTGTGGAACAGCAGGATCTTGCATGCTCTCCACACCATTAAGTCTGGGATCGTTTCACTTTTCCTCTCCTTCCTACAGCTTTTACGCTCTGGGCGGAGCATGGCTCCTGTGGCTGGGTCACAGTAACCTTGTGGGGATAATGGTGTATTGTTGTCATCAGTGGTGGTATAATAGCCTTGCCGGGGAGGTACTTGTGGACTGGTTATCTCTGCTGGTGACGTTGCACAGGGAGACTTAGTCTGGAGGGTCTGAGGGACATCTCAGAGCAGTGCTGGTGTCTCCCCTTGTGCCTGTGCTCACTTTGGGTGTCCTGCTCAGATGGCGTGCCCAGAGGAACTGGATGCCCTGGCAGATATGGATCTGCTTGACTTTCTTCTGAAGGATGATGCTCCCTGCCCTGAAATCCCAGGGGAGCAGAATGGTCTGCTGGAAGACTGGGGTCTGCCAATGCCTGAGGTGAGTTCTTTGTGAAGAATTGCTGTTGATTTGAGGTTCAGGAGGTTTTTCTCCCTGCTGAGTAAAAGCTGTTCCTTTGCAGCTCCTGGACAAGGAGATGGATGACTTCATCAGCTCACTGCTGAACCCTGTAGAAGGTGAACCAGATGGGCTCGGTTGTTTGCTTGCCAACAGTGAGAGCGGCGTTTCTGAGGATCAGCATCTGTCCCATGGCCTTGGTAGCGATTTTGCCAGCCGAGACATTGTGCGGGTTGATCACAACTATTCCCTCCATCAGGACTGGCCTATGCAGGAAGATGTGAGGTCTGACATGGCAGAAGATGTTACCATTGAGCTGGGTGAGTGATGTGTATGGACTCTTTCTGCCCTGGCTACAGGCAGAAAAGTGGTCCCATATTGGGTTTTTTGGTGGGTGCCAGGCAGTGATGGAGAGAGCCAAGTCTAGAGGCTTTCTGCTGCCCTAGAATTGCTATTTAATTTGCTACTCAAACCTGGCTGGCCAGGTGCTGCCTCACTGTGGCCCAGCACTTAACTCATCTTTCCTTCCCCAGGGGCATGGATGGGTGTAGAAGGCACAAGCAAGGCGCTGGAACAGAGCACCAGTTCCCCCATTGCTGTTGCTGTGGAAGAGGAACCCCAGCTTGTGCCTGGAGCCATGTCTGGAGCAGTGCAGGTACTGACTGCCATGCCTGTGGACCCCAGCCTTTGCTTCCACTCACTTCTCTCCTTCTCTCCTGACTTGGCTCCTGTGAGCGATATCTCTGAGGGAAAGCATAGTGCTGCTTTGGGAGAGCTGATCCCAGTTCTGTGTGTTTGCTGCAAGTCCTCTCTTGCCTTGTTGCCTGAATCAAGAAAGAAAAAAACACTTCCCAGACAATATTAATATAGATAATATAAAAAGCAGGTCTTTAATGGAAGCTTCCAGGTACCCCCATGGCTGTGGGCACGCCCAGCATCAGATTTCTACAATTTTTTATAAGTTTAACAAGTTAGCGTATCTAACAAATATTGTCCAATTAGAAGAGCAGTTGGTTCGGTAATATCCCCCTGGATTCTGCCCCGCTGGAGCCCCCCACCCCAATCTTTTAGCCCTACATTTTATTATGTCTGTGATGTATGGGGCAAGACAAAGTGTCCTTGCTAGACTAAAAAGCAAGACTAAACAGAATTCCGAGAAGGTAGCATAATATGGGAGAAAGTGCAACTACTCTGCTAAAGTGACAAAGTGTTAGAAACTATACAGCTATATATTAAAATCTACAAAGTTACAGATATATAAAAAGCAAAAATATTTAGGCATCACTCTGGGGTGGACTCCCTGTATTTTGCATTCTTGGCAGACTTATTTTTGCTGTTTTCTAGTCTGACTTTCCAGAACTGGTCCTGACAGAGGAGGAGAAGCAGCTCCTGGGGAAAGAAGGTGTTACACTACCAACTTGTTTGCCACTGACCAAAGTGAGTCTTCACTAGAACCAAACAGACTTGGACCACTCAAATGTGTCAGCTAATGCAGGGGTTTGAAAATAAAGAACAGTGCCTTGCTGAGAATATTGGTGTCCAGGTGATGTGTTCAGGGCAGTGTTCATCAGGGCTTGGTGTCCTTTTCCTTCTTTCGAGTTCAGGGGGTGTCCACATGCACAGCTGAGACCTGGCTGCTCTCAGTCTCCCCAGTCATGGCTGCTTGCAGGAGGCAGTTACACCCCAAGTGTCTCCAGCTATTTTTTCCTGCTTCCCCAGTGGCTTGTGAGCTGCGTGCTTTTCTTTTCCCTTAGGTATGCCTTACTTTTGCTCCACCATGAAAGCTGGTGGCTGCATCAGCAGGCCACAGTTAGCCTTGCAGTTCATTCAGTGGTGTGGGAGGGACAGAGGACACAAGCACTCGGGCTGGGCGCTGCGATGTGTGCGGGGTTTGGGAGGGTGGGATTGCGAACACACTGAGATTGCTGTTAATGAGATGATCCTCACAGGCTGAGGAGCGAGTTCTGAGAAAGGTGCGTCGTAAGATCCGGAACAAGCAGGCAGCTCAGGATAGTCGTCGCAGGAGGAAGATTTACGTGGATGTCCTGGAAAGCAGGTATGGTCACCCGGCAGTGTCATCCGACGCTGAGGGGACCTGTACACTACTTTTAGGGATCCTTGGCAGAATGATGTTGGCACTAAATTGTAGTTTCAGTTAAAACTTTGTTTTGGTATCATGTTATGATCAGTATAGCACAGAATCTGTGATTAGAAAGGCAGAGTTTTCCTGCGAACAGAACCAGTGTAGTACAATCTATAAGCAGTGTAATGCAGGATTTATCATATAACTTAACTTAGAATTCCTAGTCTGCATTCTAATACATCTTAATTTATAATTCCTGGTTGCCTGGGCCCTCTGCAGATTAGGTCAGATCTTAGTAGACAGTTCTGTGTATCAATATAATGATTGAATTTGAATAGATTCAAAAATGATATAAAGGAATACGAGTCACTCCCTCAGTTGTGGGAGGAAACAGGTAATGGTAGATGTGTCCCTGGCCAGGGGGGTCCCGAGCCTTGCTGTGTAACAGAAACTCTAGTCCCAAGGTCCCCCTTAGGACTTCTAATTGCTTGATTTTGTGGACAGTGCACTCTGTGCTGTTCTGCTTCCCTGCTCTCTGATAGGGCTGTCAACAACTCAGGGCTGGCTCTGTGCCTGGGACCTTCAAGGCCGGTAAGGGAAGAGCCTGGTGCCCACGGACCTTGAGGCTGGCATGGAGGAGAAGAAGAAATCTGTTTGTTTTGGTACTTGATGCACAGGACCTTCAGGGCCTGATAATGCGGGGATGGAAATGAATACCTGACCTGCTCGGTCACAGAACGGGTGCTCCCCTCATACGTGGCCTTAGCTGTGCTGGCCACATTGCTGGGTCCAGGAACAGGGGGGGCCCATCAGCAGCTTCTGGGCTCTTGCCACTCTGGGCAGAAAGTGAGGCTTACCCTGTTGGGCAACAGCTCTCTGCAGAGGGTTCCGAACCTCGGAATAAAGCCTGCCTGGTGCTCTTATGCTTGGAGATGGCCCAGAGCTTGCTCTGTTCAAGCCGGGTGGCTGACCTGCCAGGTCCAATGTATTTTCCAGGTCAGGCTAGTTTGTAATACAGCCTGATGTCACAGATCTGCAGGGCTGGTGTGCTGCTAGGAGTGGGCATCTGTAGGGATTATTCTGCTGCTTCTCTGCAGGACTGGGCAGGGCTTCATCCCTCCCCAAATCTGATATGAGGTGTTACTCTCTGGGCTTTACTGCAGGTGATACCAGATAGACCCCAGGACCAATTTTGTCTACCCCAGCCACCCAGAGGTGGTGACTGATATGGAGTCCCTGCTATTGACCAACAAAATCTCTCTGTTTTTTCCCCCTGCTGCTTGTCCTTTGTGGGAAGGGTGGCAGCCTGCACAGCTGAAAACCATGAACTGGAGAAGAAGGTACAGAAGCTGCAGAAGCAGAACATGTGAGTTCTACTTGCTGTATTTGGCAGGAGATGTGGTGGGGGAGGCTGTTCCTCTTCTTGGGCCTGTGGCCTATCCCTGGCTGCAAAGGGTGGAGGAAAGTGTGCAGCTCTTGGCTGAGTGGCTGCGCTAACCTGCATTTCCTGCTCTCCTGCAGGTCACTGCTCAGGCAGTTGCAGAAACTGCAGGCCTTGGTGAGACGATCTGCCCCCAAAACTACCAGAAGAAAAACCTGCACCATGGTAAGTGGCTTCACCCCAGTGTCTGGGGCGGGGTCTCTGCTGCCCTTACAAGTTTGGGAGAGGGGCAATTACTGCGTCCAATGATGTCTGTCCGTCTCCTTTGCTGAGATCTGTGCTGATCTTTCTGTTGCCAGATCGTGGTTCTGTCCTTCTGCCTCGTTCTGTCGCCCAGCATCCGCTCACCTGGGAGCACAGAGCCGCAGCGGGAGCTCAAGGGTGAGTGCCCAGGTTGGGGCTGGGGTGTGGCTCCAGGTGAAGGGCTGCTCTCCAGGGCACAGCACTTTCCCCAGAGACAGCCTGAACTCTGGGACACCTCTGGAGTTCACCTGGAGCACCTCCAACTCGGCAGCCCCTTGCCTGAAGTGACCACTAGGTTTGGCTTTGCTGTCTTGCCCCAGCTCTGGACTCTTCCTCAGCCCTGTTGCAGAGGCCTGCCTGCAAGCAGGGCCCTGCGCCAGGGGCGGTGCGAGGACGGGAGAGATCCGGTCCTTCTTGGAGCACAAACTGTGCTAGTGCCTGGCAGCTGTGCTGCATCCTCTCCCTGCCTCCCCTGGGACGAGGAAGCCCTGCTTGTACAGTTTGTCCTCTCTCCTGGACTCTGTGGTGGCTCCGTGCTCAGAGCAGGAGGGTTGGGGGCTGGCAATGACAGGGTTGGCTCTACCTCTCTTGCAGTGCTGTCACGACAGATCCGCGAGCTGCCGAACCAGGGAGCACCTGATGGGCAGCACGACACTGAGATGGAGAGCTTCAGCCCAGAGCCTGGGGACACCTCACTGTCGGGCAACCTCAGTCAGTCATGGGAAGAGGGGCAGAGTCCACTCAACCCCGGTCCCAGATCTTTCAGCAGCAACTCATCCTCTGACCCTCCGGCAGCAGCAGCAAGCTCCGAGCCAGGCCAGCCCCAGAGTGACGCTTCGCCAGCAGCAGTGGTGGTGGCGTGGAAAGCCAAGGGTCAGGAGTGGGCGGAACACGCTGACAGAGTTGTCATCCAGCAGAACCATGGCAATGAGATGTGACCAACGCTGCGTCCTGCTCCATGGGGGGATACCTGGCATCCCATGGGGTGGGGACAGCTGCACTAACAGATAATCTCTCCAAACAGTTTCTTCTGAATACTTTCCTGATTGCCAGCAGCTCAGAGGGTTTACCAGGGAGGAATCATTCTCACATTGTATATTTGTAGCAGGCTCCATCTGAGATGGGGCACAAAATTCTGAGAGCTTCACTATGGCGGCTTATGTGGCTTACAGCCCAGAGTGCCTCTGGTGCCTTGTGGGGATGGGCTGTGGCATGGAGGGTGGAGGTCACTGGCCTGCTTCTTCGCTGCCCAGCTGTAGATGAACAGGCACTTCTTACTCTGTGTTGTGGCCCCAAGCATCTATCTGTCCCGTGTCCCTGCCCCTTAATCCTGCAGTGCTGCCTGATTTGTAGGTGTGAGGTAGCAAGTTGACCTTCAGCGCCCTCACAGGGAAT
This sequence comes from Ptilonorhynchus violaceus, assembly GCA_013397565.1. Classification (NCBI taxonomy): domain Eukaryota; kingdom Metazoa; phylum Chordata; class Aves; order Passeriformes; family Ptilonorhynchidae; genus Ptilonorhynchus; species Ptilonorhynchus violaceus. Next base: position 636,371 of record VZRJ01007344.1, read on the forward strand.
GGTCCTGCCTGCCACTGCAACAGACCCAGCGGGTCGCCTGTTCCTGCTAGCTTTTGAGCCATGGCCACAGCTCCCAACCTGGCTAGAGAAGGTAATGTGGAGTCCTTCTTGAGCCATGTGTGCTGTTTGCCTACCCTAAGAGCTGAGTCTTTCATCCCCTGCAGGCTTCTGGGCCTCAGGGAGCAGGCATGCCTCTGGCCAGACTGCTGAGGCGGCATGCAGCAGAGAGCAGCAGAGCTGCTTGCTCTTCTGAAGGCTTTCCTGGCCACAGGGCAGTTTCAAAGCCGTATCCTTGTGTGCCCAAGCCTTGCTGTGCTGGCTGGTGATGCAGTCAACGGTTCTGGGCTGAGCAGAAACACTTTGAGCTGGTGAGCAGTCCTTGCTCGATTTCAACTTAGTGCTACCTGTAGAGATCTTGTCCTTCTTCAGGACATTTCATAAAATCATATAGAATGGCTTGGATTGGAAGGGACCTGTAAAGGTCGTCTAGTTCAGTTCCCCCTGCAGCGAGCAGGGCCAGCTTCAATTGGATCAGAATAATAATAGCTTCCTTACTAATAGAGTCTAAATAAATATCAATGCTGTGTGTCTGTGTCCTCTGTGGTTGTTTTGGCAAGGTGCTGGGCTGCTGGGTGAAAGCTGGAGGCTGCGCCTGGGGTGGGAACCTTGTGGGAGAAACCCGTGGGAGGCTCATGGGCGAGCACTCTCGGACTGATGCAGGGGAATGCGCCCTGCCGTCCCTCGCTGTGGCTGTCCAGAGGGGCTTGGTTGAGGTGCAGCTTTGCAGGGCTGCTGCTCTGCTCTCACCCCGCTTCACGGGTGTGAAAGCGCCCACCTTGCACACCCGAGCCCCAGGGCCGCGGAAGTGAGCAGCTTCCCCGGGAGGAAGCGCGAGGAGCCGGTGTCAGCCCTCACCGCTGCTTTCGTAATGGGGAGCTGCACAATCGCAGGAAGTGGAGCAGAGCCACGGTGCTGCAACAGCCTCGTCCCCTCAGCCAGCCGGGGCCACCCCTCACCCAGGAGGGCTCTGCCTGCTGCGGGGTTGCTGAATCTGGGCTCGGCCCTGGGCCTGGTTGGAATCCCTGGGTCCATGGGAGGCACCGACAGACCCTGAGCTCAGGCTGCGGAGCCCAGTGTAGGAGTTTGGGGGCACAGGAGCTCAGCAAGGCAGTGGGCGCATGAAGCTCCCCGCTTGCAGCCCACCCAGCAAGCAAAAGCAAAGACGATATAAACCAACATTGTGTCGGGAGGAGAGACAGCCATGGAGGGCTCGTCCCCGTGCCCTGTCTTAGGACAGGTAGCAGTATGCTCTCAGCAGAGTCAGGTCACAGCTCTACCCTGGCCAGGGTTGACAGCCCTTGTGAATCACCAGGGAACCACCGGACCTTTTTCCCCAGGAGCTGTGCATGGCATCAGGAAGGTCTAGGGCCCCGTCCCCACTTCTGTTTTGGTTTTTTTGCAGTTTGAGGCCAAGGTGCACAATGTCCCATCCCCATTTTACTTTCATTTTTTGCAGTTCAAGGACAGCGTGTGTAATTCCGTGTCCCCCCTTTAGTTTCATTTTTCGCAGTTCAAGACCAGGGTGTGTAATGCCAGAAATGTCACATGGTGTCTCCAATCCAGCACTAATCAATATTGAATCAGTCATCTGAAGTAATACATGGTGGTGTTGCCAGCAAAATAGGGAGCAGCCACAAGACCTGGTGTTTGCCTGGGGGTGATGGGGTCAGTAGTGCTCTTTGTAGCAGTCTGGCTTGCTTGGCCAGCTGTCAGGATGGGAGATAACTCTGGGAGAGCCAGGAGCTGTGAGTTTTGGGGATGTTTGCTCTGTGGTTGCAGCTCGTGATGACCCAGGTCTGCTATTTTTCATTGTTTTCTGTGTTCTTGTGCCAGTCCCACAGTGAGCAGCTCTGAGACGAGGAGAGGAGGGAAGCTCAGCCTGGACCTCACACCTTGGGTTAAAGGGCAGCAATGATAAAAGTGCCCATAATGAGTCCTTTGGCTGCGGACCTTATTATGTCAAGCAGAGGAGCAGGAGGCACCTGGTATTCCTGCCACACTCCTCATCCTTCTTGCTGCAGATCCCCATGCTTTTTGCTGGCATGCTGCAGGGATCAGAGCACCGTCTGTGTGTGCACTGGCGCTGCTTTCACGCCCCACGCTCTGCCTCAGGTCAGTGTTACGGTCCCTGCTCGCCTTCCCCACTGTGTTCCCTCTGTTAAGCCCAAGGTCAGCCTGTATCTCCCTGATGTCCCAGCAAGCGCCTGTGTGGGCATTGTGGGACAACCCTGGCAGACTGGAAGCATAAGCCTTTCAGGGCAAAACATGCTGTGCCGTCCTTGGCAAGTCGTGGGTGGGTGCTGCCGAATGGAAACAGGCTTTTTTTTGCTTGGTGACTCCTCGGGTATAGGTCATGCCGTCTCCTTTCCATGGTAGCAATGTATTGAAAATTGTGAAAGCATGAAATGAAATTTGCCTTCCGTTGCTGAGGAAGGCCTGGGCTGTGTAATCAATACAAAACACTTCCTGATTATGGCTTTAAAGGCATCAGATTTCCTCCTCTTTTTTTAAATGAATCAGGGCTTCTCATAAAGATGGGAATTTCAGTCAGTAGCAGAAGCAAGATGTAGCCACCTCTTCAAGGGAAATCTGAATCCTGTGTCGTCATCCATCCTATTTTTATCCATTAGCACCAGCTGCTGGATATTGGTGGAAACAGAAAAACTAGCAGAAATCTGAAAACTGGTTAAAAGGCACCTGGAAATAGAGGGATGGAGCCACTGCCCCCCTCCAGTTCCCAGAGCTGGGCACCTCAGCCCTGGGCCTGCTGAACCCCTGAGGGTCATGTTGGGACTACGTTAGCAAAGTGCCTAAGGCAAAAGCAGAGAGGTCGGGCTGCGATGTCCCAAAAAATACAGGCAGTGTCTGATGCACCCTTCCCCTCTTGTCTTTCCCCTGGCCGTGTGGAGTTATCAGGGTCTTGGCTGGAAACTCCCACCCATGCACTACTCGGTGGACACAGCTGTGCCGAGGGGACTGTCGGGACAGGGCGCTTGGGAGCTCTCCCCAGCCCTGGGATGGGAGGGCAGCTGGCAGCTGGCCAAGGCTGCACATCCGCCGGGGCTGGGAACCGGAGGCTGACAGCTCTGCAAGAGTCATTTGCAACAGCACTGCGCATTCAGGCACCCGAGAACTTCCTCTGCTCTGCTCTCGTTGGGAAGGCTCTGCCTGGAGCCTGCTCTGCAGCACTGGGACATTCTGGCCGCGGCTGTGCCTCATCCCTCTGCCTGGTCACAGCCCTGTTTGTCCCCCATCTCTAGGGACATCTGGGATGACCCCGAGCCCCGTGGGACACGTTACCCACGGCACAGCATCAAGTTTGCAGGCACAGTACTGCCACACGCTGCCAGAGAGGGGAGCTGGGACAGCCCCCATCTCCAGGGACCCCGCTGCCCTCAGCCCTGCAGCACGAAGCCTCCCCACGGGAGGGTGGCTGCAAGGTGAGACAAACCCCACGAGTTTGAGGCAAAGCAGAAAACAGAGCCAAGCTGTACATCCCCACAGAAACCCTTTATTTTGCATCTGGTGAACTTGCCTGAGAAAGCGTGAACCTCTGGGCTCAGAGCTGCTCAAGTGCAACATGTCAGAGCGGGCGGAGCCTGTTTGGGGGAAGCACTCACTCCCTGCTGTCCCCAGCCTCCTGGATTTCCCCACTTGCTGTTATTTTATCCGTGTGAAGATGCTGGTGCCAATCCTGCAGAAAACACCAAATCAGATGGGGTCATGTATGCTGTGGAGGGTACAGAGGGAAAACCCAAGGGGAGCATTGTGTTGCTGACTGGGGTACTACGGGTTCCAGCTGCCTGTAGCAGAGGCTGTACCAGGTGCTGGCATCTTTTCCTCTCTCCCTGCTGCAGAGAGCGGAAAGATGGTTGTGAAGGGCCCACTGTGGCCAGACCCCATTCTGGGATCACCCACCCTGAGGCACATCTGGCATGCAGGGGCTGATCGTGTTACAGGGACGCTCCTTAGCCCTTGCATATCACTGGTGACAAACCCATTTCGCCCTCATGATCCTGCCGTGCTTCACCCCATGGGATTTCTCCCTTCTCCTGCTTGAGATGCAGGAGAGCTTGGCACGGCAGTGGCTGGGACCTATCACTCACCGGGTGGCTTTCCAGTCCTCGGCTGGACTGTCGGCCGCCTCTCGCAGGAGCCACAGGGCATGCAGGGTCTCCTCCCCGTTAGTGTCCACATAGCACTGGCCCAGGAAGGCAGTTGTCCGGGCTGTCTCTGAGTCTGGAAGGGTTTAAGGTGACGTGAGTCAGGCAATGAAGCACGATGCCACCCTGTGTCCTGCTGGCATCCCTGCTGCAAGATGATGGCCTCCTCCTGCCTACCTCGGAGCTGCCAGTTCACGATGAAGGAGAAGGTGGGCTGTGGGACCAGCCCTGCGTCTTGCTGGGACCCCTCCAGTGGTGAGGTGAGGAGTTCAGAGTCTCCAGCGGCAGGTCCTGGCAGGTAGGAACCAGAGAATCTGCTGTCCTTGCCCAGGGTGGACACAACCATCCGGCAGCCGGTGTCGCTCCGCCACGACCCAGAGAGGAGGCACTGCAAGGCCAGTGCTGTGGGTTGAGGTGCAAGACGGGCAGAGGGGCATCCTGCTCCCACCCCTCCGCCCTGGCTCTGCCCAGAGATGCCTGCAGCACTGGGTGCTGTGCCATGGACCCGATGTGGTACTGGCAACCCCACCTCAGTGTGACCATCACGCCTGAGCACTGACTGCCTTCAGCCCAGCCACTGCTCGGGATGGTTTGACCCACCCAAGGGAGAGTGGATTCCACCCCCATGCTTAAGTAGCAGGTGCGCTGCTTTCCCTACACTCTTGGGGGGAAAACAGGAGCTGTCTGCTGTATGGCTCAGTTTGTCTTTCTCTGAATGGTCTGCAGAGGGGAGCATCCTTGCAGGAGCAGTCCCTTCCTTCCAACCTCATCGCAGCTTCCCTCAGCTCTGCACAGTGCTGTTCCCACCAGCTCCAGCAGCCCAACCCCGGCTCCCTGTTGAGCTACGATGCCCCAGCAGCAGACTTCGGGGTCTAGCAGGGTGTCAGCGCCATGTCCCCACTGTCACCTATCCCCATACCTTCCTCTCCGCAGGGGCAACACACGCTGCTGCCAGGGCAAGGACCAGGGCAAAAGCACCTCTCCCCATGGCTGCAAGGCTGCTGAAAGATCCCCCCAGCCCTGCAGCCCGGCCCACTTTATAGGGCTGTAACTGGAGCCCCATCAGCACCCGGCTGCCAGCTGTGAGATGAATGGCTTGATGTCAGGGTGTCCGGGACAGGCAAGGGAGGTGAGGAGGTCTGCATGACCTGGTCAGGGCTGGAGGAATGCAGGAATGAGCACGGCTATGCAGAGGGGTGGGGGCACAGGCTTTTTATACTGCCCTATAGCACCCTGGAAAGCATCAATGCCTTCTTTAGGAATCTTCCTCCCGTACATGAAGGCTGGAAATTATCACCTCTTTCAACATTTAGCCCCTCCCTGCTTTGCTGGTGCCACGGCCTGACAAGGGTGTCACCCAGTAGGTGCCAGGGCATCCCTGGTAGAGGCGAGCTGCAGTGGCTGCAGCGCTGCATGGGAGGGAAGGCTCACCCTGACTTCTGCTTTAGAAGCAATAACATTTCCCCAGCATCTTTTGGATATCAGCTGCTGATCTTGATGTTTTGCTCTTACTTTTCAGAAAGTTAGAGGAAGGAGTAACCACACCGGGGTCACTGAGGTCCCAGCGAGTGTGTTTGCTAAACACACGAAGCATGTTAACCAGCATTGTATTCACACCTCTTCCTTGTGTTTGCTGCTCTAAAGAACCTTTGATGTACAAAACGCATGTGCTGTTTCCAGGACGGCAGTGTTTGGGGGAGGGGGTGGCAGCAGAACTGCAGCTTACAGACTGGGGGTGGGGGAGTCCCCCTTTGAAGTGGCACCTCTGAATCCCCACTGTGAGCCCTGGCACACCCTGGCATCCTGCTGCTGCTGCTTGGCACATCTCTCTCTCACCTAGATAGCCCCAAAAGCTGAGGAGAGTGGAAAACACCCCCCTTCTAACACATCCCTCCTCCTCCTTGTCTTTTTCCATCCCAAATCCATGGCCTATCACAGAGACTCAAAGAAATTCCCCCGGGGGATTGTTTTGCTCTCGCCCTGGATGCCTCACTCTGTTCTTTTGGCCTGACACCAG
>VZRJ01007344.1:651767-664101 GCA_013397565.1 Ptilonorhynchus violaceus
ATGGGGACGGGAACAGGGACAGGGGGTGGAAGCAAGGGGGGGAGGGACGGGGACTGGGCACAGAGGGGGGATTAGAGGGAGGGATGGGCATGGGCATGGGGACTGGAACAGGGGTGGACATGGGGATGGGAATGGGCAGAAATAGGGATGTAGGAGGGGTTGTATGGGGCATCTCACTGGCATCACCCAGCTTGGGAGTCCTTAGCCCCATGTCTACTTGTTGAGGACCATGCCTAAGTTTCCATCCTGCTCTGCAGGAGCTCCTGTGTCCCAAAGCACCCCCTGGTCACTGCAGGGGATAGACAGAAGGACAGAGAGTCGTGAGGGCTGGGCAAGTTATGTGTGCAGTGATAGCAGGTGATCCGCAGTGGGTCCAGGGATTTGGCAGAGGAAGGAAGCAAACCTGCCCCAGCAGCTATGGGAAAACCTCTAGGTAGAGCATTGCAGGCTATTGCATAATAGGACATTGCAGGCTGCAGATGGGCAGCTCAGGGTGCAAGTACCGGGCAAGAGGAAAAGGCCAATAAGGCAAAGGGCAAAGGGCAATAGAAGGGCAAGACCGTGTCAAGGTAAGGGGCAGGATGTGGGATAGTTAGGACACCTAATGAACATACACTGTGATGCAGTGGGGATGTGCCAGCACTCCCAGTGCTGATATCTTGTAAACCCTATGGTTTTGCTTTCTGTTTCCCTATTAAGCAAGCACGATGCTTGCGTCATCCTCTATCCTGCTGACTGTGTTCTTAGGAGAACCCAAGAGCCAGGGAGTTTGCATTTGGGGTGGTAATGAAAGTACAGAATTGAGTCTTATGACCTGGGCCCACATGGTTCTCAGTGGCCTCATGTTCTGCTGCACAGGGCTCCCAGTCTCACCCTCAGCTTCCACTGGGATCCCAAGGCTTTAGCCTCCCAGACCACTCAGAGAAGTCTTTGGGTGCTTGTGGTGCTGGTGATGGCCACAGTGGGTGTTTGGGGTGGGGAGCGTGAGAACGAGCCCAGCACGACCAGGGCAGTGCAAGGATCAATGGGGATGAACTGAGGGCTCTGTGTGGAAGGAAGGGGTGAGGATGAGGATGCAGAGGTAAGAATGAGGATGCAAGGGTGAGGGTGAGGATGCAGGGGTGGCTTTTGACCAAAAGCTGGGCCATCAGGCACATCAACCAGCTGTGCTCAGTCAGTACAAGCACACCCTGGAGAGCCTCAGGTCTGTGCACTCTCTGGGAGCAGCCCCAGAGCCCAGCAGGGAATGAGGGAAAGAAGCAAAGGCTGAAGAAAGCTGGGGAAGGACAGGCATGCTGTGAGAGGAAGAGGATGACAGACAGGCCCTGACACTTTCTCAGGGCACTGTGTGCTTTCTGCCCCAAAGTCCCTGCCCCATCCAGTAGTCTCTTCTCCCGGCAGTCCTGCAGCTCCCAGGAAGCACTGTCCTTCACACCTTTTGCCCCTCTCCCTGCTCACACAGCTTCTCCCTCTGGTGCTCAGGAGCAGAAGTTAGGAGCTGTGCATTATGGATTAGGTAATTCGTGAGCTGGAAACTCTATGAGTTGCTGAAATGATGGATTAGTGAGGTCAAGTGTTGGATGGGTGCAAAGGGCATTGGGCCCTTGCTTAGTTTGTTTCCTTTCATAAGGAGCTGATAAAATAAAGTTCAATGTTCAGATAACATCCTGTGAATTTGAACACCAGAAAGGAGCCGTATCCTGTTCCAGTCTCTGGCTGATAAAGTGACAGCCAGTCAGTGGGCAATACATGTGTACCTGCATACATACAACAGGTACACTTCAGTGTCTGGCTTTAGCCACCCAGTCTGCCCAGTAGCTCTCCCTGGAGTCCCATGTCTCTGTCCTTGTCTCCCCAGCATCCAGCCTGGACTTTGGACTACCCCAAGACCTCAGATTCCCCTCTGTGGGGGCTGGCACCCAGCTCTCCCCCATCCAGGCACAGAGCACTGAGACCCCGACCCAGAGCAGTAGCTGGAAATGGAGTTTGATGGGAAGATGGGGCAGAAGGGGTTGCATAGACATGGGATGAGGCCAGGTGAGAGTGCTGGCTTGCCTGCATGCAGCTTTCACCCTGACCCTCAGCTGTGGTGTATCCTGCTGCTCCACACTGGGGATGCTGCCTGGGGCCACGCACCACAGGGCCCCTGTGAATGTCCCAAGCAGGTGCACAGGCAAGAAGGCACCTGCTGAGGCCTGAAGCCATGATCAGGAAGCAGAATCACCCAGCTTCTGTCTCCCAGCCTCATGTCTCCCAGCTCCTCCAGAACACCTTCCTGTGCTCCCCCACCACCACTTCACTCTGCCCGTGGCCACAGAGTGACTGCTTGTATCCCAGGGACACAAGGGACACAGCTCTCTGCCGTGTGGAGAAAGGTTTATTTGGCTCCATGTGTGAGGGCAGCAAGCTATGGGAAGGGGGAGCCCCACCAGCAGGTTGCTGAGAGGCACTGGGAAGAAGCAGGGCAAGGCAAGGGTGTGTTTCCTTGCCAGCTTGGGACTGGGACAGTGGAGAGACTTGGGAATGCAGAAGGACAGCAGGGTGCAGGCAGCTCTCGTCGCTGCTCTCATCACTTGATGCGGGTGAAGATGGAGGTGCCAACCCTGCGGAGAAGATGTGTCAGCAGGAGGAGAGGGAGGGTTATGGGGTGAGATGGCATGGGCAGAGCTCACCTGGTGGCTTTCCAGGTGTCCTTGTGGGACAGGACCTCTTCCCGCAGGAGCCACATGGTCTCCAGTGTCTCCTTCCCACGATGATCCACAAAGCACTGGCCCACAAAGGCAGTGATGGAGTCTGGCAAGGTTTGAGAGAGGCAGAATCGGGTGGGAGCCTGCACCTCAAGACAGGGGAACCTGGGCCAGGTGATCCTGGCAGACAGACAGACAGACAGATAGACAGACAAACACCACATGCCCCGGACGGAGAAACAAACTTCCCTGCCAGATTGGCCAGGTGGAAGGCTTCCACATCAGCCAGACAGAGAGCTGGGCACCAGCCCTGCCATGTCCCTTGGACAGAGAGATGGACACTCCCCCATCTCCCCAAGACAACCCCACCACCCACTGCAGGCAGAGCTCTCCCACCACCACTTCTCATGGCAGGAGCGAGTGTGTGGGGCCAGTCTGTGCCCACAGCCAGGGTTCCCCTGGGTGCCTTGGGGGGATTTGGGGGACCAGCCAAGGGGGTCCCCACTCCCAGGATGGGCAGAGGGTCCCTGGCACTGCTGTACCTGAGAACTGCCACTGCACAGTGAAGCCAAAGGCGGGGTATCTCTTGGTACCGGGGTGCTGCTGGGCGCCTTGCAGGGGTGACATCAGGATCTGCTTGTTGGTGGCTGCCACCGCAGTGTGGTAGGAGCCCGAGAAGGTCCCAGCTGTGTTCAGGGCCAAGATGGTCATATTGGAGCCCAGCTCGTTTCTCCACAGACCCTGCAGGTCACACTGGGGACCAGGGGTGGTGTGGGTGGTTTGGGCAGTGCTGAGCCAAGGCACCCCCCTCCAGCCTCCCTAAGCAGTGGGATGCATGTCCCATGGCACAGGCCCTCCATGTGGCAGTTGGGCCTAGTGACATGGCCACCAGCTGGGACAGCCCCTCTTCCTCCCCGGGCAAAGCAGGGCAGAGCTGGGGGTGCTGGGTACCCCCTATAGCAGGGGTAGGTGACCAACAGTACTCCCAGGATCAGCACAGCCAGAGCTGACATATCATGCACACTGCACTGTGGAGTGGCATTGGCATTGACATGGCATGGAATGGCACGGGATGGCATGAGATGGCACAGCAGGGCACAGCAACAGCAGACAGAAACACTGCATGCTGGGGTGTCACAGGACAGCACAGCATGGCATGCTGAAAACATGCAACCCCCTCAGCCATGGCACAGCACAGCATGGCACAGTGCAGCACCAGGAAGCACAGCAGGAGCAGGCAGCCCCTTGGCCATTCCCAGTGCACCACAGGGACGGCACAGCACGGTGCAGCCTGGGCGTGCAGCCCCTCACCCCACCACCCTGCACCCCGGGACAGCTCGGCACGGCTCGGCACGGCCAGGCTCTGCCCCAGGGCTGCCCTTACCTCCCCAGATGCAGCGTCGTGGGGCATGAGCAGGGCCAGGGCGAGCAGCAGGGGACAGCCCAGGGTCCCCATGGCAGTGGTGGCCGTGTGTGGTGCCCGGCTCTGCCTGTGCTGCGCCCTGTGCCCGCCCGGCCCCTTTTATAGCAGAGGGGCTGTGGCCGGGCAGCGGCCGTCCAAGCCGGGCCTCCTGCCAGAGGACACCCAGTGGGAGATGGGCCACCAGCCATTGCTCCAGGCTGAATGGGCTCCCGTTCCCCTGGGCCTGGTGGGGGTCCTGAGGCCCATGGTGGGATGGGGGGGCTGCAAAAGAGGACTCTGTGCTGTGGAGGATCACACATCAGGCCTCGGTATGGTGACAGAAGGGACCGTAGGACACCGTGGGGAGTATCAGGAACGTGCGTGCTGACAGAGTTGTCCAGAAAATTGGATTTGTTACCTGGTGCATAACAAGCCAGTAATTACACACCCAAGACAGACACAGATTATTCGTTTCAGAGCTGCACAAGCCTGGGTCCTCAGTGGTATTCCAAAGATCAAGCATACAAACATCTTGAAACATTTTGCTATTTACACGTTTTAGCAAACAAAGGCATTAATGTTCACTGGCCACAGGTTATTTAGTTCTCTTATTATCCTCTCTCCTATTGGTTAAGGATTCTCTTGAGTCTCATGCTAATTAGACTGCAGGCTCAGTCTTTCTCTTCTTTTGAGTTGTGGGTTGGTGAGTACCTTGACTCAGTGGGCCATGGGTCATGGTCTGCCCCTGCCAGAATTACCTTCTACCCAGTCAGGGCTGATTCAGCACCGAGTTGCCACTGATTCAATCACCAAGTTGTCTTTATTCGTTTTTTCTTATCTTGGGGTTTCTGCCGAATGTCTTTGTGGCCTGTAAATTCTGCAGTCTTTATGTCCACTACCAGTGGTACAGCCTTCTTCCCAAGCTTTGTTAACTTCTGCCCAGGTCTGAGATCATTGAAGCCCGTCAAGACTCAAACCTTAACAAGGCAATTCTACCAAGTCATATCTCTTTCTAACACCTGCACATACACAACTTAGAGCTAGTTAGCTGCTCTCTGTTTCACAGATTAAATCTCTTTTCTTGCTGATTACTCTTGAAAGCATAAAAAGACCAAGTGCCAAAGCACATTCCTTCCTAAGAAACTTTTTCCTTATCCCATGTTTTGCAACAACATGACAGGAGACCGTGAGTATTTGCAACAAAGCTTTATTGGGAGAAGCTGGTGGTGGGGCAGCAGCAGGGGCTACAGCCCTGGCAGTGCCGCTGGCCCAGGGATCCCCCTGCTGCCACCTTCACTCCTTCTGCCGCTGCAGGCGGGTGAAGACATTGATGCCGACCCTGTGGGACACAAAGGCAGGAGATGTAAGGGAGGGACATGACAGTGTCCAAATGCCCACCCAGCCCTGTATTGCCCCACGGCGTTTGCACCTTGGCAGGACCCCAGGGGATGATATTTTTCCTTTCTATGTTTCACCCGTCCAAAAAGCAATTGAGTGAACCTCGCCACCGAGCTTTGTTAAGTCGCTCTTTCGCAAACAGATATTAAATCTGCTTTTGGCAAGACTGTGAGAGTGACTCTGTAAGCGACTGAAACCACTCACTTGTGGCAGCCCCAGCTCCTCGGGGGTGCACAGGGGACCTGTGCAGGGCAGGGACAGGGGGCTCACCTGGTGGCTTTCCAGTCATTTTTGATGTTGTCCACGTGCGACCTCAGCAGCCACATGGTCTTCAAAATCTCCTTTCCGTCCTCATCCACAAAGCACTGGCCCGTGAAAACGGTGATGGAGTCTGTGGGGATAGGACAGGAGGTGGAGGGGAGCGTGGCCAAGGTGGCAGGTCAGTGGCTGCCCCAGCACAGGGGACAGTAGACCCCTGCTCTCCCTGGCCTCTGGGGACAGAAGGGATGGGGAAAGCAGGCAGCAGGGCTCAGAGGGCTGGGGGCCTCTCATGGAGATGGACAGACAGCAGTGGGCTTCAGCCTCCATTTTGTCTCCTCCACACTGGGACTGGGAGCTGACACCAACCCAGGAGCTCCAGGGACAGGGATGGGGGAGCATCAATGACACTAGAGGGGAGGGAGAGCAGTGGGGATAGTGCAGGGGGAGGCAGGGAATCAGCAGGGACACTGCAGGGAGGGACAGAAGAGCTTCAAGGGTATCACAAGAAGGAAGGGGAGGTCTGGAATACCACAAGGAGGCTGGGAAAGAAGTACCTGAAAAGCTCCAGTTGACGGTGAAGCCGAAGGTGGGCTGGCCTTTCTGGTTAGTGCGCTGCAGGGACCCCTGCAGTGGTGACAGCCGGATCTCATTCATGGTGGCTGTCACAGCTGTGTGGTAGGAGCCGACGAAGTCACCCTTCTCATTCATGGCCACGATGGTCATGTTGGACCCCAGGTCGTTGACCCAGCTCCCAATCAGGGAGCACTGCAGAGGAGAGAACTCAGCACTGGTGCCACAGCACAGCCTGCAGCCACAGCCCCCTGTCCACCCTGCCCACCCTGCCCTGTGCATCCCAGCCCTGTCAGTACCTTCTTTGCAGGGAGGCTGTGAGCCCCCAAGGCCAGGCAGAACACCAGGAGGAAGGGAGTTGCTTGCACCATCTCTGCAGCAGGCAGACAGCTGATGTACCTGGGGATGTGCTCCTTGCAGGACTCTGCCGATGCTCCTGCTCCTTCCCCTTTTTATTGCTGCCAGGGCTGTGGGTGGCAGCTCTGGCCAGGGCATTGTGCAATCTGGGTGTTTCCAAATCTATGGTTCCTGGCCATGCGAGGGGGTAATTGCAGCAGACATTCCCAGAAGTGGCTGCTGAAACTCTCTGTCCTTGCCACCCTGGCACCTTGCAGTGAGGACCTGGCTCCTCCTGAGCAGCTACTGATGGGAATGGTCAGCAGGGAAAACCCCTCTCTGGAGCTGTTGTTCATTCTGTCATCTAATTGCCACATCAATGGTGTGCCCACGCATCAAAGATCCTTAATCCTGATGCACCTCAGAGTTGGCTGTAGCACATGGCTCACCAGGCATGCTCATGCAAACCCACCCACCACCCATATTTTTTCGGGACTTTGCTTTTTTCCCCCCCTCCACACCTGGTACTGATTGGTCTACAAAGGTCTGACGTGAATCTTAGCTGTTATTTTTACAAATTGGTTTATGTTGGAAGGAAATTATCTAGTTAATGAAAAGCCAACTGAATCTCTTGAGCATTGCATTTTAATGCTGTCAAAAGTTGTATTTAAGCAGGGATTCTTAGTCAACTCTAAGTACATATTTATGTAATTCCTCTTACGTTATACTTGTTGCCAGCCAGGGAGGCTGAAGTGAATGGATTCAGCCCAGAGTTTCTCAGCCATTTCTAAGTGGTTTTCAAGGCACTTTAGTTCCCCCAGTCTTCATAGCAAAAGCTGATGGAGTCCATTCACCAGAAAACTGTTCTTTTTGTAAATTGAAGACAAGGCAGCTCTTTGCAACATCTCAAAAATAATTCTCAAATTTTGCTTTCTCTTTTATTTCATATTTGCACCCTGTTTTCTCTCTAATAATAAGATTCATTGCTATCCAGGCTGGGGAGCATCATATTTCTGCTGCCAGCATCTCCACACTCCCCTCTCCTCCCTGCAGGCGCCCAGCAGCCCTCTTGCACCCCTGCCTGGATGAGATCCCTGTCTAGAGAGCTGGCTGCCAGCCAGACATTCCTGCCCCAGTGTTTGCTGTCTCGGAAATCAACTACATAACAAGGTGTGTTTTCCCACATAGCTGCTGTTTGCTCTGATTGTTTTTTGGCTAGCAGGTGATGCCTGGAGCATGACCAACATTTGGGATAACAAGTAAGGTCAATCTCAGAAGGCTGCAGGGGGCAGAAGGGGCAGACATCTTCCCCTCTCCATCACCCCCTCTCCATCACCCCCTTGCTATCACCCCCTCACCACCACCGTGGTTCAGGGAGCTCCTGCAGGAGCCCTGTGGATGGGCAACACAAAGTCTCCATGCTGCTGATGGCAACCCACAGCTCGTTCACAGCTGTAGGTTTATTTTAGCATCACACGAACAACATTGTTTATTTCTTCACATAATCTTTATTTTTCCTGTACTTAACAATCCCTGTCCCAGTGGCTTATCTTGCAGGTTCAGGGGCCAGGTCAGTGCTTGGAGGGGAGGCAGATTTCTTGACTTGTCTCAGCAGAGAGCTGGGGTGTCTCCGTGTGGTTTGCGCCCTCCAAAGAGCAGATGGCAAAGTAGCTTGGAGCTGGCAATCACCACCACGACTGGATCCTGTAATGCCATGCCTGAGCCCTGGCACAGCAGGAAGTGGGGCCAACCGGCAGGCAGGGAAGAAATCCAAGGCAGGAAGCACTGAAGAAGTTAAAAATCAGCAAGGCTGTGGTTTAAAACCTGTGTTTGTTGGGCTGTTATGAAAAATAAGGGTTAATGAATAATAGTAAGAAAGGGCTAATGAACAATTTAACCTGCTGCTCAAACTGAGATTGAGTCAGCCTAGAAAAACAGTAGTGCAGGCAGATGTTAAAGAAAATCATGTCTGTGACCAAGGACTGTCCTCCCAGCCCACAGCTGTGTCCATGCAGAAGCTGATGAAAACTGAGCCTATCAGATACAAGATTTATTGAGATGATACAGCCAGAAGTGGAGGAAAAAAGCAGAAATATCCGTTTATACAGACTGAACACCCCAGCCTTCGAAAGGCATGTTGCCTGGGGTTAAGGAACAATGTTGATGCGTCAAAGCAATACCAGTCCGATCAGAAGCTGTGCTGGCTTCAGTGCCTGCTCTTGTTCCTTGCCAGCTGGATTGGCACACCACTGCTATTGTTGGAAGCTGCCAACACAAGAAAAATGAAGGTGGGAACCCGAGGTGTTCCTCACTGATGTCCTGGCACCCCTCTCCCACCAGCCTTGCCGTGGTGACCCTAAGGGAGTGCATCTCCATAGCTTTCCATTGTCTGTGGGCTCTGCCGTGGGAGGGTAACACCAGCTGGTCCAGGGGGGCCGCATCCGGAACAACTTGTTCTTCCTGGATATTGTTATTCCTCTACCCATGTGGTTGCAGGAACACTCCCCGGGGAGTGAAGAAAAGGCCATTTCTCACCTGTTGACAGCATTGGGCCACCGCAGCGATCCCCTGCCTGCACCAGCTCCCCAGACAAGCAAGTGGGGGAAGAATGGTCACACCAGGTAGGATAGGCTGCTTCCCATCCCAGCCCTAAAGGCTGTTAAGGGCTTAGGGAGCACTAAGCTCTAAAGTGGACAGAAAGAGCTTATAGCCCTTCCTGTGGTGTCCTCAGAACTCTCCTGCCCTTCACTGTGATGTCCTCAGAGCTCCCCTGCCCTCCCTGTGGTGTCCTTCACACTCTATTTTCTGCCCAGCTCTATCTGAAATCAGGTGAGCCCCCTCTCCCTGCCCTGCACAGGTCACCTGTGCATCTCCATGGGTGTTCTTGGGAAGGAGTCTCAGCCCCCTCTGCTATAAAAGGGACAGAGCTGGGCACTGCACATGGCCACCACGACCACTGCCCTGGGGACCCTGGGATGCTGCTGCTCTCCCTGGCCCTGCTCGTGCCCTGCCACACTACATCCAGGGAGGTAAGGGCAGCCCTGGGGTGGTCTGGCCATGTCTGGCTGCATGTTCCTGTTGTGCCCCACTATGGCATTCAATGCCATCCCACACCATCCCATCCCATTCCATGCCGTGCCATGCCAATGCCATCCCATGGTGCAGCACCCATGACCAGGGGGGTTGCCTGCTATGATTAGGCTGTCCCTGTGGGTACTCTTGGTCACCTACCCCTGGTATAGGGGAATATCCATCACTCCCAGCTCCATCCTGCTCTGCCTGAGGAGGAGGAGGTGCTGTCCCAGCCGATGCCCATGCCACCAGCCCCTGGTGCCACACAGAAGGGCCATGCTGGCCCCACACATGCAGGACACACGTCCCGCTGCTTAGGGAGGCTGGAGGAAGGGCTGTGACAGCACTGACCAGGGCACCCATCAAAATCTGCAGTTCTCAGCACTGTCTCTCTGCGAAGACAACAGGAAGGGCAGTGGACCTCCCAAATCCCCACCCCTCGCTAACCAGGCCTTTGCAACCTTCAAATGCTGCGCTGGCAGAAAAAGGAGGAAAATGAAGCAAGGTGCCCAGCCCTGGAGAGAGGGCACATGGCTTGGTTAAGAGCACAACTTAACCCAGAGGGCACAGCTGCTTCGCACGGAGGCATTTTCTGGCTCCTGGCCATACCGTGCCTTGCACGTAGCAGAGGAGAGAGCAAGGGTCGGGTCGTGCCTGCCATTACCTCTGGGGAGGTGGGTAAGGAGGCACATCCTGTTCCCTTTAGCAAAACTCCACAAGAGCCAGCCACCACCAGGGCTTGTCCCCTCCCTGCATCCCCAGCCCTCCAACCCAGCCCAGGAAGATAAAGGGGAACTGCAAGGCTTCCCTTTTCCAGTTTGGCCCTGTGCCAAAGAAGACACTGAAGAAGAATGAGAGGAGGCAGCTGGACAGATTTTTCAAGAACTGAAGTGGTTTATCCCCTTAAATGTGCTCCACTGCCTGCCCCCGGCGCCAGCAGGGAGGGGGCCATGGTACCAGACCAGGACCTGCTTCTTGGGCTCAGATTGTCACCGTCCAGGGAGCCGGGTCTCCCCTGGGGATTGTACCTGCCACGGGCCCTCCGGGGCCAGAGCCAGGCAGTGTGTGCAGTGCCACCCCAGGACAACTACAGCATCCATGTGCCTGCGTGCACCAGTCCAATATCCTCACACACACATTCACCCACACCCTTTTTTCCCTGCAGGAAGGTCTCCAGGTTACCCAGCCCAACAACTGCGGGAGAGAGGTCTCCTGTGCCTCTGGACAAGGTGTCAGCTCAGGTTTGGAACGGCCTGGGAGCCTGCAGGCTCAGATCCATGAGCAATGGGAAACCTGAGCACACAGAGACTGGGGCTTTGGGCTTGGTGCTTGTGTGGACCCCTCAGGCTGGGTCTGGAGCAGGATTAAACTTTCCATAAGGAACAGAGCAGCACTGCTTGCCAGGTCAATTTTCCCCAAATATCACCAGAGGAAAATAGCAGGAGGAAGAGAAAAAGCCTCTTTCTCTCAAAAGATTAAAAAAAATTCTGCTCAAAAGAGCTTATGGTCACCACTGCTTGTTTCTTATGCCAAGGACTATTTGAGGCCCAGACTTTCTCTTCCACTGTACTCTTTTCTCAGCCTCTGCACCAGCTACAGGATGCATCACAATGCCTTTGAGAGATGGGACCCAGGCCAGAAGTGGACAAAGGACCATCCAGGATCAGCAAGAATGGAGGTATTTTCTTGCCAAAGGCAAAAGCGAGGGCCAAGCCTGTCTAACGAGATCAGAATGTACCTTGCAGCTGAAAAGTCAGTGTTGTGGATACTGTTAAGTTTGGGTAAATGCTGGGAGTTTTGGGAAACAAAAGTGAAAGAAAAATTCAGCTTCAGGTCAAGGAAAATACAAAAACTCTTTAGTTTGAGTGACTTCTGAAGTACTTTAAACCTTTCGGTTTTGTAATCTGGTGATGATGCAAAGGTGCATGGCCTAGAGTGGGCATCTTGGAGAGAGAGAAGGGGCAGCCTGGGGATGAAGAGGTCAGACTGAGATGCACATGACCCCTAGTGGTTTTCTGTGTCTGGTAGGAGATACTTGAAACTTTTGTCCCAAGGGAAAGTTAAAGACTTGTGAGACATCAGCTGTGCCTACTGGATAAACAGCTATTTCAGGAGATTATCAGGAGAAAGTAAAAACCTTCCTCCTACAATAAGGAAAGAAAAATATCCCAAACACTAGGGCAAGACCTTGAAACTGTTGCTAATAGACTGAGGTATCATGCTGAGCAAGCTATTGTCAAAACAGAAGAAAAGAACAAAGAAAATCAAATGAAACCCTGCAAACAAAAAGAAACCAAAACCAACCACCCAGCTCCACCTGAACATGAAAACAACCTGCCAGCCAAGCAAAAAGCAGTGGAGCAGCAGCACAGCGAGGACTGCATTGAGACAAGAAGCCTCTGCACATAGCTGAAAAGAAATAGAGCTTTTGCAACACTTTTGTTACTGGCAATAAAAATAGGAAATGTCAGTGCAGCAGAAGTCATGAAGTAACCACAGCACCTACTTGCAACAGAGGGAAGAGCCAGGAAGCACATCAGCACAGTCCAGGGATGTACCAGACACTTCTTGCCAGTCTGGTGACACCAGAGCCAGGGGAAGCAGAGGC
>VZRJ01007346.1:17423-34402 GCA_013397565.1 Ptilonorhynchus violaceus
GGCACCGCCTCCTCGCTCCGCTGGGCGCCCGCCTCCCCCTCCAGCCTCTTGGCTGGGGCAGCGCTGCCCAGTGCCTTCTTCTCCGCCTCCTTCTGCCTCTGCTCTGCCAGAAAACGCTCCTCGGCGTCCAGGAGGTACCTCTGGATCATCTCCTCCTGGAACTGGTGCCGGGTGCTGGTCTTGAGGTGGCCGGCGAAGATGAACTTGCGCTCACCCTGCATGGCGGCGCGCAGGATGCTCAGGCTCAGCCGCACGTCGCTGCTGTACTTGTAGGGATCCGACGGCTTCTCCGGAGCCGCTTTCCCCGGGCACGTTTTCTCTGCAGGAGCTGACAAGTCTCCTGGGGAACATTCCTCTTTGCTGCCTTTCCGTGCCTTCAGGGATCCTTTCTTCTTCTTCTCCAGGGTGTCTCCCTGCCCGTTGCTCACGCTGCCCTTCACGGCTTTGCTGTGCATCAGGCCCCCCATGTTCTTTTTTAGTTTGCTGCCCAGAGTCTTCCCGAAGCTTCCCAGCTTGTTGGCCACCGAGTCTGCCCGTTTTTTATCCTTTTCCTTCTCCTTCTCCCGCTCCTTCTTTGGTTTCTCCCTGTCCTTGCCCGCCCTGGTGCCCCCGTTGCTGGCAGAGCTGCTGCACACTGACTCCTTGTCCGACTCGCCCGACTCCGCTGCTGAGCGAGCGTCATCGCCCGCAGAGGCCGTGGGGGATTCCGGCTGAGCCAGAGGCGCCTGGGGAAGAAGGAAAGACAAACATCAAAGTCTAGGAACCCCTCAGGTAAAGATTTTCAGGCAGAAGGTGAAGCAAATGAAGTGGAGTTGCTCGGAACACGGAGGGGATGTGTCCTCCAAGAGACACGTCCCCAGTGCCATCCTGCACATCCCTAAATATCCCCGTGGCACCCTTCCAACCTGGGATATCTTAGGATTTTATGATTCTGTTCTGTGATTCTGTGATATCTCCACTTACTCGAGGTTTCAGGGGCAAAGCCAGGAAGAGGGGGGTGAGACTGCTCCCAGTCTCGAGGTGGCCATAAACCAACAGCTCCCATTTGTTTGGAGCACGGAGCGTCCCCGAGGGGCACGGGGGCTTCTGGGTGGTGTGAAGACTGAAAATGGGCATGGAAAGCTCTAGGAAATATGTGCCCACCCGCAGAACTGACTCACTTCCCTGCTCTCTGAGCAGAATCAGCCACAATTCCTGTGGGCACAGAACCCCAGGTGAGGCAGAGCTCCCCCAGGCGAGGCCCCACACCGGTTTCCCTGCAGAGAGGAGGGTTAAATAATTCACAGGTAAAGGAGATCCCCGTGGCCCCTTTACCTGTGTATCACAAGGCAATGTGATCCATTGGACATTCATGTAGCTGTGCAGCAGGTGCAGTTTGGCCTCCAGCGACAGCGTCACGCTGGCATCGGAGCAAAAGCACACGTTAGAGCCATTTCCACTTGCCACCTGGAAATATCTCCCCCCATATTTACATTATTCCCTGTGTTAGCTGTTTAAATGGGTGGTTTCCCAGAACAGGTCCAACAGCACTGGACAAAAGGGGCAATTTTGCAGCTTTCCAAACTTTTCAATGAAAACCCAAAGGGAGGAATCAGATTCCCTGGTGTCGGAATCAAAACACTTCTGCCTCAGCCACAGAACTGCTGGGACCAAACCATGGTGAGACCTGCCCAAGTCCCACCACCCTCCCGCCCCAGGGACCCATGACACAGGGATTTGGCGGGGAATGGGAAAAATACACCTTTTTTGTACCACAATGACAGAAGATCCTCCACTGCTGCTGGTCTCTGAGCTATGCCCAGCCCAGAGCTCCAGGATTTGGAGCATCCTCTCTCTACTGTGTGGGAACGAAGCTCAGGAGATGTCACAGTCCCACCCAACATGTACCAAAATGAACGAGAATGAAAGAAAAGTTGCTCCATCCCCATGGGCAGTGTCATTCCCTGAGCACAACTTTCATCCAGCACAAGGTTCCCTCCAGCCATGACCGCTCCGCTCTGCAGATAACCCGGATCCCCTGCAGAGCCTCCCCCTGGATCACCCGTGGTCACCAACCTGGCCAGCTTGACATTGTCACTGTCATCCTTCCCCCACTGCCACTCCTTCCCAGGGTCCACAGCGAAGTGCACAGGGAGCAGCTTGTGCTCAGAGTCCGTCAGGGGGATCACAGCTGCCCCAAGACAGAAATGCCATGTTTACAGCCCAAAAAGGACAAATATTCCACACTTGGAGCTGACTCCGACCACCCACCGGGAACATCATCAGCTCTGACGGGAACAGCCTCACGGCACATCCCAGTGACTGCCAGTGCTTGGGATCATGGAATCGTCAGAGCACCATGGAATGCCTCATGACCCTCACAGGGAAGAGTTTCTTCCCAATATCCCATCTAATCCTGCCCTGTGTCAGTGGGAAGCCATTCCCCCTTGTCTTGTCACTCCAGGCCCTTGCCCAAGGCTCTCTCCAGCTCTTGGTGCCCCTTTAGGCACTGGAAGGGCTCCAGGGTCAGGACACTGTTGGTTTTCTGGGCAGCCAGTGCATGTTGGGGGGTCCTGACCAGCTTTTCCCCAACCAGCACTCCCAAGTCCTTGTCCTCCTCAGTGCTTTGTTCACCTGAATCTCATCACCCACCTTGATCCTTTGTATTTTCCTTCTGCTCCATGGACACCAGGGCAGAAAAATGGGCTTGGTCATAAGCCAGAACCAATGGAGACCGGTGGCATTTGTTGGCTGGGACTTCCAGGGGTAGATAGATCCCTCCAAAGGGAATTGGGGCAAATGCTGGGAAGAAACGAGGGTGGTTAGTTCTGATCACAGGTTCAAGAGTTCAGAGTTGTTTGTGCTGCAACTGCTCCAGAACGAGCCGTTTGCCTCAGTCGAGGGCTCACCTGCAATTATCTGCCATCTCAAGGGACATTAAACAAAACCACAACCCAAAATAGATGTTTATTTTACATCAGGAGGATGCAAAATGTAGAATGAACTGGTATTTTCTATAAAAAACCCTCCTCTTCACTCCCCCACAAGACAAACTTTGCCCAGAGAATGATGGAAATTGATTAACCTCCTGTGACAGGAAATTGAACCTGACGGTGGAAAATCCACCACCCAGGGAATGGAATTTCCCCTCTCTGGATGTGTGTGTGGGGGCAAAAGAGGTAGAAAAAAGAAAACTTGTGTGGATGCTCTTAAAGCAGCAGAAATCGGGCTGGGGGCCAAGCCTGGCCCTGGCCCCTCTGGGGGTTCACCTGCAGGAGGTCCATTTTCCCGTTCCCAGTTCCAGGTCCTGCCCTGGGGAAACACAGGGTGGAAAGGAAAGGTGGACAGGCTGGAGAGGCTTTGGGAGGAGAGGGCAGGGCTCACCTTCGCCGCCCGAGTCCCGCAGCATCGTGTCTGCCACCACCACAATGGGTCTCTTCAGCACGTGGGCCAGGACGAAGACGTGGAACTCCTCCAGGCTCTCGTACACGGGCTCCTCCGAGCTCTCCACCCTTGGGGAAAGGAAAAGTTGAACGTCACCCCTTGGATATTCAATCATTTGCTTCATCACACCAGGAGGAGGTTTCCCAGGCAGCCACATGGCCATGGGTGGGCAGCACTAAGGCTGATCTCGGCGCTGGTTTGAGGGTTTAGGTGTGCATCCCCAAAAGGTCCTGCTCCAAGACGAGGGTTTGTGCCCAGGCACTGCCTGGCACTGCTGGGAGTCCCTTATCCAAGGAGCTGGGGCAGCTGCAGCAGGGAAGTGCCCTTGAAACAGAGTGAGATGGCAGAAACTCTCACTCTGGGTTATTCTCTCATTTCGGAGCCAGCCACACAAGGAAACACAAGGAAAGGATTAATTCCCTACCCAATCCATGTGCTACCCCGCAGAGGGGGCCGTGCAGCACTGAAATCCCTTCCTGGGATGCTCTACAGGCCTCGTGTTTCCTCGGGATCCTTTGTCCTTCCCCAACAAGACCGACCAACACAGACCCCCTGCCTGGCCCTGGAGCACCCTGGGAGCTGATCCCTGGGGGAAGACGTTCCCTGTTTTACCCCTGGATGCGCCCTGTGCTCCGTACCCGCCGCAGCCGCCGCCGTTGGTGCCGTAGTGCACGCGGGGCTCGCTGGACGCCAGCTTGATCAGCTCGTTCCACTCCTTCTGCCACTCCTCCTCCGTGTAAACCAGGCCAGACTGAAAAACGCCAAAGAGAATCCAAAATCCACCAAGGAAACCCCCTTCCAGTTGCTCCAGCAGGGGTTTATACCCGCAGCACAACTTTTCTCTAAGGATTTATGCAAAAATAATCAACATATTCTGCACCACGTCCCTGGCAGTGCTTCCCAATATTCATCCGAACTTCCCCTCTCAACTTAAACCACTTCCCCTGTCCTGTCACTTGTCCCAAGCCCCTCTCAGTTTGCTGCAGTTCTGAGTGCAAGACACCCCTCACCATTGGCACAGCCCAAGGGCACAGCAGGGAGCTGCTCAAACTTCAACCCGACAGGAAGCACTTCCCAAACCCTCGCGTTGTTTTCCCAGGACTTTCCCCACGGCAAAGAGGGTCCAAACCAACGTTCAGTGGGCTCCCACCTCCTTGTTCTGCTGTGTCTGCTGCCAGCGCCATCTCCGCCTCAGCGCTTCCCGCTCCGCTCCCTTGTCCATCAGGGTGTACAGGGATTTCCGGAGCATGAGATCCCGGTCGTGGAAGCCCCACATACCTGCAGGGAGAAGGAACGGAGTGGAAGGTCAGGAGGGGCTGAAGTCACTCCTCGACCTGCTGAGGTGCCTGTGCAGATGTGCCAGAGGAGGGAAGAGGCTGCTCCATTATCCCACATTTCCTTCAGAAATCCAGTGAAACTTGCCAGATGGATGGGGAGAGGGATTCGAGAAGCACACGGGCTGCTGGCAGCCCCTTCCCTTCAAGCCATCCCACTCCCTCGGAGCCCGAGCACCGCAGCTGCTCTCGCACATCGAAGCCAGGAGGAGCAGCAGCATCCTGGCTTCCCACCAGCATGGATGGGTCCTGCTCCCAAAGAGGAGGAGGACCTCGTGGAGGACCTTCCCATCCTGTTCTCCAGAGTGATCCCTGGTTGGTTGTTTCCCCAGGGATGAAGCCCAGCCTTACCCAGGGAGGCAGCGTGGAGCAGGCAGTTCCCGTCGCCGGTGGTGGCCAGGGGCAGCAGCCGCTGGCAGCTCGGATCCACCGTCGCCCACCAGTTCAGGCGCCCTGGGGGGACACGGGAGAGGGTGAAACCAGGGCACAGCATGGGACTGGGGGGCACTGGGGGGCTCAGCCCTTCCAAAACCACTGCCAAGGACAAAAACCAGCTCAACAAGTGGACAGGTGGGAAGCCTGGACCAGTGAGAAGGTGCAGATCCATCCCAGGACTGGGGGGAAGAGTCAGGACAGTGACAAAGCAACAAAAAGGGGAGACTGGAGCTGCAAAACTCCCCGGGGAGGCCAGGAAAGAGCCGGGCTGAACTCGGGGTCACACATAACAGAATTACACACAAGTAGGAGCCAGGACATCCACCCAGAGCAGTTCTCCTCTGCCCATTTTTCCCCCATGCCTCTTATTTCCCTTCCCAAAGTCAATCAGGCTGAAAATGCCTCCAGGAGTGCCCGGCACAAACAGCTTCTCCAGGGAAAACCAGCCTTTTGCTGCTTCTTGGAACCAAATCCCCCCAGTTTCAACTCTCTCATGGCCGGGTTTCCTCGCTCACTGGTTTTTAGGCAGAATACTGCAGGATTCCTGCTGATCCCAGCAGCTTTCCTGCTGCAAACGCAAACCGACGGCGCTTTAGACCGGGAGTTTTGGGTCATTGTGGTGATTCAAGTCAAGAGCAGCTAAAAATAGAATGTAGGAAAAAATGCCCAGTGAGCCCAGCGTGGCTAGAGGCTCAGCCCTTCCCAAGGGAGTGGAGCTGGGCTGGATCAGGACTCTGAAACCCCCTGACCGTGTCTCACCCTGCCCTGCCCTCAACACCCCTCCTTGGCTGCCATGTTTTCCAGTAGTTTTTGGATCCCGTGCAACAGGAGGTTTTTGGCTGGATGAGGCTGTTCAGGCTTCCAACAAGCTGTATTTAAATTGCTCCTGCAGGAAACCAGCCCTTTCCCAGTGTTTCCAAGGAGCCTCTCCTTCCTCCAGAGCACGATCTCTGCCAGGGATCCCGGTACACAGACATGGGATTGTTGGGAATGCTTTGTACAGCCTCAGGGAGAGCAGCTGGAGAGGAGCAAAATGCAGAAAACAGGGGTTTAAACACCTCCAAACACAAGAAAACACAAACCCAGGAGCTCAGTGTGACACGGGCAGGTCGCTCCTGTCCCCAGCGCCGGGAACGGGACTCAGCAGAGCTGGAAGCGTTCCACACTGACCCGGGGACAATGGCTCCGCACGGAAAAGCCGGCTGTTCCCTCAGTATAGCTCCTGGCACGGCTGAGCCGGGAGCCTGGCCAAGTGGCCCAGGGCCAGGGGAGCCAAGGGGGCGCCTCACAGGAGCTGTCCCACACCTAATGCGGCTGGGGGCAGCACTCAGAGCTCCTTTTCATCCATTTCCCCTTGTTCCTGCAAAATTTGATGCTCTTTTCCCTGGAGTTTGCATCTCTGGTTGGTGCTTCAGAGGTTGTGCAACCTCTGGCCAGTTCAGATCCCAGGGGACACACCTTGGAGAGGTATTTCTGTGCCTGAGTGTTTGTGCTGACTCTGGTTACGCAAGAGAAGTCGTCTCCAAAGGAACCGCACGCCCAACCCTGCTCCCAGTGTTTTGCTCCCGTCGAGGCGGCGGAAAGGCCAAGAGGCTGCCCAGAAGTATTGAAATCAACACATTTCCCTGTGTGGCTCTTAGGAGCCAGCCCTGAGAGCTCTGCAGGGAAGTCAGCTGGATTCAGGAGCATGAGGGATCTTCCCAGAACGGCCGTGGTGGCAACAGACCTTCTGTGCATCAACAAAGTCCATCGTCATCCAGAGGCTCCCTCTGCATCCAGCACCACGACCCCACGTGACCCCACAGAACACCTGTTTGTCCCCACAGGGTGTTTGGGGAAATCCCATCGTTTCTTCCAACAGAAGCCACCTGAAAAAGTCACGGCAGTGGGAAGGAACCGACAGCTCTGCCCAGCCCGAAGGGAGGATTGCCTCATCCAAACCCCAAATGGCTCCCCTAAGGCTACCAGGAATCCAGTCGGGCTGTGTAACATAGGGAAAGTCCCAGGGATGTGTTCCCTCAGCCTTGTGCTCCCAGGCCCGATGCCAGGGACCCAACATGGACATGGACACCTTTCCCTGCCCTGCTGGCAACCAGAGAACAGTGGGGGTTTCCCCTGGCTGGAGGTGAAGGACCAGGATCAGGATCTTTCAGTTGTCCCTGATTTTTTTCCCCAATATCCTTAGGTGAGGCACCATGGATTGCTCCTCTCTGTGTGCCACAAGCAAAGCCACTCTGCAGCTTCCCAACTCAGGGCAAGGCCTGATTCCCGATCCATGAGGGTTTGTGCCAAAGGATGCCATGGCTGCGTCGAGGACCGAGGTTTCTGCTCCACGAAGGCCTTTCCATACCACTCCAAGCACATTCAAAGCATTCCTAGAGGATCTCATTGAAGTTTACAGCCACTCTGAAAGCACTTACTCTGCCACAGTGGTGTAACAGGACCTCTGAATACACAGGAAAGAGGATCTGAACATTTATTGGGCTATAAAATATTTCCTTAATCCCCTAAGGATGGTATGTGCTAAATTAATAACGGGAGCGTCTGTAGATCACAGCACCACGCTCAAAACCCTACTTGGAATCCAGCTTGGAATATTTCATAGCTGCAGTACAGCCCTTTGTTACAGACAAAACACTCATTTGTAACAGCCCACAGACATTCGAGACTCCCAAAAGCATTGTCTAAAACTCTGAATTTCTAAATTCCTTCCCGTTAATGGCATCTCAGTGCGCCTGGAAGTGCTCCCAGCCCACGGATGGAGCACCTGGCCACTCCCAGCCCCCCATCCCACTTGTGTTGGGACACAGGAACCCAACCCCGGCTGTGCTGGGATGGGATCCGGGGTTTATCCGCACCAGAGGCGGCAGCTCCGCCATCGCCGTGCGGCGTCGCCGTGTAATGGGATCGCTGGGATCAAGTGCTCATTCCCAAAACATGAGAATATTTCTTACAGCAACACCTGAGCAGGAGAGGGAGAAGTTGGGCCCTCAGAGTGTCTGTTATCCCCAAGGATAACATGTTTTCCAGCGTGTGCAGCAGCCACAGAAACAATGGGGGCTGTAAACCCTCCTGAGAGCCCTCCCAACGTCCTGCTCCTGCCCATGGGCACCTTCATGGTGCCAGGAATGAGGCTTTTCCCTGCCAGCATGGACGTCCCGCTCATTCCCCAGCTCAACTCCATTTACAGATTCCCTGGCAGCTCTTGAGGAACCTGATGGAAAACAAAGCAGGGGGTTCCTCCCCAGGCACCCAGCGGGCGCTGAAGCAGCAGCATCAACCTCCAGGGTCTGTAACCAATGCAGGTTTTGTCAACAGGACAGGAATTCCCTTTTTCCTGTCTCTCCATGGGACTGGCAGGACAGAGCAGGGCACCAGGATGCTCCAGGGGTGAGACAATGTCAGTTTTTGGGTATTTTCCCTCTCAGCT
Source organism: Ptilonorhynchus violaceus (assembly GCA_013397565.1). Classification (NCBI taxonomy): domain Eukaryota; kingdom Metazoa; phylum Chordata; class Aves; order Passeriformes; family Ptilonorhynchidae; genus Ptilonorhynchus; species Ptilonorhynchus violaceus. Next base: position 26,046 of record VZRJ01007346.1, read on the forward strand.
GTGTGCAGTGACAGCCCCAAGTTATTTACACTCGGTGTCTGTGGGTGAAGGGAAGCAGCTCCTACTCAGCCCTTGCACCAGGCCATAAAAAGGATGGAACAATTCCCTGTTGGATATGCATCCAGGTGATACCCTGGGGTGTTCCTGTGTGTGACACTGCCCATCTGCCCACAGCACATGCCACCAGCATGGACCCAGCACTCACCAGCCTGCTCCAGTGCCACCAGCATGGACTGCTCGATGAGATCCCGCTCGATGAAGCTGCGGAAATCCTCGGAGTACACGGTGAGGTCGGGCAGCTGGAAGGTGCAGATGGGCATCTCTGGCAGGTGCTCGCTGCTGCTGCCGTTGCTGGAGACATGGGAACGGGCCAGGGACACGATGGTGGAGCTGGCGTGGGAGATGCCTCGGGACAGGCGCTTCTCTGGGGGAAGGGGAAGAGCAAACACCAACATGGGGCAGGAGCAGCAAACCCCAGAGCAGCCACCACCGAACCACTGCGGTGCTGGCGGCGTGGCCAGCTCGCTCGGGCCTGGGAGAAGATGTGACGGATGCCTCTGGTTCGAGGACACTGACCTTGCACGAGGTCATCCTGGCGCTGCAGTGGGGGCCTCCCCGGCCGCGCCACCTCCCGCTCCGGGGGCCGGGCCCCGCGGCCCTCGTTGAAGGAGTGCGGGAGGTTCCCGGCGTGCACCTGCCGGAGCTGCTCAAAGTCGCTCAGCGCCGCACTCAGGTCCCAGTTCTTGCCTGGAGGGGAAAGGAGCAGCACTGGTCACACTCACCCAGCATGGAAACTGAGGCAGTTCCTAAACACCTCTGTCAGAAGCTACTCGTGGGCAGGGCCTGGCACGGGCTGCCCAGGGAAGCTGTGGCTGCCCCATCCCCTGGAAATGTTCAAGGCCATGTTGGACAGAGCTTGGAGCAACCTGGGCTAGTGGAAGGTGTCCCTGCCATGAATGAGATGAGCTTTAGGGTCCCTTCCAACCCAATCCATTCCATTCCATGATCCAAGAAGATTGCTGCTGCCACCAGAGAGTTGACACAGAGAAGAAACACAAAGCACAGACAGAAAATACGACTTAAATCGCTCATCTCACCGTCAGACTTCACTTTATGCATCTATTTATCCAACTGCTTCCCTAATACCACCCAGAAAAGGAAAATCCTTGTGTTTTCCCTCATTCCCACCCCTGCAGCTGTCAGCTCCTCTGAGGCTGCCGGAGGAACAGCAGTGACTTGGTGGCAATGTCACCAAAACGAGCTGACACTCCCGCTGTCAAAATAAATCAGCTCCTGCGGCGAGCAGGAGCCGGGGGTTGGACGGAAAATCCACTCAACTTTTCCCATCACAAACCTCAATACTCCCTCCAACAGACAAGATCCAAAACCCTGACGTGGGACCAAGTGACCCAAACCCAGGAAACAGAACTCAGACACACCCAAACCCATGACTCGCCCAAATTCTGCTGGGGTGACACTGGGCTCCCAAAATTCCAGGGTGAAGCCATAAAACCTGCAAATATTGGGAGTTTGAAGAGGAAAAAAAAGCTACAGATTGATGCTGTCAAGCCAAGGTGGAGAAAATTGCCTGAAGAAATTCAGGTACCAATTTCAGAGCTTTGAACTCATTCCTGCCAGGAATCCCAGCTGGGAGCTGGTGTGGATGCTGCAGAAGCCGCAGCTGGTCCAGGGTTCAAGCACCAACAAAAATGAGCTGAATGGTACAAACAAGGAATGATGGGGAGAAATTCAGCCAGTGGGGCCTGACACTCTAATTCCAGCTGGGATAATTCCACACACACAGTGTCTCCATCCTCGAGCGTTCCCGGGATTGACTCACCCTCTTTACCCAACACAAATCCAAAGGCAACGCCCACGAGCACCTTCACAGCCCCAAAACTGAGCTGGGATCCCTCCTCCTCCACCCTTCCCATCAGTGGGAGCACAGGGAGAAAGGGATCACCTGCAGCCTCCACTGAACACCGTCTCAAACGATCCCTCCCTTTGGGAGGCAGAGCAGTTGGAAAGAACTAAAATTGTAATGTTTTTGAAGGCACTGCTGCTAAAAGGGAAAAAACCTTTCATTTTTTTAAGGTATTGCCACTAAAAGGGAAAATCCTTTATTTTTTTAAGGCACTGCTGATATAAACAAAAAAATCCTTCAGTTCTGCTGCTCGTGGCAGCCCACACGGAGGATGGAGAAGGAGAATCCACATTCCTGGTTGCTGCCCTCTCCTTCCCAATGTTTACAATCCATCACCTGACGGATGTACAAGGAGAAACTGAGGCAGAATGTCCCCAGGGCAGGATCTTCCTATCCTAGCCCTGCAGCACCGGCCCCCAGCTCCCTGACCCTCTTCCAACTATTTTTTCCTCCCAGCTCCCCATCAGCCATCCCTGGCACTTCCCAGTTTTCCATACCTTCGAGGAGGTCTCTGGCCAGCCCCGGCTCTGCCCCCGTTGAGCGAACAAAATCCGACAGGACGATGTCCATAGCCGAGGCCGGGCGGGGTCAGCGGCTCCAGATCGGCTCCTCGGCATCAATCTGGGAATGACACCAACAGCACACATGGATGGCGTGGCCAGGTCGGGAATGATCCAAAGGGGGACACAAACCTCCCCCTAAAATTAACTGTGCTCCGGGATTGCTGCGAGAACTGGGAGAACACCCACTTTGCTGTAACTAGCAGGCATTTCCTTGGAAAATTCATGAACTAAACCCAATTTTCATCTCAGAGGTGGTGGAGTTTTTCTTTCCAAATTAGGAATAAGGAACTGGGAATAAATGATATCATAAATGAATATTTGGGAGCAGTGAGAAAGCAGAAAGTTTCCCTTGTACATTTACAGGGAGCAAATCCCTGCCCCATCTCACTCTGAGCACCGTGGCTGTGAGCCAGGGAAAGGGAAGCAAGGACAAAATGCTGGAATTAGGAGATGTGTCCCAAGGAGAATACATTTTAAAAAGCCCCTTCCAGACAAAAAAACCAAACCAAAACAGAACAAAAAATCCCAAGTGCTCTTGCAGGCAAATTCAATGTCCAGACAGAGCTCCTGCCCAATCCAGAGCCCCTTTCTGAGCTCCTTCCCACTCCGGAGCCCCTTCCCAGGCTCTTTCGATTCCAGAGCTCCTTCCCAGAAGTGAACAAAACCAGAGATCTCTTCAGTAAATCTGGGGTTTGTCAGGTTCTGAGCCTGTGGAAGGTGTGTGCGCCTGCCGTGCCTCCAAATCCTGATTTTCCACATTCCTCGGGGCAGAGAGAGAAAGGGAGAGCAGCCTCATCCGCCCAGAGTCCGGATGGATCAGCAAAGTGCTCCGTGGGATGTGGCGCTTTGCAGTTAAAGGTTGGGATAAAAATTCTGCCATCGAGGAACGTAGGAGAATGGGAAAAGAATTTATCCCAAGCTGAAAATTTAGAAGAAAAAGGGAAAAAATTGGGAAGGCCGGGAGAGGGAGGTGCTGGTGTGTCGGGCGTAAAAGAGGAAATTGCAGGATTGCGTGGAATATGAACAAACCTGGTTGTTTTCCTGGTGCTTGGGAAAAAGAGTCTCTTTTTCAGGATTATCCCTAAACATGGGCAAAACCACCCCGGTGCCTTAAAAAGTTTTTTTCCAAGATTATCCCTAAAGATGGGTGAAATTCCCTAAGGGCACACAACTCCCCAAGAGCAACTGTTAAGCATGCAGTGTTTAGCCTGGAATTTCTTGGAGAAACACCATTCCCACTCTCACAATTGTGTCATTATTAACTTCCTGCTCCCAGAAAAACTCCTCCGTGTTCCTTCACCGCCAGAGCAATCCCAGAGCTGCATCGAAGAAGCAATGCCAAAGCTCAGAGCATTCCGGGAGCAGGATTCGGCAGCGATTCCTGCTCTTGCCCCACCAATTTAGGGAACATCCCTAATTAGGAGCTGCACGTTTGGATCCTCTAATCCCTGGCAAGAGCTGCAGGAACAAGGAGCAGCTTCAGGATTGAACTGGCTGCGATAACGGGTAAAGCTTCCTTCAGGTGGGTTTGGAATTCTGAGGAAAATGGAAACTCAGCGCATGCAGCCGAGGTCTGGGGAGGGAATGAGCAGCTCATCCCACCCCCTCATCCATGGCATTCCAAACTCCCGCGCGCACAAGAACGCGAGGGAAAACACAGATGGAAAACTCCGGGTCCGACAAGGCAGCCACGGATTGTTGGAGATTTATTGAGGGATCAGATGGAAAAATGTCCCCACCCCAGAGTTATTGATTATTTCATTTCCCTGCGGAAGGGAAGCGCTCTCTCCTCTTCCCTCCTTCCAGAACAGGTCGGAAATACGAGCCCAGGTAGGAAATCCAAGCCTCAGGAGATCCACACCTTCAAATCCATCCCCCAGCAATGGAACAGGCACCAAGCACACCCCAAAGCCCCCAGGAGCGCACGGGGATGGAGCACGGCTGGATGTAATCCAAAGTGAGTGTTCCTGGCACATTCCAACCAGAAATACGAGGAAAACATGTCTTTAGGACCGAGCCCAGTTGTTGCTGTGATCCTGGCAGTCCCAATAGTTCTTTGCAGGACACCCCAGCAGGCTTCTCAGCAAATGTTTAACAAATATCCCCCTGCACTTCTGCAGGGCCTGAGCACAGCAGCATTCCTGACGGAAGTGAGGAGGGATCAGCCATGCTGGAGTCGCACCTTGCTCAGATCAGGAGGAGCTGGAGCCTCACACAAACAACATTCCGTGGCCACACGCCCATGGGAACTGAGTGAAAGCCCCATCCCAAGGTGCCAACGGATCTGCCCAACACTAACACCGACCTTCAGCCTTCCAGGCAGCAGGAATTTGCCCGGTTCCACCTTTGGGAAGGAGGCAGAGCTGGGTTTAGTCAATCCCGGCAGCCTGCAAATCCTTCCGAATGGGCATTCAGACCCTGAACATCAAATGTCCACCTAAAATAAGGGGAAAGTCATAAAACCCCCCGGAGCCTCCTCTCGCTCACTGCCCATGGCCTCTCCCAGGGCAACTCCAACAGTCACATGCCAGGTTTGGGAAGGGACTCACCAGGAGCACGCAGGACTGAGCTCCCTGCCCCGACATCACCAGGGAAATTGGGAAACTGAGGGAGGAATCCAAGAGGACACAAGGTCCAAGAGCTCAATGCCCCTCGGCTCCAGCCTGGGGGAAAATAAACCATTAGGAACACTGAACTGAAGCCTTTCACCAGAATCAACTGTGAAGCAGCAAAACTGGATCCATTCAAAGTTCCAGAGTAGAATTTAGGGGCTTTAATTCCCTTATTTTGTTAGACTTCAAATGTGCTGAACATGCTGCAGAAACAAGAAATAAATCCCTTTGTAAGGGCCAAATCCTGACCCCAAGGTCAGCCACAACCGGCAGCTCCAGGGTGTTTATAAAGGTGCTTCCAGAAATATTTTAGGAGCAGCAAACTCTGATGTCTCTCCCCCGGATCTGCCACGTGATGTTTTGCTGAGGGCAGGAACCAAGCTGGGAGCCAGGACTCCACTCCCAGCTCAGCCCCTCCGCCATGTCCCGTTGCCGCAGGGACATGGGGACTCCCAGCCCAGACCCCCAGAGCCCTCAGGGACCTGCAGGGGAGGCAGGAGGTGCCCAAATCCATGGGAAATTTAATCCTGCCAGACCCACCCAGATGTTTTTTCTCCCATCCTTGGGAAGCTGCAGGAGCAGAGTGGCAAACCAGCACACATCAAACGCCTAAACCCCAAATCCTCCAAGACCTTGGAATCTGGCAGCACTCAGGGCTAAGCAGGGGGGGCCCAACGGAAGGGCCACGCTGGGACCCACAGGTGGGACACGGGAGCAGCTCCAGCCTGAGCTAGAATGAGAAAAATGAGCTTCTCCATGAGCTTCTGGAGGAGGTTCCTGGCTTCCTCCTGCTCCCCAGAACAGCAGGAGCCGCCTCCATCCCATCCCACATCGCTGTCCTGGCCCGGCAGGTTACCTAACGCCGCCGGAACAGCCGCACGCCGCGCCGGGATTAACGGCACCCGACCTGACCTGACACCTGCACTGTGCTCACTAAGCTTGGGCCACAGACCATGCAGCTCCTGCCTCTTCCAGGGTGGGAATCGACCCGGATCATCATCATCATCATCACAGAAGTTCCATCATCATCATCATCACAGCAATTCCATCAACAAAAACCAGTAACTCCAGCTAAAACCGATGCTGCAGGACACCCTTGGAGCTCACCAGCCCTTCAGCCCAAAGGAGGGGTGCTCTGGGTGCAGAAGGAAGCCAGTCTGAGAGAGAAAAACAGGGATGTTTGGGAACAGAAAGGACAGGCAGCTGTGGCCACACCGGATGTGGCTCTGTGGTCGCACCTTGTGCTTGGTACAAGCAGCTCTCCAAGATTTACCATCCTAGGAACTGCAGGCTCGGGAACCTCTGGCAGAGTTTTAGCACGATCCCAAAGGACAGCACATGATCCCTGCAAACGAGCTTTTCCAGCAGGGAAAAGTGGGTCCTAAAACCACGCTGGTGCTCAGGAGTCAGAGCAGGAGTGAAGTGACAGCTACGGAAATCATCCCATTTCTATAAAATTTCAGTGCTTCAAGTAACAGCTTTATCCCACTTTTCCAGAGCTCCAACTGCTTCCCAGTGCTCCAGACACAGCTGGGCTCCTCCCAACACCCAGGTCATCCTGAACCTTGGGCTGAAGCACCCACCAGAATGCCACCTCCAAGACAGATAAAAGCCAAAAAAGTCTCCAACACAAACACAGCAGCTCCATCAAATCCAGGCTCTGTCCCATCATCATTATCCCTCCTCGTCATCAATTCCTCTCGCTCCCAAAATTATAGGATTTTCTAATGAGGCACTGACAATAAACTCAGTTCTCTCGGTGCCTACACGAAAGAAATTCCCTTTCAGCCAAATTCTCCTTAAACCAGGACGTGACTATTTCCAGCCTGATCCCTGATTCTCTGGGAGAGCTGGGCCTGGCACATGCTGTCCTTGCCTGTATCCCGGGGGATGCGCCGAGTGGCCCCTCTGCAATCAAGGCCACCGCAGCTTCATCACTGATTCTGCGCCTTTTCTCCCCAGAATGTCTCAATCCAGTGCTCCTCTCGCGAGGAAAATCCATTTTCAGTCATTTGCAGGGATGAATTTAGGGTGTAACTCAGGACTGGGGGAGCTGAGGCACCGATTGAGAGCCAGAGCATCTCCCAGTGCTCCCCCATGGAGAGCGGAGCCACATCCCGGCACCGAGTGCCATGGACTCACCACAAGCACAACAAATTCCAACAGAAAACTGAACCAACCAATACTGAGGCACTAGGAAGAGCAGAGTCCTGAATTTTAAGTCATTTGGGCACATGGCTCCTCTTGCCATCCCCTGCTGCACTCCATCCCAGCGGGATTTGGATGCTCCCGCCCACAGCAGGGGCTGACAAGGGTCTCACACGTGAACCACACACAGGGGACACCTGGATCCATGTCCAGGATCTTCCCCACTGCGCATCCCGACACATCCAACACTGCATCCACAAGCAGCCGCACCGTCTCCCCTCCAAAAGTTTCTCTCTTTAGCACAAAGCCATCCTTAAGTAGCTTAAGCATCCCATTTCCCAAGAAAACGACCCAGCATAGACACATGCCAGGTCAGGAAGGAAAAACCCAGCGGTGTCAATGACTCGGTGCAGAGAATCCCAGCTGGAAGTTTGGCTTTTCCAGCTGCTTAACTTCAGTGGACAATAAGGCCTTTATGAACCCCGAAATCCGCGGTCCCGACTCTCGCCTCGGAGCCACCCCATTTCACAGACGGGAAAGCCGAGGCGACCCGCAGCATTCCCGGTGCACAGGGATCCATCCCAGCTCCCGGGAGGCTCCGTCCCGTTACCACGAGCGATTCCCACGGCCTTGGAGCAGAGTTTCCCTGGAGCAGAGTTTCCCTGGAGCAGGAAGTGGTCCGGGGCTGGGGCCGGGAGCTGCTCCTGGCCCACAGCGACAACACGGAGCCCGGCGAGGCAGCCGGGAATCAGCCAGACCAGGAACTGCTTTTCCCCATGGATCGGGACGGGCAAACTCCGGGGTTGTCTCTGAGCTCGTGTCTCGCTGCCGCTCACGGCTCTCCCCCCGCCCGGGAACGGACCCAGGGCGCGACCCCCGCCTGGACCGGGCAGCTGTGCGGATACCGCGGCGCTCCGGGGGAAAACGAGTGCCCAGAGAACAATTACTTGGCCCCAAATCAGCGGGACAGGGAAAACGCCACTGCCCGGCCCCGGGGGCAGCCAGGGTCGCCCTCTCCCCGAGGAGCCCCGAACGGCCCGGCAGTGGCTCCGGCGGCGGGACAGCCCGGGGGGCTCCGCACCGGGAGCGTGGGGGGGCGGCCCCGGCCCC
>VZRJ01007346.1:38704-86633 GCA_013397565.1 Ptilonorhynchus violaceus
AGACGAAGGCGCACCGAACGAAGCCGAAGCGGGACCGAACGAAGCCGAAGCTGGGCTGAAGCGGGGCCGGGGCCAGCCCGGTGGCGGAGCAGCTCCGCCAAGATGAACGCGGTGCTGGCGGTCCGGCAGTACGTGTCCAAGATGATCGAGGACAGCGGGCCCGGCATGAAGGTGCTGCTGATGGACCGGGAGACGGTGAGCGGCGGGGCCGGGAGCGCGGAGGGCGGCGGGGCCGGGAGCCGGGCCCGGGACCGCGGTGACGGGCGCTGCCCCGCTGCCCCCTCAGACCGGCGCCGTGAGCGTGGTGTACACACAGTCCGAGATCCTGCAGCGTGAGGTTTATCTCTTCGAGCGCCTCGACTCGCCCAACAGGGAGCCCATGAAGCACCTCAAGGCCATCTGCTTCCTGCGGCCCACCAAGGTACGGACCCCAGAGCGGGAGGAAACGTCCTCAGATCGTGCTGGGGAGGTTTAGGGTGGATGCTCGGGAAAATTCCTTCATGGAAAGGGCTTTTCAGGCCTGGCACAGGGCAGTGGTGAAGCCACCATCCCTGGAGATGTTAAAAAATGGGTGGATGTGGCACATGGGGACAGGGGCCAGTGGTGGCCTTGGCAGTGCTGGGGGAATGGCTGGACACCAGGATCTCAGAGGCTTTTCCAACCTTAACGATTCTATGATTCCATATTCCTTAACCCTGCTCTCCCTGGTGCTGTTTCCATCCAGGAGAACGTGGAGCTCCTGGTGCAGGAGCTGCGAAGGCCCAAGTACAGCGTCTACTTCATCTGTGAGTATGAAGAGTCTGGGGATCGTGGTGGTCCACAAATCTGGAGCGGGCTCCACATCCCAGTGTGGATGGGACAGGCTCCACATCCCAGGATCACACGGTGCCTTCCTGTGCTGGGTGTATCGGGCAGGTGCTTCTCCCATGTCCTGCCCATGCCACGGAATGTTCAGTGGATTTGGAAATGAAGCAGAACAACTCCAGCTGGTTAGGGGTTGAAGTCCGGTTCCCCAGCCCAGGAATCAGTCAGTAGGATCCCGGGAACTGGGTGAAGTGGCCTCTAGATGTCATTGCGGCTCTGCAGGACACAGCGGGACCAGGCACCGGGGAGATGGGCAGGGAAGGAGCTTGGAGCATCCCTGGGAGGTGGCTCAGGATTCCAACACCTGCAGGTGCAGGGTTAGAGGGTCTCTGTGAGATCTGGTACTGCCCCTGAGGGGATCAGACTGTGCCATCCTGCGGAGCCCGACCGTCCCTTCCCTGTTTCCTCCCAGATTTCAGCAATGTCATCAGCAAGAGTGACGTGAAGGCCTTGGCCGAGGCCGATGAGCAGGAGGTCGTGGCTGAAGTCCAGGTGAAGTTTGGATGTTTTAGGTAGATCTGAACCCAAAAAGCAAAGGCTCCCAGACACTGGGAGCAGGAGGGCTGTTGTTCCCAATCGGCACACGACGGGCTGGGGTGGGAGGAGGGATGGACACAAATGTGGGATGAAGAGGTAAAAGACAGGAAAGGTCCCATTTCTCTGTGCCCTGCACTCTGAGCTGCTGCTGTTCTTGGTGTCTCACAAAGTGCTGCCCAGGACAGTGGTGGAGCCACCAGCCCTGGAATTGTCCAAATCCATGTGGATGTGGCACGTGGGGACATGGGTTAGTGGTGGCTTTGGCAGTGCTGGAGGGACAGTTGGACTCGACGGTCTTAAAGGGCTTTTGCAACCTTGGTGATTCCACGGTTCCATGTTTGTGGTGCTCATGAAGAGCTGGGCACTGGAACAATGCACAGTACAAATGGGAGGGGAGTTGTCAGTGGGATTGTGGGGATTGGAGGGGTTTGGGGCGGAGGAGGGAGGGATGGTCTGGGCCAGTGTGTCTGGGCAGTGGTTGGGGCTGGGTGGCCAGTGCTGGCACATGGCTCTGGCCAGGGTCAGGGTTAGAGACAAGGACTGTCTTGCTCCCCTCCCCAGGAGTTCTATGGCGACTACATCGCGGTGAACCCACACGTCTTCTCCCTCAACCTCCTGGGCTGCTGCCGGGTAGGAACACAGCGAGTTCTCCTTGCACTGGGTAACCAGTAGCCCTCACAAACTGAGGTGGTGGGGGGCTGCCAGAGGGGCCATGTGGGGGGAATGGTCCCTGGCAAGGAGAGGAACGCCAGGCAGCCTAGGCTCAGCCCTGGGTACCTGCTCCTCCTGCCCAGCCGTGCTTTCCTCTGAGACTTCAGGACTTAGAAACAAGGATGTGGGAAAGTTTGGGGCCAGTGCATCCATGTGAGCCACAGCTTTTCCTTCCAGGGCCGCAGCTGGGACCCGGCTCAGCTCACCAGGACAACCCAGGGGCTCACTGCTTTGCTCCTGTCCCTGAAGAAGTGCCCCATGATCCGGTACCAGCTCTCCTCGGAGCCGGCGAAGCGCTTGGCCGAGTGTGTGAAGGTGAGGGGAGCCCACGGCACATCCTTTTGGGATGAATCCAGTCTTGGTTAGATTTTACATATGGATCTATGGGAGGGAACCACCTGTTTTCAGTCAATTCCTGTAAATTCTATCATTCATGGCTCAGCGCTGGGCAGGTCACATCCCGCTCTGCTCCCAAACCAGCTGCGGGAGTACAGCATTCCCGGGAGCGGTGTCCCGGTTCCCTGGGGCCGTCAGCTCCTTCCTGGCAGTGCAGACAAAGCAGCACAGTTGAGGTTTCACCTGCCCTTCCCTCTGTGCCTGAGTCCACACTGAGAGGGAGCCTTTTCCGGGAGTTCAAGTGGGATTTTTCTCATCTCCACAGCAAGTGATCACGAAGGAGTACGAGCTGTTCGACTTCCGGCGCACCGAGGTCCCTCCCCTGCTCCTCATCCTGGACCGGTCGGATGATGCCATCACTCCACTCTTGAACCAAGTGAGTCACACCCAGGTGTGCCAGGCCTGGGAGTCCTGCAGCAGCCGGAGTTCTCCCCCTGGCAGGGCATGGGTTGGATGTAGGAGAGGAAAGTGTTGCTTCCCACCCCATCGTGGTGAAATCCTTCTTTTATCCACTGGCTGGGTTTTCCAGAGCTTAGCAGGGATTGTTTGTGCTGGCTGCAGTGGCAGATGGACCCAGCACCCTGGAAAACGGGACCACCAGCACTTCCATGGGGCTTCTGGAGCCCCAGTGCCTTGACAGGGCCTTTCCCAAGGGATTGTTTGTTGGGCTGTGGGCAGCACACGGATATCGAGTGACCTTGCCCTGCTGAGTCTCCCTCTGTTACTGATGGCTGCTGGATTTGCAGGGAGCTGTTGGATTTTTTTGCTCTATGCTGTGCTGCAGATCCTGGCAGGATCTGTTGGTCTCCTTTTCTGTGGGGTTCCCTTGGAATCCTTGGGGATCAGGAGCGGCACCTGGGCAGGATCAGCAGCCCCGGAGCTGCTGTAACACCGGTTCTGCAGGAGCTGGAGGTGACGTGTGTGTCAGGGAGGGGTCTGGCTGTCACAGCTCAGCTCACACCCGGTTTGTGGTATTCAGGACTGTGCTCAGCACTGGGTGTTATCTGCTGTTTCAGGATTTCCTATCCCAAAGAGATTCCCAGGGATGTAAATGGAGTGTTGGGCTCTGATCAGCTGTCACTGTTCTCTCTGGGTTATTATTAGACTTCCCAGGATAAATATAGAAACTCCTGATGTGCAGAAATGCTCCTGCCAGCGGAGCATGTAGGGAATTGTGCAGTGGAACTGTGGGACCTCTCCCTGCCCGGGCAGAGGGGTGGTGGCCAACAGAGGTGTTGAAACAGGAATGTTAATCCCCATCCCTCTTTGGTCTCTTTTGAAGGTACCTGCAGGAATTCCTGGTCTGGTGGGAGGTGACCCTGCCATGAACAGGATGGGTTTAATGTCCCTTCCAACCCAAACCATCCCATGATACTGGGATTCTGGAATGGCCCTGGAGGAGGGTGGTTTCCCTCTGCACTCTCTCCCCATCTCATTATTAATCAGTGGTGTTTATTTTCATTCATTCAGTCCTGGCTGGTTTGAGGGACACACTCCTGGGCTCTGCTGTGTGTCCTGGGGGTAGCAGGAGCGGCTCTGGCCGGGTTCAGCTGAGATCCATCGATTTCCCAGTGCTGTGTCTCACCAAGGTCATCCCTTTGCCTTCCTCTGTCCCCTGGCAGTGGACGTACCAGGCCATGGTCCACGAGCTGCTGGGGATCAACAACAACCGCATCGACCTGTCCCGGGTGCCGGGGATCAGCAAGGACCTGCGGGAGGTCGTCCTGTCAGCCGAGAACGACGAGTTCTATGCCAACGTAGGTGTCCCAGGGGCTTCACCAGCACCTGAATTTGGGGCTTTGCCACAGGAAAAGGGCTTCCCAATAAGCCTTGGGGTGGGGATGTGCCATTTGTGCAGCACCAGTGACATCTGACAGATCACGTGTGCTGGTTGTGGTTTAATTGCAAACCCCACTGCAGGTTTGGGGGGATGGAGCCACCTTCTCCCAGCTGCTCAAGGCTCTTCCTTGGTCTAGACTCTCTCGAATTAGTTTCCCTGTGCTCCCCATCTTGTTCCCTGCAGAACATGTACCTGAACTTTGCTGAGATTGGCACCAACATCAAGAACCTGATGGAGGATTTCCAGAGGAGGAAGCCAAAGGAGCAGCAGAAGCTGGAGTCCATTGCGGATATGAAGGTACGGACAAAGCCCATCCCAGCTGTGTTCCAACCTTTCATTTTAGGAGCAATTAAAAAGTACATCTCTGCCAGAAATCTCCTGGTAGTGGGAGAAATCCCGTGGGCTCCTGGGATCAAGGTGTCTGATCCTCTGCACCACCCGCACAGGGCTTGGATTACTGGGAATTTGTACCGTTTATGGCTGGCTGCACCCATTCTCTGTCTCCTGCTTTTCCCTGGAAGCACCCACTGCCTCAGTCTCCCCATCACAGGCCTTTGTGGAGAACTACCCTCAGTTCAAGAAGATGTCGGGCACGGTGTCCAAGCATGTGACGGTGGTGGGGGAACTGTCCCGGCTCGTGGCCGAGCGGAACCTGCTGGAGGTGTCAGAGGTGGAGCAGGAGCTGGCCTGCCAGAGTGACCACTCCAGCGCCCTCCAGGTACTCCCCCTGGCTCTGGATCCAGGGGGTTTCATCCCGTCGCTCCCCTGGGAGTGGGGATTTGATGCTGGGAGACGGTGGGAGTTCTGTGCATGGATACCCTGTGGGGAGGGACACTGGATGTGGAATTGCTCCTCGGTGCTTGGCTCAGATGGGAATGAGTCATTGTTAATAACTGGCTTGAGAAGCATCTTTGCAAATCCTGTCCTTACATCCCACAATCCAACATTCTTTCATTCTATTCAGCCAGTTGGCTTCTGGCAGGCAGCAGCATAAAACAACCTCAGACGCTGTGCAGGGGCTGATGTGTTTGTTGGGCAGGAGAAGAACTGGAATCTATGGAATTGTCTTTACCTTTTTTTTTTTTTTAAAGAAAAACCACTGGAAAGCCTCTTAGATGCAAGATTTCTTTGGCAAAGAGGCCTGGAAAAGCCAGACAGAGGCTCTGTGACAGCTGAGTGCTGCCGGGAGCGTGGCCCCTTGTGCCGTGACCGGAGCAGGGTCTGGCGGAGCCAGTGGTGATGGATTTGGGCTGGTTTTCAACAGCAGCTTTGGGATGGGGCTGGCTCAGAGCAGGGTTGGAGCAGCCACTTGCTTCTGAGAGATGATTCCTTGATTGTTGGTAGCAGAGGGGGATTCCCACGGTGTAACAGAGACCCTGACGTGGCACTGGGGACACAGAGGGACTGAAATGAGGAAAAGCATCTCCAGCAGATTTGAGACCAGCTTCTTCCCTGCCTCTGTGACTCTGAACTCCAGGTGGGGGCTGAGGGGACAACACTGGACTGTCTCCAGAGGTAGAACATGTTCCCAGCTCCTGGGCTGATGTGGGTCAGGACAGACCCACCAAAGCTGATGCTTTCCTATGAACCAGCGAGAGTAGGGATGGGATTCCATAGCTGGTGTCTGGCAGGATTTACATGGCTGAGTATGGAACTGGGAATGCAGCCAGAAATGTGTTTGCTGGAAGCAGCCTCTGAGGTCCTTGTGCTGTATCACTGTCTCCAACTCAGGTTGTTGCAGTTTAAAAGTCAAATATTCCCGATCTGCTCCATCCCTGTGCCGTGAGCCATGATTTCTGATGGAATTAACATAGCACAGAGCTGGTGCCAGGTGAATCCTGGGGTCACCTTGGTCCTGCTCTACACAAACTTAGTGTTTCTGCAGTTGTAGAGCAGAAAAGTTGCCTCAGTTTCCTTCCAGCCCTGTGCCTGAAGGGCTCTGTTGTGTTTCCAGCAACTGAGGCCACTGGAAGATGCAGCAGCTTGGGAATAAACAGAAACCCGTGGAACTGGGATCTTTGTCCCTGCGGCCACCCCGCCCTGGGCTGTCCCCACTGTGGCTCCCGATGGCAGCGAGAGGGGCAAGGCCACGGGACGAGAGGCAGCAGCCAGAGCCCGGAATAAGGGTGGAATTGTTCTCCCCTGATGTCACTTCGGGGATTGTTGGGTCTCTCGTGGCCTTGGGCCCCCCAGTCCAGGACATTTGGGTTCTTCCTCCCCTAGGCTCTCATTAACCCTGACACAGTGCATGAGCCCTGGGAGCTGAATGGAGGGTTGGAATCCCAGCTCCTGCCATGGACAATGGCTGTTCTGTTCTCTGCTTCCCACTGATCCTGGCACTGCCAGCACAGGAACCTCCCTGGGGCTCCCGCCCTCCCCTCACAGGTGAATTCCTGGCTTTGAATGGGGAAATTCCCGTTGATCCTCCTCACAGATGGGATTTTATGCTGTGTTTTTGTCACTAGTCAACATCAGTCAAACAGATCCCAGCAAACAGCTGGGCCAGGTGGTGAATCCAGCAGCAGATTGGGAGTGATAACTGAGGTCCCTGCTCTTCCCTCTATTTGGGAGCTCTCTTTCCATGCTTTAATTTCCTTCCCTCCTTTGCTTCCAAATGTGCAGTTTGCTCCTCCACATCTCACATCATCCAAAGGTTTGCTGAGACGTTGATGCTTCTGCCTTGCACCTTCCAAAAGGCAAATTGAGTTTGAGGGATTGCCTGAGGGGTTTTTCAGAGCCAATATAGTGGTGGAACCTGTGGGGTGGCTCTGCTCAAGCTGGAAAGGCCTGGGCAGAGCTTCGAGGTGTCTGGAAGTGCCTGTGCACAACTCCCCCCTCCTGCAGCACCCCAGGGGGCTCAGGACCCATCAGAGGTGGGTTGTGAATTCCCAGCTCCATGGAAAGACCCAAAACCAACTTGTACTCCAATAAATCCACCTGTGGAACACCTGAGGAGCCGGGCTGTGGGGTTTATGCCACAACTGGATTCTCTTGCATTGCTCCTGTGGCAGTGTTGTTGCTGGACAGTGAAACCAGTCTGATTAGTGCCCCTAAGGCAGTGACACCGGTGAAACCAGTCTGATCAGTGCCCCTAAGGCGGTGACACCGGTGTGAGTCCATGTCCCTCGGGCTGCAGGCACTGGAGCAGCCCGGTGTGTCCCGCTGTGGGGTCCCTGAGGTGCCATGTGTCCCTTGGGGTCGCTGACGGGCCGTGTGTCCCGCTGTGGGGTCCCTGAGGTGCCGTGTGTCCCTTGGGGTCCCTGAGGTGCCGTGTGTCCCGCTGTGGGGTCGCTGAGGTGCCGTGTGTCCCGCTGTGGGGTCGCTGACGGGCTGTGTGTCCCGCTGTGGGGTCCCTGAGGTGCCGTGTGTCCCTTGGGGTCCCTGAGGTGCCGTGTGTCCCGCTGTGGGGTCGCTGAGGTGCCGTGTGTCCCGCTGTGGGGTCGCTGACGGGCTGTGTGTCCCGCAGAGCGTGCGGCGGCTGCTGCAGAGCCCGCGGGTGTCGGAGCTGGACGCGGCGCGCCTGGTGATGCTCTACGCGCTGCGCTACGAACGCCACGGCAGCAGCGGCCTCCCGGCGCTGCTGGAGGAGCTGCGCGGCCGCGGCGGCAGCGACAGGTACCGCAAGGTAACCCCGGGGCGGGGCGGGATGGGGGCGGGAGGTACCGCAAGGTAACTCCTGGGTGAGGCGGGGGGGGGGCAGCCCTGGTGTCCCACAGGATGGGGGAATCGCTGCTCTTCGGGGTGGAACCTGCTTGCTCCGGGTCAGCCTGGGGCTGTGTTGTTGCACGGAGCCCTGAGCGACGCCAGGACCTGCGGGTGTGGCTTTAAAAGGTGTTTTAAATAAGTGACTCAGTTTCCGTTTCCCAAATCAGTGATGTTGGGGGTTGGACTCCAGAAGTCCCTTCCACTCCCAACTAGTCTGTGATTCTGTGGTATTAGGAAGGATTGAATAAAGCAGGGATGGCAGGAGCCTGCTGAGAGGGATGTGTGGCACGTACATAGGCCTGGGATGTGCTTCGTCTCTTCTTCTCCTCTTCCTTCTGCACTTTCCCAGCTCCTGCTGTACCGGCAGTGGCTGCAGCGGAGGGCTGGAGATGGAGAGTGGAGAGGAGCTGGCGGGGAGGGAACAGGCATCAGTGCCAGGAGCAGCTGGGGAGGAGGTGGAGGAGCAGGATGATGTCACCTCGCGTGGAGGAGCTGCTGTCGCTGCCGCAGGCGATGGAGATGAAGCCTCTCCTGGAGCAGGAGGGTCGGGGCGGGCTGGGGGATGTGGGGGTGCTGCTGCTCTGCCCCCTCACCTCCATGTGCAGTTCCATTGGGATCACCTCCCCGGCTCCTTGTCCCCGTTCCAGAGCTCCATGAGGTGTCTGCAGTGACTCCTCACCGCAGCCTGGAAGGAGTTCCCGGGCTGACAGGGCTCCTGCGCTCTCCCTGCACAGCTGGTGTCCGCCGTGGTGGAGTATGGAGGGAAGCGGGTCCGGGGCAGTGACCTGTTCAGCCCCAAGGATGCCGTGGCCATCACCAAGCAGTTCCTCAAAGGCCTGAAGGTACCGAGCTGCCTCGGGGGAAACGGGGGCAGGCTCAGCCAAAACTGCAGCCCAGAGCAGGAGCAGGGCTGGCAGGAATGCTGGGGGCTGCTGGCACAGGACTGGGATTTCACAGGGAGGGCAGTGGCTTCAGGGCCTGATTGCATTGAGAACAAAGGGAGTGAGTTGCTGGAGAGCCTCTCAATCCCAAATTCAGGGGTAGTACCTGCTGTGCCTCCGCTGATTCTCCTCCCTTGCTGGGCCAGTTCTTAAAGAGCTTCTCTCTGGCTGCAGGGCATCGAGAACGTGTACACCCAGCACCAGCCCCTGCTCCAGGAAACGCTGGACCAGCTCATCAAAGGAAAGCTCAAGGACAGCCAGTATCCCTACCTGGGCCCCAGCACACTCCGGGACAGGTAATGGGGCCTGTGGGGCAGAGCCTGCACTGGGACACCCCTGGTGTCCCCAGCACTGCCCCTGCAGCGGGGTTGGACTGACAACGAACAGAACTGGGGCTTGGCACAGAAATCTCTTGGATATGGAGGTCTTGTATCCCCAAGGACGTTCCTGGAGCAGGCTCCCAGGACTGGGATACATCTCATCCTGTCTTGCCTTACTGGCCCAGATGTGCCATTCCCATTGGGAGGCTCGGGTGAAGGATGAAGCCCAGAGCTGGCCCTGTGATGGCTCTGCCATCTGTTGTTTGGGGAGTGCCAGAGAGAGTCCAGCTGCAGCTCTCCTGCCTGAGCCAGTGCTGTTCCCAGCTGGAGAGAGTCATGCAGTCCTAACCCAAACTCTGAGGAGACTCAGGCTTTGGGTGGTTATTGGTTATCAGATCACATTGGGAAGGGACTGCACTCACCTTTTCCATGAGTTTTCCTTGCTTTCCCACGTCCCCTTGGGCAAGGAGGCAGTGATGTGGGGAGCCATGGAAATCTGGTGGCCAACACGCTCACTCTGTGCCTGTGTCCCAGCCAGGCAGGAGCAGCTTTGCTCCAGGTGATGCTGTCCATGCAGTGATCCAAGAAAGAAATCTCTGGTGTTGGTCCTTCCGAGGGATTGGGAGGGTGGTTAAGGGAGAGGAAGGGAGCAGCTCCCTTGAAAGCAGGAGGTGCAGAGCGCAGGTGGGTTTGTGCTGGGATGGAGGAAGGCGCTTCCCTCCTCTCCCCCCTTCCTCTTGCTTGGCTTCCCTGTACCATCCCACATTTCCCTGCTGGCTGGGAAATGTCCCCTCAGGTGAACTGAGGCACAAATCCCAGCAGTTCCCGATCAGCCACAAGCATGAGCTGCTCCGAGGCAGTGCCGTGTCCTTGCCTGACTCCGGAATCGATCCTGATTTCCCAGCCCCAGCGGATCATGCATTAAACATGGGCGAGTGGATCCACAGGGATGGAGGCTGCTCAGGGCTGTGGGTGAGAGTCCGGGAGAGATGAGGTTTTGGGGGATTCAATGGGTTGTTTTCAGCTCCAAGCCTGGCACATCACAGGGATGAGGCAGGGTCTGGGAGAGGCACCCTCAGGATCATGGATCACTGCTTCCGAGATGCAGGATTTATCCTTGGTTTTGTCTGATCCCAACTCAGTATTTGTGGCTGCTCCATCCCAGTGTGTCCAAGGCCAGGCTGGACAGGGCTTGGATCCACCTGGTCTGGTGGAAGGTGTCCCTGCCATGAGTGAGATGAGGTTTTAGGTCCCTTCAAGCCAGACCATTCCATGATTTGTGCCTTTCTCCCAGGCCTCAGGACATCGTCGTATTCCTCATTGGAGGGGCCACGTACGAGGAGGCTCTGGCCGTGTTCAACCTGAACCGCTCCAACCCCGGCGTCCGCATCGTCCTGGGCGGGACCACCATCCACAACACCAGGAGGTAAAATCCACCCCTCTGCGGATCCTGCCTGGAAAATGCTGGCACAGCAGGAATTTGGGATGCCTGAGGGATCACCACACGGAAATGGGTGTCAGTGCTCCGCTCAGGGTGGCTCAGGGACAGTTTCCTGAGCTGGAGGTTTAACTTGAATTTCCATGAGTTCAAGGGCAGAGAAGTAGCGTTTTCCATAGAGTTTTTCCAGCTTACAATTCCCCACACACTCCAGGAAGCCAGAGCAGCACATGGGAATTCAGCAGTGAGTGAACCTGCAGCTGCTTTGCTGGAGGTGGGCAAAGATCCCTGTCAGTGTAGAATTCCCAGAGGGAAACGTCCGGTTTATAAATACAAATAACTTTTCCTGAACCCAAATTGCTCACTTTGGGCACAGGGAAGAATTGAGGCCACACTGGGGATTGTTTCCCATCGGCACAGCTTGCTGCTGGCCAGGCAGGAGAGCAGGAATTCTCTCCAGATTCCCAATGCTCAGTGTGGGGTGGTGGGAAAATCCTGAGCTGCTGCTGAAGCTCAGGATCTGCAGCTCCATCGTGGGCTCCACTTGGATTTGTGCTGCCGGGAGCCACCTGGGCTGGTTCGGGATCTGCTGCGGTGCAGTGCCTGAATTATTTACAGAAAAACTGGGATTTTGTATCCAAATTTGCATTTCAAAGAATGAAGTGGGGGGGAAAAAAAAGGAAAACTAAAAGGCTGGTGCTTTGGAAGGGCTGGATGTGGCCGGGTCCTGTCTGGGGAGGACAGCAAAGGGCCTGTTCTGAAACAGCCCTGCCCCAAATTATCCATTTTCCCTTGGATAAGGTTTTCCTAAGGATGGAAGGACAATAAAATGTCTCCCGTCCACTTCTACCCATGATTCCAGCACAGTGCCCTAGGATCAGGGATATCTCAGCACACCCCTGAGGTGTCTGATGTGAGGGAGGCCAGGTTTTAGTGTGTCCCAACCCCTCACGTAATCCATGGCCTTCCTGATTCCCGCGGGATTAGGGCGGATATGTCACCAGAAACAAGGGGATTTGGGTGTTAATGCACCAAGCAGCCATGTAAGCACCTAATCCCAGTTCCATTGTTCTTACTCCTCACTGGAACTGGGACCAACATCTGTGGGCCCAGAGGGGTGGCCCAGAGGATGGAGAATCTGCCCTGCTCCTGGGGATTCCAGAGCAATTCCGTGGGGTTTGGAGGAGGAAGGGTTACAAAGGATCAATAATCGGCTAAAAAGGGTCGCCGGGAACATCTGGTGCTGGGGCTGACTCATCCCGGGCAGGTTGAGCACGAACCTGCTGGGACTAATCCCGGGATGTGGAGCCTGACCCAGTTACCCAGTTACGGCTGCACCGGAGCCTCCTGGGGACCCTCCTCACTCCGGAACGTTCATTTCTCCTGGGAATTTCATCTGGAGTTTCAGGGCCCTGGTTGGGTGGAGCAGCCGTGGAGGGACCTGCAGGTGCCTGTGCTGAGTCCTCACCTGTTCCTGCAGGATCCATGGGGTCCTGGGAACAACAACAGCCCCAGCACGGGGGATTTGTGCTGTGGTGCAGCTCATCCCCCTGGGGCAGCTGGGAGTTTGGCTCCTGCCTCCGGACACTCCAGACTGGGAATGTGCTTGGAGAGGCTGTGCCGAGGGACCCTGAGGTGTCGCTGGTCACAGGCACAACCTGCTCTTTGCTGCACGGAACCAGGAGACCCTAAAAACACCAGAATCATTCCCTGCCAGAGCTCAGTTCTGCCTGGCTCCAGTGCCTAAAAATAACCTGGAGGAGGGAGAGCTCAGGCTGGAACACAGAGCCAGGTGCCAGAGCCGGTGCCAGAGCCAGAACCACCACGGGCAGTGCCCTGGCTGTGCCCCCTTCCAGCTGTGTCCCATGGGGCTCAGAGCTGGGTGTTGCTGCAGGGCTTTGCAGGAGATTTCAGGGTTTTACTCTTTTTTCAAACCCTTCAAGATTCACAACCTGGGCAGAAAGAGCTGCTCCAGCCCCGGTGTAGGGGAATCCCGTTTCTGTAGGATTTGTGGCATATCTTGGTTTGTATTTCTTTATCCTTTTTGGATCCTTTTTGGGTGTTTTTTAAGCATTGCTGTTGAGATCACCTGATCAGCACATTGAGGGATGAGTCAGCCTGGGAATGGCCGTGGTGTCTCATTGCCAGAGGAACCGTCCTTCCCGCTGGGAGCATTCCTGGCTTTGGGAGCTGCTCCCGGCCACGGGCGTGTGATGCCAGCGGACCTGAGGCTTGTGCTGGGGACAGCCACAGCCCCTCTGGCCTCGGACACCTCTCGGACAAGTATCAGGGTGCCATGAGCAGATCCCTGGCCCTTGTCCCGCTGACCTGAACCTTTCCCGGCAGCTTCCTGGAGGAGGTCACAGCCGCGGGATTCCGCGGCCGAAGCACTGACAGCTCCCAAGTCCCACCGAGGTCCAGCAGCCGACGGTGAATCCTGAAGGAATTAATCCTCTTTTGCCCCTCCAGAGCTCTCCCAGACTAGAGCAGAGCAGGATGTTCCTGCCCTGCAGCCGGAGCTTACCCTCCACACCTGGAATGGCAGTGCTGGAGGTGGCACTAACCCAAGGGCCAGGAGGTGCCCCCACTGCAGCTCCTCATTGTCCCCTCACAGACAGCTCCAGGACTGGGATTGTCACCTGAGGAGAGCCTGGGAAAGCTCTTGAAACCCTGCAGTTCCTGGCTCCTCACCAAGACACATGGGATGAGTCCCGTGAGGAACCCAGCTGTGGTGGGGCGGCTGTTGGGCACAGAAGCCCTTTGCTCTGTTGTCTGTATATGTTGAATCCTATTAAATCCCCCACTCTGGCCAAGTTTGTCTGTTAGATGAATTCCAAGTTTCCCTTTCCCAATGCCACAAGGTGCAGTTACAGCCTGAGCCTCCTCAGGAGCTTTTGCTCCCCTCAAGGACCACACCAAGGAACCTGCGCGTGCATTTCCAGCTCTGTCCCGTGGCCTCTAATCAGCACTTGATTGGGAATTAACAAGCCAGATCAAATGAAATGAGCTCCTAAATCCCTGGGAATTATCTTGGCATCACGACTAAGTCCTGTTGATGTGGGAGAGAGCAAAGCCCTGCGGGAGGAGGGGACTTGGCCCCGGTGGTCCTGGGCAGCTCTTTGGGGGCAGGGGGCAGGAAACACAACCTGGGCCGGGGGGGAGGGTTCTGTGCCCACAGCCAGGGGTGGAACTGGGTGGGCACCTGGACAGTGAATTTTTGGTGGATTTTGGGTTGTTGGGACAGGCAGAGCCACAAGCGAATGCCCCCTCACAGGTGACTCAGGTCTCTGACAGCCTGAGACCCCGACAGAGGGGAGTTGAGTCTTGGCCCTCAGAGGACACTGGGCAGCCCCCTGCCCCATCTGCTCCAGAGGGATAAATCCCTCCTCCAGCAGCCCCTTTTCCAGACAATGCCGCTGCAATTATCATCAGAGACACGGAAAACCATGTGTCCTAATTAAACTCAGCTCGTCTTCCAGGCAGCAGCTTCACACTTGATATCCAGAGGCAAAATGCTGTGTGGGGGGTGTTAAATACGTAAATAAACCGAGTTTGCTGATCTGCTCTGCAAGAAGATGAGATTTTGGCAACTGGTTATTGTGGATCAGCACAGGGAGCAGTGAAGGGGCTGTGTGAGCACAAGGAGAGACACAGACACACCTTGGAGGGGCTTTTCTTTCTGCCCATGGGGACAGGGATGGGGATGAGGAAGCTGCACAGACCACATCACCTGTCCCACTGGTCAGCAGCATCCGGGGCCAGCCCTGCTGCTGGAAGTGCAGCCTCCTGTTCCTGGCACAGAAATGGGAGACGGGTTCCCTCCTATCTCCTTCCTTCCATGTAAACTGTTGATGTTTCCAGCTCTGAATCATTGGTCACATCCTTCACAAACGTGACTCACTGTCGCACTGTCGGAGCAGCCTGAGGATTCCAACTGCAGCTGAATCCCAGCTCCCGGGAATGGGGAGGTGTGTGCAGGTGCGTTACCTGCTGTGGCTTCAGGGCCGCTTCCCTGGCACCAGAGGACGTTTGGGAAGAGAGTGGGCCCTGGATCCAAAGGGCATGACAGAGCTGTCCTGCTGCCACCAGCACTGGGCCATCTGGCATTGGCCACCAGCCGGTGCTCCACAGGCCCTGGCCACCAAAAACAGGATGTGAGGAAGGACGAGTCCGGTCGGGAGGCAAAATGTCATTAAATGAACTGGAAGTTCTGTGGAGTCCTGGGGAGGCACCAGGGGCTCTGGGCAGCTCATCTGTCCCTCTGCCATCAGCCCTGCCTGCACCGAGCTCTGCCCACGTGGGCTAAAAGGGGAAGCTGAGGCACAGAGATGGCAAATCCTGGTCCTGGGCCCCGCGGGGTTCAGGGCTGCATAGCCACAGGACAAAAAGGATTTGGTGCAGATGGTGACTTGTGTCCCTATCCCAGGTATTCCCAGGTATCTGGTGCATCCACAGCTCATGGCACAAATGCCGATGCTCAGAACGGGATACAAACACTGACAAAAGCTCTGGAAATATTCCATAATCCAAGTACATCCCCAGGAGTCTGCATGCATTAATTCCAGAGCACTGGAGTGAAACTACGTCTTGAAATCGAGGGTGGGAGATGTTGTCCAGTGATGAGAAGGACTGTAAAGCTGGGATGGGATGGACATTGTCATTGCAGAGCTAATCCATTGATGGATGATGGATCAATCTATTTCTGGACAGGACCATTTTCTCCTTTCTCTGCTTTTCCCTCTACCTCACCCATCTCTGATCCATAAATCCCATCCATGACCTCAGTCCCACACTCAGACAGTTCTGGACTTGCAGGACATGAAGGAGACAGACAAAATAAGCAAGAAAAAAAAAGTATTTTTTAGGAAGCCGAGTGTCTCCTCACTTTTGGAAGCCGTGCCCTGAATCCCACTGAATCCCCGCTGTCAGACTCTCGGGGCTGGAAGCGACCCCTTCCCCCAACCCCCTCCCCAGGGAATCTCCCAGCTCCTCTCTCCAGGGGGGTTTGTTCGCACTGCTGAACACCTTTCGGGGAGAAAACCCTCCCAGTGCCACCCGGCTGCTCTTCCCTCCCCTAGGAAGTTTCCCGGTGACCCGTGACACCGCCGGGAACGCGGTGGGGACACCGGGCGAGGCACCGCCCGCCCCGCGCCCGCTGCCCCCCGGACCCCACGTCCGCGGCGAGTCAGAGACAAAGGAGAAAAACCCTCGTGGGCTGCGCTTCGCCCCGTGCCGTGAACCCCGACGTCACGGGCGCGCGGCTATAGATGGAGCTCGGGAGCCCGGCGCAGCCCAGCGCAGCCCCCCGAGCTGCGGGATGGTGGCGGCGGGGGGGGACGCGGCGGCGGGGCTGGCGATGGCTCAGAGCGCCGGGCTGGNCGATGAAAAAGAATAATTCTGCAAAAAGGGTGAGTAGAGAATCGGTGCTTGGCCGGGGCACGGCAGGGCGAGGGAGGCTCCTGGGTGTTTTGGGGAGGGGGGTTCGGCTCTCCAGGGCCGGTTGTTCCCTTCGCCGCTGCTCCCCCCGCGCAGACCCCCGAGCAGGTCTAAAGGGACCCAAACCCCGCGCCCGGCCCTGCCCCTGCCCCTGCCCGGCGCCTCTGCTGCCTCCCGCACCCGCCACAGACACTGGGGGATGTAGGGAGGCAGTTTTCATCTTGGAACACAAGGAAACGATAAAATCCGGAGGCACCATCAATCCGCCGCTCTGTGCCGTGTTGTGTGCTGCACCCGGTGATCCCATCGCTGCCTACGGAGAAGCCTCGGATAAAAACCATCCCTAGATTTCACCTCTTGGATTAATTGCTCATAAAAAAGCTCAAAAATGCAATTTTCACCGCAGTAAAAAAACCAAACAGCTGGTTTAAATTCCTCCCAACACCCTCCTGTTTCCCTTTCCATGGGTAAATGCCCGTTGGATGAGGCGATGGAGACACCGGCCTGTCTTATATAACCGCGGAGGGAACCCTGCCCGCTCCTCCTGGTGCTGCTGCTGTCGGTTCGTGCCTGCAGCACAAAAATCCCCGTGCAGTGACCCCGGGGAAGGTACTCGGTCCCGGCGTCGGCTGAGAGAGGGGCCGGAGGGAGGGGGAGGCAAAAGTTGGGCAAAGAGGGAGGGAGGGAGAAGAGGAGCGTAAAACCAAGAATAATCCCGTTTTCCCCCATTTTCTTCCCTCTGCCTTTGTGTTAGGGGCACCAGGATGGAAACCAGCAACCCGTGCAGCCGGAGAAGGTCGGCTGGGTGCGGAAATTTTGCGGGAAAGGCATTTTTAGGGAAATCTGGAAAAACCGTTATGTGGTTCTGAAGGGAGATCAGCTTTACATCTCGGAGAAGGAGGTAGGATCGGTTTCAGTTTCCTTTCCCATCCCCCCCTTCCTCCCTTTGCATATGAAAAGGAGCAGCCCCGGCCCTTCCCAGCGCCCCTCCAGCGCCAGCCAGGCCGAGGAGGTTCCTCGGGGGCTTCTCTGCTCCCCGGGCTGGCGCCGGCCGAGGTCGGGTCGGTGCCGGCTCCGACAGCGACTCTCCCAGACAGCTCTGCTGGGAGACATTTTCCCGGCGTGGAGACGCGAAAGGATTCACTTAGCGAGAGTTAAGCCCTCATCCCTCTTTGCGCCGCGGCGGCAGCAATGCCGGCTCCCTTCTGAGCCTGCCCTCCGTCCTTGAGCCCGACACTGCCTTGTTCCCAGCTGCTCACTCCCTGTTTGGAAATAACTCCACTCTCCCAACTGGAATCGAGCCATTCACGGGTCGATCTCTTGTATTTTGCCCCTGTGCCAAGAGGACAAGGGGGGATTTTCACCCCGGAGTGACATCGTGTTGTGCCACGTGCCCCCTCCGCTGCCCCTCGTCTCCTTGCTGGGGTTTGGGGTTTAACGTGGTGTTGACATCGGAGGTAATTGGATGTGACTGTCAGGCTGAGCCGGCACCTGGCTGTCCTTGCACGGCCCCCCCACGCTTTTTGTCTCCATAAATCCATCAGGGAGAATCCCCCAGGCCAGAGCCCTCCTCCCTCCTGTCCCCTCTGACATCTCAGCGCCGCACCGGGCAGAGGGGTGCCCACAGTAGGCATGGGGAATGCTCCGAATTGGGAATTCGGGATAAAATCCTGGTCTCACTGGGTTTCCCCCTCTGTGGAGGTCATTTCCTGACAGATCATGGTTGGATGCACAGCTGCCTGGCCTGGCTCTGTCAGCTCAGGACCTGGCGAGAGGAAGGGGCAATTGATTTAAGGCTGGTTGAGCCGTGGACATGGCACAGGCAGAAGATCAGGGCTTGTTACGACACAGAAATGGCCTAAAAAGTGGACTGAATGCCCAGGTTGTGCTGAGCTGCTTGCTGGCATTCCAGAGCTCGCTCCCATCGACCTCCTGGCTGCTCCAGAGCCAGAGAGAGAGATGGGAACAGGGAATAGATGTTGTCTGCAGGGTGGGGGCTCAGTGCCTCGGGACTACTCAGGTAGAGAGAGGTGGTAAGAAAAGGATTAGGGACTGTGGACAACGCTGGTGGTAGTGAGACACAAACCCCGTGATGGATCAATAGCTGCATTTACAGATCGGGAAAGCTGGATGGATGTGAGGGGCACAGAGCCAGTGGCACAAATGCCCCGTGGTTTGTGGCCCTCCCAAATTTCCTAGCAGTAATGCAGACCAACACAGTCGGACTGCTGGGATGGGATTGGGAATAGGCTGGACTGGATGAGAGAAGGTGCTCAAACAGTCATCAACACAGGGAAAAGGTGCAGGGAAACGATGTCCGTCCTTCCCTCCCAAGTACATCCAGGTAGCTACAGCTCAAATCCAGGTGTGCTGGGAGCCCAAGAGAGGGACGAGGCTGGAGGGGCCATGCAGAGCCTGTTCTGAACAAGAAGCTCTTGTGTTCGTGTTTCTTAAGGGGAAGAACTCACGGCTGGGCCCGAGGCGGCCCTGGGGCTCCACGTGTGTGTGAGGGACCATAAATAACACACAGCAGCCGCTGCCGTGGCTTTATATGGAAGAATCTGTGATCAGGCAGAGAAGTGGTCACAGAGATGACATCTGGTGCTGGTGTGCGCTGAGGTGACTCCGTGCTGGTCACGGAGCTGACATCTGGAGCTGAGGTGACTCTGTGCCCGTGGCACGGAGGAACACACCAGTGTCGGGGCGTCTGGCATCCTGGGGGTCTCATTGTGGGGGATCCCGAGGGCTTCCTGGGGGCTCTGCCAAGACTTCCTGCTCACAGGGTCTCAGAGCACGTGGTGCAGGGTTTGGTGCCAACCAGAGCATCATCATTTATTCCCTGGCAAAGCCAGGACCCCTCCCGGGCCCCAGGGAAGGCCCAGGCTCCAAGCTCTGCTCCCGCTGTTTCCCGGCAGCTCCTCTCGTGCTCAGCGGCTGCTCCAGAGGTGGTTCCGCAGGTGAAGCCACATTCCTGGCCCTCCCCACCAGCTTGGAGCAGAAAGGGTTAAATCCCAAGGCTCCTGGAAGCTTCTTGGCTCTGCCATGCGCTCATTAAATGAATTCAAACCAGACATTTATTTACTTTTGCCTGAATTTCTCCATCTGGGAAAGCAGTGAATCCCATCTCCCCAAAGCACACAGGGAAGGGGAATTGTCTGTTCCACGCTGGGATCCCTTGGGCAGGGTGTCGGCTCAGGGCAGGGGGTGATGCTGCACGAAGAGACCATGGAGCAGAACTGCTCTGGAATGGGGAGGTTTCCAAAATTCAGACTAACAAAACCCCATTGATATCCATGCGGATTCCTCCTGGGAATCTGAGCTTTTCCAGTTGTCTGCCTGGGACCTGGGCTTGGAGGTCAGAGACGAGCCCTGACTTAGTTTTGTCAGGAGAATTTGGGAATGCCTGATGGGACCCTGGGCTTCTCCCTGGCAGAGCCAAGTCTGTAAGGAGAGGAAACGTAGATTTTCAGCCCAGCTGATAGAAAACGCTAACAGGGTGCTTGAGTGCTGCCCTTTGAAAGCTGCGGGACTTGTCTGACACCTCCCGAAACGGGAGCCTGAGGCTCCGGCCGTGCTTGCTGCGCTCCCCCCCGGCTGCTGAACTCCGTGAACTCACACCAAAATCCTTGGTTATTCAGCATTTGGTCATCGGCCAACACCAGCTCTCTCTGCGGAGATGAGCTGCAGCGGGCTGAGCTCTGCTGAGCACACCACCACCTTCTTAGCTCACTTTTGCATTCTTTTCCCTCGCTCTCCTCACGCCAGTCCCTCCCCCCGGCACATTTCTGGGAATTGTTCCTTGTTCCTGGCCCGGCTCTGTCCCTGCCCGCGCCGGGGAGCAGCGGCCGAGCTGACCCAGCCGGGCTCGGCACTTCCTCGCAGGAAGCCGGGGGCTGCCAGACGGCCCCGGGTGACGAGGGGGAAGAGGAAACGCTTCTCTGGAGCCTGCCCTTGTTTGCTACCACAGGCAGCGGCTCAATCAGCTCAAGAGCACTCGAGGAGGTGCCGCTCCTCGCCACTCCTCGGCTCCAGCTCGGCATGGGGGGCGTGGAGGTGTTTGCACACTGGGTGCTCTTGTGCTCCTTGGGGTGTGTTTGCCCTCAGTGAGCGCCACCCTACACAGAGCAATGGGATTTTGGGAAGAAATTCTGCCTTGTGAGGATGGAGAGGCCCTGGCACAGGTTGTCCAGAGAAGCTGTGAGCTGCCCCATCCCTGGAAGTGTCCAAGGCCCGGTTGGATGGGACTTGGAGCAACCTGGGCCGGTGGAAGGCGTCTCTGCCGTGAACAAGATGAGCTTTAAGGTCCCTCCAAAACCATCCCATGATTCAGTGATCCTGGGGACCTGTGTCTTTGGTGGCCTTGGCGGTGACTCTTCGGAGAAGGGACTGGAGTAGCCATGTCCTGCCACCATCCCCTCATCAGCTCAGGGCAGCCACCTGGCCACGGCAAGGACTGGCAGGTCCCGCTCACACGCGTGTGCATCCCTGCCCCAGTGACAGCCTGGCTCCAGCCAGGTCTGCAGAGGTGTCCGTCTGTCCATCCCTTGCACACGTGTGTGCATCCCTGCCCCTGCCCCAGTGACAGCCTGGCTCCAGCCAGGTCTGCAGAGGTGTCCGTCTGTCCATCCCTTGCACACGTGTGTGCATCCCTGCCCCTGCCCCAGTGACAGCCTGGCTCCAGCCAGGTCTGCAGGAGGCTCTGTCCCTTGCTGGGGTACAGCTGCTCAGCTGGAGGAAGTGAAACTTTGCTCGCAGCCTGGGAGGGGAACTCTCCGGCCCGAAACTGGCCATGTTTGGGTATTTGGCTCCACTGAGAGTCTGGAGGTTTCTGGTTACACCCTGAGCCTCACTGTGACCTCCTGAGTGTCCCGTGGGTGCCTTACACTGTGGGTGTCTTGTGATTTTCTGTACCTTCCGTATTTGTCCCATCACAGCAGGGAACTGCTCAGGCGAATCTCCACCAAAAATCCAGACTGGAGTGGCTGAGCACCCGCCCTTCCCCTCCTGGCATGGTTTGGCGCCAAAACACAGCCCTGACCTGGGTCCAGGAGGTTCGGAGTGGCTGCAGGTCACAGTTTGATGAGGGAGGAAATTCAAATGTTCGTCAGTGAGACAACCCAGAGCAGTTAATTAACCCAGCCAGGGACCCTCCCGCTGCGATGAGCATTCCTGTGGGAACAGACCTTTGGAAGCACAAATAGCTGTGATGCCCCAGAGAAGGGATCTGGGGGCCATGGCTGCTGCTCTGACCCGCTACGTGCCCACTACCAGCCACGTCCCAGGGCACAGGGAGTGCCGGGTGTCCCTGGGCGGGGTGTCGCCGGGGCCGGGTGTCCCTGGGGCCGGCCCGGGCGGGCGGCAGCTGCGGGGGAAGGAGTGCGAGGAGTGCGAGGAATGCAGCTCCTCTCCTCGGATCCCAGCAGCGTCAGCAGTGTCAGCCCTGGCACGGGCAGTGACGCCCCGAGCCGGGGCAGCTGCCAGGGGTGCGGGGCTGCGCGGTCTCATGGCTGCAGGGAACCGTTCCCTGCTGGAGGGACGGGCAACGCTTCAGATTCCTTTTCCATGCCTCAGTTTCCCTCCTCTCACCTGGCCACAGGCAGGAGCCAGGTGGAACCGCAGGGCAAGGTTGTTTTGTCTGCCCTGAACGGGTGCGACACGACAGCAGTGCCAGCAGACAGCCAGGGCAGCACCTGCTGGGATTGATTCACCTTAATCCTCCCAATCCCAAGATCCTGGCAGGGCACAGAGGGCAGGACCCACCTGGCCACGAGGCTCTGAGATCCCTCAGCTCCCAGGCCCTTGGCAGCTGTGGGGAGGGAAGGAAAGACCTGCTGGAAACCTCCCAGCCGGGAATGGTTTTGCCAAAACCAACCATCGACCTCTTGCTTCATCCCTTCCTACTGAGAACTGATACCAGAAGCTGCTTCCTCCTGTGCACTGCCCGGGTGCTGGGACACATGCAGCCAAATCCTCTTGGGAGAAGCCTGGAAGGTTTGGTCTCGCTGAGAGGCTGCTCTGAGCTGCCCCTCATGCCACCACCTCCCTCCTTTTGGCCTCAGGAGCCTCCCACGAAGGACAAAAGAGCTGGTGATGCCTCTGGAGTCGCCTTTCACCTTCTTTCTCTCCAGTTTCTCTCTCTGCACGCTGGATGCTCTGTTACCTCAGCATGGGAGGGGGCTCAGCCGGCCATGCCCCTTGAGAGACACCCACTGTCCTTCCCGTGCCCCCAGAATTGCTGTGCCACCGCAGCCACCTGCTCTGGGCTGCTGCTGACCCTCTTCCCTCAGGAATCCCACTGTGGATGTTGCTTATTCCCGGTTTTTAGTGTTTTATGACGGGTCACACACACCGCAGTGGGAGCAGGATCCCCTCCGTGTGTCCGAGTGTGGGGTCAGAGCCCTGGCTCTTGTCACTCTGAGGCGTTTGAAGGACCTGCTGCACCTGCAGGGTGTTTGTCTGAACCAAAGACACCCGCTCTGTCCTGCAGCCCCCTGGGGATATTCCTGGAGGCAGGAGGTTGAGTCCCAGCCCTGTGGGCTCTGCGGAGGGAGGAGAGGGCTGGGAAAGCCCCAGTGACCCACATGAGCGAACATCTGGAGCGAGGGCTCTGCCCTCGGCCACAGAGCACGGCTGGGGGCTCGCGGGGGATCAGCTTTTCCTGCTGCAAATGAGTCGGGCTGAATCCAGCCGAGATTCTTGGAAATATGTGGATTGTAGGTTGGTAGTGGGAAGAGATCAAAGCCGATTAGCAGTGCGTGGGGAGGATGTGCAGCCAGACAGGCTCTGTTATCACACCCAGACACAGGGGATGTGTCACGAGCAGGAGCCAGCTCTGGGCCCTCAGGGATGGCGGTGCCAAAGTCTGTCCCATGGATCCTGGGGACACTCTTGGGAGCAGAAGGAGGAAGGACAGAGGGGAGCTGCAGTCATTAGACAGGGCCAGATGGTCAGTTTATCTGTGTCCCTGGTTAGGAAGCTGGTTTAGTCACCCTCTTTGATTAAATTCTATGGAAAAATCGTGGAGAATTCCTTCAATGCTTCCCAAAACTGTGGAGGAAATGTATGAAATGGGGTGGAGTCCTTTCAGGAAATCCAGGAGCTCAGACCTCGCCACCATCTGCCTTCCCAGCACCCGAGTTACGCATCCTGCACCACCAATCCAGCCTGGAATGACTGGCTGGAGTTGGATTAAGCAGATGGAAGTGGATTTGAGCCTGCTGCAGTGTCTGTAATGGACATGCAAAACCGAGCTGTCTCCCACCCCAGTTTCCTAATTCCTCATGTTTACCATGGAAGAGCAGAGCTGCCCTGCTGTAGGATTGGGACTGAGGATGGCGCATTAGGAGAGCGATGAAGAGGAAGGGCACAGAGAGCTTTGCCATCTCCCCTTCGCTCCAAGTGTCCCTGAGGCTCCAAGGGTCACCCCCGTGCTGTCAGGGGTCAGCATCCAAACCCCTATGTGCCCCCAGATCCCTGCCTGCCCCCCAGATCCCTGCCTGTCACCCAGTGCAGCCACAGCCTCAGTGACCCTGTGCAAGCTTCATCTTTAGTTTGAGCCTCTGTGACACTGGTCCATCACCATGGACCTGTCACACTCTGGCAGTGCCGAGTTGGGGAAAAGACCTGGAAGATGGGAGATCCTGTGGTCACTCAAGGACTCTCTAAAGGACACTGAGAGCCTCGTGAGAGCCTGGCAGCCCCTGCCCTGGGCGGTGGGTTTTGCCCACAGCCCCCTCCCAGGGCTGGGGCTCAGTGTTGTGTCCACACTCTGGGACGGGCCGTGCTTCCCTGGGAGCCAGCTGCCAGCACAGGGTAAAAATAGGAAGTGCTAATCCTTATCCCTCCGACTCTTGTTCCGCTGTCTGCAGAGAATAATTGTCCCTTTGACTCAGAGATGAGAGTCCACCTTCTCCAGCACCTGCCCCCACACCAGCCCCGTCCCGGCACACAGGGCCCTGTCCTTGTGGCTGGAGTAAATCCCGCGCCTTTTCAGAGTCCACAGGCAGGAATGCTGCGTCTGATCACACCTGCGTGGCTGTCCAGCCTGGCCCCAGTAACTCTGGGGGTAGAAGAGGCAGAAATTAACCTGGGAAAGTGTGATTTTCATGCTATCCTTCTAAATATGCCCCCTTATTCCAGAAGAGATGAGTTGAAACCCTCATGTGGAAATCCTGCTGCCTGGAGCAGCAGCCTCTCTGTCCAACATCTGCAAAGCTCTCATTTTCTTGCTGTTTTGCAGGTAAAAGATGAAAAAAACATACAGGAAATGTTTGACCTGAGTGACTACGAGAAATGTGAAGAGCTCAGGAAGTCCAAAAGTAGAAGCAAAAAGAACCACAGCAAATTTACCCTCGCCCACTCCAGGCAGCCTGGGAACACGGTACATGGGGCTCACCCAGACGCAGCCAGCCCGGCTCCAGGGGTGGGCAGGGGTGTGGATGGTCCTGGGGGATGTAGGGAAGGGAGGGATGTGGATGGTCCTGGGGGATGCAGAGAAGGGAAGGACGTGGATGGTCCCAGGGTTTGCTGTGTTGGGCAGACAAGGCTGGAAGCTCAGGTCTGCTTTGCCTTTTCCATAGAGGCCACGGGGCTCTCTCTGGGCAAGGCCCATCTCTGTGTGAGTTCTGGCACTGACCTCAATTCCCTCTTTTGCAGGCACCAAATCTGATCTTCCTGGCTGTGAGTCCAGAAGAGAAAGAGTCCTGGATTAACGCCCTCAACTCTGCGATCACACGTGCTAAAAACCGGATCTTGGACGAGGTGAGCGGGCCCCGGCTCTGCTATCTCCACCTAGGTGAAGGTTTGAGACTGCTGGAACAGCCCTGTCCTGGGGACACATCCACTCAAAGCGTCTCTAGCAGAGCTCCTCCCGCTTCTCAAGGGGAGTGTGAAAGTCCCAGTTACACAAAGCAGCTTCTGCCAGGAAAACCAACAGAGCAGCCCCAGTTCAGCCTCCTCCTGGGGACACAGGGTGTACTCAGAACCCCAGGGAGGCTGGCAGAGGCAGGTCAGGGTGAGCATTCCCACACAGTTTGCTCCAGTGTGAAGGAGAACCTACCTGGAGCAAGCTGTGCCCTGGCTGCAGGGCTGACTCTCACATTCATGTTTCATGGCAACCCTTCCTCAGCTCAGACCTGCCTCAGATCTCCCAATCACACTCAGCTTCCCACAGCGCCGTGGCACTGCCAGGAGGCTCTCTGCCCTCCTGGATGGCAGCACGGAGCTTGTAGTGAAGGAAAACCAAGGTCAGG
Organism: Ptilonorhynchus violaceus; assembly: GCA_013397565.1. Classification (NCBI taxonomy): domain Eukaryota; kingdom Metazoa; phylum Chordata; class Aves; order Passeriformes; family Ptilonorhynchidae; genus Ptilonorhynchus; species Ptilonorhynchus violaceus. The sequence goes on from VZRJ01007346.1 coordinate 64,144, forward strand.
CTATTGGAAAGAGGCTTTAGAGCAGGAAGCAGCATGGCAAACACCAGGAGAGATTGCTTCCAGGAGAGTTAGTCAGGGGAATCTTTGTAAAGACGTTCAGTTGTCAGGAATGACTTGAGCACATCTGATCCCATCACGGCACAGAGAGGAGAGACCAGGGGAACACTGAGCCCCATTCCCTGCCAGTCTCCTCCTGATTACAGCTCCAGGAGCTGGGAATGGCTCGTGTTCCGTGCTCACAGCCTGTGTCACCCTGCAGGTCACCGTGGAGGAGGACAGCTTCCTTGCCCACCCGACCCGCGACAGAGCCAAGATCCAGCACTCCCGGCGCCCTCCCACGCGGGGTCACCTGATGGCTGTGGTAGGTACAACCAGCCCCAGACACCTGCTCGGGTGAAATTCCCTTGGAAGGGTTCCATTTGTAAGTAAGGGTAAGGAGAGCTGGTGTTGGAGCCCTCTCCTGAACTGAGAGTTGCCATAAGGGCGGCTCTGGGTCATCAGCTCTCGTCCCCTGTTCTTGTGGGCCATTGCGTTGTACAAACCCTCTGGCAAAGTCCCAGTTTGCCACCTGCTCCTTCAGGTTCCTGCTGGGAACAGACAGGAGCTGCTCACAGGTGAGCAGGGAGGGCTCAGCCATGGTGCTTTGGGTCCGTGGATCTGCAGCTCGGCCAGACCTCCCACCCCTGGGCTCTGTCGCTGGGTGAGGGGCATTCCTGCTCCCTCTCCGTGGCGTGTGTCCGTGGCGTAGAGACCCTGGGACGCAGGTGCAGCCGTTCTGGTGCCAACACAGCTCCGCTCTCTGCTCCTCCAGGCATCTACCTCAACTTCCGACGGAATGCTGACCCTCGACCTGATCCAGGAGGAAGACGCCTCTCCGGAGGATCACGGCACCTGCGAGGAGAGTTTCCGGGTGGATCTGGACAAGTCTGTGGCACACCTCACTGCCGGGCGGCGCCGCTCGGACTCTGAGAACACCAAGTCACCGGAGAAGGGGCGGACGGGGAGCCTCCCGCGGCGGGAGGCCACCTCATGGGACAGAGCCGGGCAGCGCAATGACTCCTTTGACAAAGGGACCATGTACACACCGCAGGTCCCCAAAAAGCTCTCGCACTCGGAAAAGAATAAATGTGCCTCCATGGAAGAAATCCTGTCCCGGCGGGACTCTTCCGCGCACCGGGCCGTGCTGAGGAAGGGGCTGGAGGCTCAGTTTGCCTCGGCGGAGCCGGAGCAGCTGTCCCGGATACAGGAACTGGTTGCACTGAAACTGGAAAAAACTCAGGAACTGCTGACAGAGGTGAAGGGCTACGGGGAAGGCAAGAGAAAGACCAAGGACTCCAACACCAGCACCACCATCACCACCACCTCTTCTTCCTCATCATCTTCCAAGTCGGACTCTGAAAGGATCCTGCAGGAATCTGAGAGGCTGCTGGGGGAGGCTTCCTCCACCTGGAGCCAAGCCAAGAGGGTGCTGCAGGAGATAAAAGAGCTGAGGGACCTGTACAAACAGTTTGAGCTGCAGCAGTCAGACTCGAAGCCCAAACAGAGCTCACAGTCGCAGTTCAGGAAGAGCATGATGTGAAGGCAAGCCTTGGGATGGGAGGGAGGGACAGGGGAGGGCGGCCATCTGGTCTTTTTTTTTTAATTATTATTATTTACAGTGTTCAAAAGAGTGAAAAGGTGCCTGTTCTCACCCAAATTTGCTTCTCAAAGCTTGGACCCTTCCTTTCTTCCATCGCATCCCCTGATGAATCAACCCAGTGTTCCAATAAATCAGTTGCAGTTTATACCTCCTTTGTAAGAGCTCCCTTCGCACCGCAGGGCCCGGCTCCCGTTGCGCTCGGAGCACAGGAGCGAGCACCGGTTCCCAGGAACTGCCCCTGCCTGCCTGGAGCAGCCCGTGGGGCGGACCTGGATGGGCCTTGGCATTGCTGCTCTCGTGTCTGGGCTGTGTCCCAAACTACAGCTCCTGTTCCCTCACTGTCTTCTCAGAAACAAATGACATTAAAGGGTCAAAAAAGGTGTCCATCCCCACCAGTGCCCGGAAGTCCCCATTATCCAGGAACTCTCCTGGAGAGCCTGGAAGTCCAGGCTGGTTTCCAGCGTTGCACAGGCCATCGAGGCATCTGCTGGGTGCAGCTCGCAGGGCTCTGTCCTGGCATAGTCCCCCAGAGAACTCGGGACTGGCAGCTGTTATTTTAGGGTGCACACAGAGGCCTCCAGAAGGGCAGCAGGGATGCAGCGTCCACCCTGATCCTGTCGGGCCGTGAATGCTTCACAGGCCCCCTTGTCCCCGAGCAATGGGAGGTAGCAGTGATGTGTCTTCCCTTCTGTGCAACCAGAGGATCAAAGCCTTGGATCCGACAGCCCACGCAGGCAGCTGGGGGGGTTTGGGCTCTTCCATTCTCATTTCCCTTTTCTTTGAGCTGAAAAATCAGAGGGTGTGTGGGCGGGAGCCGGACACCACGAGCCAGCAGCAGTTCTGGAAGGTTTGCCTTGCTCTCTCAGGTGTCACAGGCAGACAGCAGCAGGTTCTGCTTGTGCTGCCCCAGATCAGAATCAGCCCTGCTGGAATGAAAGCTGAGCCCAGAGCAGAGCTCAGATCCGTTGGCTCAAGGGCTGGCTCAGCAGCTGGCTCAGCTTTCACACCCACGAGCAGGACGTGGCTGTCTCACAGGTTCACTCATGTGGTAACATCCAACTGTTCCTTGTTTTTTAAAAGGAAACCTAATTCCCTTACCTACATGGCAAATAGTCCACAAAAATATTAAACCCACAGAGTTACTTCCTGATCGTGGTCAGTGTTTTCTCTTTTCTTTCCTGACTGTGATGACAAGACTTTTTAAATTAAAGAAAAACTAAAACTAAACCCAAAACCTTTCTCAATGAGTTTGGCATAACCAGACTCCAGGGATGCTTCCAGGGATAACTTCCAGTGCTTTTCCACACTGATGAACTGGATTGCTCCACAAAGTTTTTCGGAGGGAACTACTGAGCCTCACTTGTGACCTCCTGCAGGCAGTGCCGGCAAGGTGCTGTTTCTGTGACTCCCTCCCCAGCAACTCTCCTCGGATTCTGGAATGCTCATTGACGTGCTGCTCCGAGCCCAGACCTCTGGAAGAGCCAGGACACGCTCCGGGAAGGGCCGAAAGGGCACCACGAGCAGCTGCTGCTGTGGCCACCCCCGGCACACCCGAGCCTGCCCTGCTCTCTTCAGGGAGTCCCCGAAGCTCCTGAGAAGGGCAGGTTTGGGGGTTTTGCCTCTCTGCTCACCCCTCACTGTTCTTCCCCCTCCCGCCAGCCCCTGCCCGGCCCTCTGCCCTCGGCGGCACTCCCAAAGCCGCTAGCACAGCGCAAGGAGCCCCACGGAGCTGCAAAGCCCAGGGCAGCACAGACGTGGCTTTGTGCAGCGCCCCCCGGTTGGTGGCTCTATCCATGCGGGAGTAACACTGCACAAAGGGGCCGTGCTCGGCCAGCAGTGCAGCAGCCGTCTGCCGTTCCCAAAAAGGGCCGGTATTGTCCGGCACGGCAATTATGTCGGCTCTGGAGACAAAACACTGGATCATTACAGGAACACAGAGCGCCCTGGCCGGGCGGCGCGGAGCAGGGAGGGCTGAAGCCTGATAATGGCCAAGAAGTCTGGGCTCTGCCCAACTGTGCCTTGCGAACACGTGCAGAACAGGGAAAAGGGGGCTGGGAAGGGGGTTTCCCATTACACTACAGGGAGATGGGATTGGGACTGGATTCTTAAGATGTAGGCAAAGCGTCTCCTATATAAATAGCTGCAATTTGCTCGACACATGCTGAGGAGCGGGCGAGCGTGTGCTGTGCTCGTCAGCTGGCACCCGGCTCCGGTGCCTGCACTCCCTGCCTGCTTCCCAGCACAGCCAATCCCCGGAATGCTCCCGCTCCCAGCCAAATAAGGACCGCGGGGCGAGGAACCCCGGCTGCATGCGGCTCTCAGGAGCCCATCCACCCTCCCAGCCAAAGCGCCTTTTTTTGGTTATTTTCTCCCTCTCCGCCTCAAGAGCTTTAGGCAAACCCCCTCCTCCCTCCCTCCCTGCCTTCCTCCCTCTCTGCCTTCCTCCTCTGCCTTTCTAAGGGAATAACACAGACACCTTAGGATGGAATTCTTTACTTAGGAAGAAATTCTTCCCTGTGAGGATGGTGAGGCCCCAGCACAGGTTGCCCAGAGCAGCTGTGGATGCCCCATCCCTGAAAGTATCCAAGGCCAGGCTGGACAGGGCTTGGAGCAACCTGGGCTAGTGGAAGGTGTCCCTGCCCATGGCAGGGGGTGGCACTGGATGAAATTTAAGGTCCCTCCCGACGCAAACCATTCCATGATTCCATGAGTCTGTGAAACACTGGGGAGATCACTGGCACCCAACAGCCTGGGAAGAGAGGGCTGAAAACCCAACAAAACCCCACAAGCCGCAGGGCCTGTGCTCAGCCAGAGCTGACCCCACTCTGCCCAGGGAGCACGTTTTGGGGTGCAGCCCCACAGATCAGTCCCATGTGACACACGTCTGCCCTAAGCTTCACCCACGCGTCTCCGCAGTGCTGAGAGGCCACTGGAAAGCAGGAGCTGCCAGTTAAGAGGCTTTTGGTGGCTTTAAATGGAATTTACACTTGGAGGCAACTTTCACACTGCTGAAGGGCGGCAAAACTCGGGCGTAAAGCAGGAACGGGTTCATGATGTTCCAGTAGCAGTGGGCCGTTCTGCAGGCTGGAGTTACACCTGACAAAGCAGTTCACAGGAGTAACACTGTGGTGGATAAAGTCCGGTTTCTCCAGCAGTTTCCAGACTTGGAAAAAGCCCCCAGCCTCCCGAGTGGAGCAGGAATGCCAGTGACTCATGGCAGAGGCTTCTCAGGCTGGAGAGGGGGTGGATAAATGCAGTTTTCCAACACAGCCAACAGCTCCTGCCATGCAGAAGGATTTCTTAGAGATACTGATGGAGGAAACTGCAGAAATTGTTGCTTTATTTTTTTCTCCAATAAGGAAAATGCCTTAAAAAGAGAAAGTGGGATGTCTGTCCAGAGGTGGAAGGTGGGAAACTACAGACCCTCCGATATCCCAACTGAATAATACATCCAGCATACCCTTGGAATAAATTCCGTGGGATCCCCAGGCTCTCCATGTGTTATCAGAGCTGGGGGCATTCTTTCCTGGACACCTGTGTCAGCAGCTGTAGGTGAACACACCCATCGCTCCAACGATGGCGCTTGCTCACACAACCCTGTCCCTCATCAGCTTTTACCCCCGTGGGACAATCAGTTTGGACTTCTGAAATAAAATGGGAAGGGCGGTGCTTCCAGCCTTGGAGTGCTGGAGGATTGAATCTTCTTCCAAGTCCCCAGAGAGGAAGAGACGGAAAACAGTTTGACCCACATTCGCAAGAATAATTATTGACTTAACGAGTTCCAACTGGGTTTTCAAATTAAAGCTCGGCAAGAACAGACCCACTTCCCTAAAACAGGAGAGAAAAGGGAAAAATTCAGTGGTTTTGTATGCCAGGTGTACCCGTGTGCAAATGTATCCCTGGAACATGCACATGTGGAGATTTGTGTGTTCCCATCTCTCTAGGAAGGAATCCTTTGGTGAGAAACACAGTATGGTGCCTTGGATTTCTTTTCCATAAATCCAGTTTGAGCTGTTGGGGAGTTCTTCATCAGGCTCAGAGATGCCCACACTCCCCTCCTGGAGAGGCCAGAGGGGCTGGTTCGATGCTGTGGATGTTTGACGTGATGCCTGGTAAAGTGACACCACGGAAAAGGTGAAAGGTGCAGCTGTAGTTGTACCTTTTGGAAGTGTTTCCTGAGCCTGGCCCAGGAACAGCAAATCTCCGGTGCTTTCAGACACTGCTGTTTTGTTTGACTCTATAAAATGTCCCGAGGGACTGAGAGCTACAGTGACTTTTCCACTTCCCTAATTTGTAACGTGTTTAACAACTTGCTGCTCTGTTTTGACACAACTCACCCCAGCTCAGAGGCAAGACAGGGTTTTTAAATCTTTTTGACATTTGGGAATGTTTGGGAGAGGCCAGACGAGCCAGAGTTCAAAGTGCAGACCTCAGCCCCCTCCTAACACCAGTGGCTTGGGAGTTCTTGGAAATCACTGAAATGGTGATTTCTCCTTCCAAACCCCTGCCCTGGGGCCGACAGAACGGGGCCTGCAGTGGAAATAAAGAGCCCATACATGTAGGACAGGCAGACAGAGGGAACCATTCAGAGCTGGAGGAATCTGTGGCTCACAGGCTGATACCAGGCAGTAGGCAAAGGTCTGGCATCAACTGGAATGAGTGGAGACGTGGACATCATTATTTAAAGGACTCTCAAGAAATGGGCTGAGTCATTAATGGCTTTACAAAGGGAGGTTTAGATGGGATTTTGGGAAGGAATTCTTCCCTGTGAGGGGGGTGAGGCCCTGGCACAGGTGACAGAGGGGCAGGCACAGAGAAGCTGTGGCTGCCCCACCCCTGGAAGTGTCCAAGGCCGGGTTGGATGCGGCTTGGAGCAACCTGGGCCAGTGGAAGGTGTCCCTGCCCACGGCAATGGGTGGAACGGGAAGAAGAAGAGCTGAGAGCGAGGGATCAATCCGAGTGCACCCAACCTGCCCCTGGCAGTGCCCAGGGCTCTCCACTCCCCTTAGTGCCGGTCGCCTGCAGGCCAGCGCTGGCCTAGCTCCACTCGCCGGGGGCTGCTGCAATTTGTGCTGCACCATGAGACACTCCCTGGGTTTCTCCAGAGCAGCCTCCCCCTCCCTGCAGCCCAGTGTTTCTTCTCCCAGCCCACTTGCTGCTATATATAATCTGAGCGCTGTCTACCTTTCTGCAGACCGAGCTGGGAGTCGTGCTTCCCAGAAATCGTGAGGTGGCGTTCAGAATCCTGACGGTTCCTGGAACAGCCTGCTCTGAATGCCTGCTCCGGGCTGCTGGCTCTCTTGTCCTTTATAGGTCACAGGGTCACTCGGTTTAGGTCTGCTGGCAGGATAAAAACAGGGAAAGTTCGATAAACGAGAGGCCTGGTTCACACTGGCTCATAAAAATTATGTTTGGCCTCTGTATGTCAAATAGATCCTTTGGAAAATCGGTTTCTCTCTCCTTGCTCAAGTCAGATATTTGCCTGCTGCCATCTGCTCCCTCCTGCCTTCCAGGGAAGAGTTCACCCACCAGCTCATCAACGAGAGCAAAACCACAGACAAATCTGAATTCTTATTTCTTCATGGGCACAGCTCACCCTTCCCGTGACCTGAATTTGTGCTGCTGCAGCGTTCCTCAGGCAGCTCGTGACCTCAGTTATTCCTCAGTTCTTGAAACGTCACTGCCTGTATTTTCAGATGCCTTAAAACCAACTTCCCTTTTTACAGCGCCATTGAAACATTACTTTCTGTCCTTTTCTTACTGCTCAGCAGTTTGGGAATGTTTCATCAGACAGAAAAGTTATCTCAGGGGCTCAGGCCTCAGGATTTGGGCACTCCTGAGCTATGGGATAACAGGATCAGATTATAACAAGGAATCCAGTGCCTGTGAGGCAGGGAGGATGGGGCTGATTGTTCAAACGTTGCCTCTGCCAGGTCCTCGGGGCATGATTTGGGATGAATCACCCTGTTCCGTGTGCCCTTACCCCATGCCAAGGGCAAGTATGAGATCGCTGCACTCAAAATAGCAAGAAGCTGCTCCGCCCTCGTGATTCCCGGCAGGTGAGCTGCACCTTCCTATGTCAGGGACAGGATTCCCGTGGGAAGAGAGCTGATGCCATGGGGCAGGAGCCACCTTTTCAATTAACTGATGGTGCAAGTGACAGTGAGGAAGTATTCCCTGGTACAAAACACTCCCTGAGATCTTCGCGCTTCATTTAAAGGGAAAATACAAACCAGAGGCGCCAATTTAGCTCCAGAGAGAAGGGAGACTCCAAATGGGAACAGACCAGGTGCTCGGTACCGGGTGGAGCAGTGAGGGTGCCAGGGAGGAGGGAGCAGGGTAAGGAGGATTATGAACATATTTACAGCCATCTGGCACCCTGAATTATCCGAACAATGAGGCTGCTGAAGCGCTCACTGAAACACAAGAGTGAGGGAAGGAAGGAGTTTGTTTGGGCAGAGGATCCTGAGTGCTTCATGCTTTCAATATATGCTTTTTGGAAATGTTTTATATCACTTGTAAAATGATTTATGTCACTAGAGATGTAGGGAAATGAGACCAGAAGGAAATGGAAGGGCCACTCCTTCTGCAGTTTTCCTTCCGGATTTCTAGAAATCAAGTCATAGGAAAGAAAGGATATCTTGGGAAATCTTGGTTTCTTGGGAGGCAGCAACAGGGATCAGAAATTAATCAAGAAAGCTTGTTATCCCCAAAATTCCATGGTATCTAGTGCAAGAACAGCATAAAACCACCAAGTTCAGTCAGTTCCAACCACTGATGTCCTGCATTTTCTGTCTTTGATTTCTTCCTAAAATTCTTTTCACTCTTCTACCTCCGTGCTCTTGATGATCCTAGCACACCACAACTTCGGCAGAGCATTCCATGCCTCCCAGTGTGCTCCCCATCATTATCTTTTGGTGCTGCATTTCTCAATTTAAACACATTTGCTTCATTTGAGTAAGTTCTGGGGTGTTTCGATGTTGGGTTTTCCTCCCCTGTCACAGTTCCTGCCAACAAGTTCACCTTCCCTTTTTTTGGTCATTTATGGAATGTGGCCAGAAATGCTGAGCTGAAGCATTTCCACTTCCTCCATTTTAACTTGTTTGAGTCACTCGTTAAAAATAAAAATCCTTTTCACTTTTCATTAATTTGATTAATTCTTTGTTCATTCAGTCTTTGTGTCGAAACAGAAGGGCCGCTCTGCCTCCGCTGGTGTCAGAGGGAGCCTTGTGTTAAAGGTGTCTCACCCGGGGGGATGATCCGGCTCGTCATCACCCAAGCTGGGTCATGTTAGAGATGAAGAATTACGGAAAATATGTGTGTGTGTGCATATACATGTGCGTGTGTGTGTATATCCATATCACTGTATGAAACCAGGTGATGTTTCAGCTCACCACGAGCTCTTCAAGCATCGTCACAGACAGAAGCAGGTCCTGGGGTGTCCTGGGCAGGGCCAGGATTTAGGATCATAGCATCGTGGAATCGTGGAATGGTTTGGATGGGAAGAGACTATAAAGACCATACAGTTCCACCTCCTGACATGGGCACGGACACCTTCCACTAGACCAGGTTGCTCCAGGCCCTGTCCAACCTGGTCTCAAACACTTCCAGGGATGTGGAGCCCACAACCTCTCTGGGCAAGAGTCCCTTCCGACTCGGGGTATTCTCTGATTCTCTGCTGCGTTTTCATCCTTGAATGAGCGCAGCTAATGAGTCCAGACCCTTCCGAAATGTGCCATTCGAAGGAGTCGCTCGGACTCTCCCGGGTGGAAGGCAGCTCAGAGGCAGCCGGGCTCTGCCTCCTCCCGCCGCAGCCCGCGCCCGTCCCTGGTCGCGCTGTGCCCTCTAGTGCTCGTTCTGCTGGTCCGGGGCTGGCGCAGCCCGAGTCCGCCGGGAGCACTTGGAATGCGTTCTCGCAGAATACCGTCGGGGGCTTTCCATGGAGCCGCAACCAGGGATCCGTTTCCCTGCCCTGCTCCCCGCGTGGCACAGGAGGCATCGCACGGACTCTGCAGCCGCGATCGGTGCCCGGCGCCCCGCGCAGTGCGCGCACAGATTGACAGGAAAATAAAAATACATCTCAGGACGGCAAACCCGAATGCCGCCCGCTCCCACTCTGGCCACGCAGCCCTAACCCTGGTCCAGATCTGTTTGATTCCCAGTGGAAGCACATTTCCCGCACCAACAGAAATCCAGGTGTGCTGGAGGGAGGAGAAAGTGGGAGTGATTTGAGAAGTTTACGAAAGCACTTCAGAGACTTGCAGTGAGATGCACATGAGAATTCCCAAATTTAACCAGTCTGTCTCAGAGGGCGTTTGATTATTCCTGTCTTCTCCAGGATTCCTCACTGTTCTAGGGAATACTTTTTGTTTTTCAGTGATGAGCTGGAAGTCTTCTTTGTAGTGAGAATACTTAACATTCACGTAGAAATTCTGCACCAACTGAAGCCCCCAGCGATCCAGAAACTCGGAGCAGAGAGAGGTTAATATTCTTCCTCTTTCCGTCCCTCCTGCTGCTTGCAGAGGAATGGCCTGGTCTGTGCAGGGATGTGAATGAGGAGGAACTCTGGATGGCTGTGGGAAATAAAGGCCTCTCTCGGGGAAACCCTCGTTAATTTGTGTAATGTGTTAATGTAAGAGATTTCACCAACCAGCAGCCTTCCTGAGATGGAAATACCCCTCCGTAGATCATGAGAGAAAACATTCTCATCTCCACAAGTCTGTGCTTCAAAGCACACCCCAAACACAGCATTTAACACCAGGAGCCTCTGGAGCCGCACAACTGCAGTGGGAGCATGGGGTGGGTGTGCACGGGAGGTGTGAGCATAGCCAATATTTGGCATTAAAAAGTCAGCACTCAGTTACATTCTTAAATACACTCATGACTTCTTGCACAAAATAGGGCAAGAATTCCCAAGGCTGATCCTACGGCTTTTGGTGTGGATCCTCCGACAGTGACACTGATGAAAGAACAGATTGAAGACATTGTTCTTGGTTTCCAGGAACGCAAATTACCCAAGACATTCCAGTCGGGTTTTGCTGTGACATGGAAGCGCACTCAAAACACACAGAGTGTGGAAGAAACACCACAGCACACTTTGAAGCAGAATAATTATGAGTCATCGCGGTGACGAAGCTGAGAGACACAAATGTGATTCTGAAATGAGTTCAGGAAGGCACCTGCTGCAGAGACACCTTGGTTTAAATTCACCATTAGCCAGGAGCTCCCTTCCAGCCTCAGGTTCCTAACTCAACATGATTCCTGCATGTTCCCAACATTCCCAGGGGCATGGATGTGACCAAGCCCCTCACAAATGGCCAGGCGATACCAGTGCTTCACCAAGGCCATGCTGAGGAGCTCTGACTGGCTGCTCTTCAGTCATCATGAAGATTATTTTATCTGAATTAACTCTACTCTAGAAGGAAATGACCCTCAAACACCCTGTGTGGACATGTTTCATTCACATAGGAGAGACCAGCTCCTTTTCCAACATGAACTCACACTCTGGGGTCATTTTTCTCCCGGAACAGAATCCTTTTCTCAGTGCCAGGAGTTCCCAGCTTTACTGCGTCCTGCAGTTCTCCTCTGGTTTGCTGCTGTGGGTGAACATTAATTTTTGGATTCTCCCTAATTTGTGCCAATTAAATTAGAAGCAGGAGGAAAGATCATCCTTGGCTATTTCGGGGGTTAATTTTTTGTTATTTTCTTAATGAGACACACTCAAAAGCAAAAACTGAGCATACTATGAAGCATCCTATGAACTGTAATTTTAAAGTTTAAAACCAGAAGAGTGTTCCCTGGGAGATCAAACTCTTAACTCCAGTGAGAAACCTCCCAGTAGCAGTAGCACCAGGAATTTCCCTGCCCCAGGCTCTGCAGAGGGACATTTTCCATGTCCTGCTTCAAGCAGCTGCTGTCCCTGACTCCTTCTGTCCCATCCTGTGCGTTCTGATACCCCAGGGCAGCCACATTCCTGACTCTCCATTTGTGCCGGTCGATCGATGAGCAAATGGAGAACACGAGTGTGCACATCCAATGTGACAGTGCAACCCCTGGCACAACCAAGAGACGAGGAAACAGATAAAAATAATTCAAGCATCATTTTTATCCCCTAAATTCAGATCTCGTTCTTGGGTTCAGACCTTTGTGATGGGTACGACCAGTGGAACGGTGTATTTTTAGCATACAGCAGCTCTTGCTGCTAAAATCAGCAACAGCTCTGTTTTCTGTAGAATGGGGCAGTTTTCATTCTGAGATTTCGCATTACTCCATCATGCAGCTCACAGGATTTTACACTTTTCTCCAAGGCCAAACTCCTGAATTCATGGCCTTCCACAAGAATGCCAGCTTCCCCGTTCTCACATAAATATAGAGATGAGGAAAGTTGAAAGTGAACTGCCTGAGGGCCAGGCATCGAGAAACCCTTTGGGGTTTATATACTCAGCAGTACGGGGTTTTTTAAAGTAATTTCATTTGAGGGAGAATAAAGGGTTGAAAAGGCTAACTTGCCATCATGGAATGTGTGGGAATGGCAAGGGATGGTTCTAGTAGTTCTTGGCCACGTTTCATACCAAAAAGCTTTTTGTGAAAGTCTGACCTGTGGGGATCCCAGACTATCACTCCCCTCACCCAGGATCACAAAAATGAACCCAAATCCCTTCAATACTGTGGCTGGGTTGGATTGATGTGGAACTGGGCAATGGGAGGTACGGATATAGGCAAGAAAGGGGGAGATTTGCCTTGTAACCTGCACGTGCCACATTTCCCTGGGAAAGCAAGATCAATTTGGGGGACATGAGGAACTACATGGCAGCAGGAGCTGTCTGAAAACACACACTTGGGAGTCCTCTTGCTACTGGGCTTAACTAGAGAATGTCAAGAATTTCATGAGGAATTTCTTCCTATTTTTACCAAAGCTTGGCTGAATTTACCCTTCCTCACACATGACGTTGACAACTACGTTTTGGATCACAGCTTGGAATGTTCGGTTTTCTTCTCCGCTTGGGCTCTGAACCACGTTGTTTTCCACCACGGGCGTAAAACTCACACAACCTGAGGGGAAAAGCCTCTCCTGAAGGGCGGTGGGGAGCAGAGGCTGTTTTGGGGTGGAAATGTGGCACTCGGGGGCAGTTCTCCCCTGCCCGCCGCCATGAGAGGCCTGAGGAGGCAGGGGCGGGGCGCCGCGCGCGCGGGTGGCGGGAAGGCGGAGGGCGGAACTGCGGCAAATCTCAGCCAATCAGCGGCGGGGTCGCGGCTCGGCCCCTGCTGCCCGCAGCCGGGGAACCCCGTGGTCGCGGTTTCCCGCGTTCGGGGGCCCGCGCGCCCCCTCAGGCGGGTCTCAGGTGGGAGGGGAGGGGGAAGCGGCCCTCACCCGCCTGATGAGGGGCCCCGACCCCTGAGGAAGGAAAAGGAGGGGAAGCAGCACCACTGGGGGGAGAGATAAGGGCCGGGGAAAGAGCAAGAAGGGGCAGCACAAGACAAAAACCCCGGGAGGAGGAGGAGGAGGAAGAGGAGGAGGAAGTAGCAGGACGGAGGAAGCCGCCCGGCTGCCCGCCAGCACGGCTTCCCCTCACTGTAACAAAATGGAGGGCGAGGGGGCTGTCCAGTGGGACAGACCGCGGGCTGGGGCGGTGCTGGATCACAGGGAGCGGCCGCATCGCTTGGTCCCTGTATGATCGCAGCCCGAGTCCCCGGGAGCGACAGGTGCCTGGCGCTGTGGCAGCAGGTGAGCTGTGTAAACCAGAGCTGGGGCAGGGAGAGCCGGTTCCACACACGTCATGACAAGCCGAGGAGCCCATCAGCCACACCGCAGGTTTTTCCTGGCTTTGAAGATGTGCCCACACAGCACTTGAGCTTCCTCGTCTCTCCTTTGCCATCAAAGTACCACACCAGTGCCTGTTTTTATCTCACCCACCCGTACACCCAAGAGATGGATTTAACCTGTTTAAAGTCATCCTGAAACTCAGGTTCCCTGTTTGGTCACAAATCCAGTGGGAAATGGGTGCACAGGGTAGAGCAGCCAGTGCAGAGCTTCAGCTGGAATGGCAGTTCCTCCCCACCCTTGAAATAAATAAAAATATCCCACAAAGTCACCACCCATTCCTTGCCTAATTGCTCATCCAGCAGCAGAAGAGCCTGTTTGCCAAGGGCTTTCTCAAGTGCATCCAAGGGATTTTTGCCAGGAATGCTGGACTAATCCCAAGATAAAACAATGCTCTGTCTGGCTCGGGAGGAGCAGCAAGGTTTTTTTTAAACATTGTTCTTGTGTGAGGAATAATTCAGCACCAGACTTGAGCTCAAGCTGCCAGGCACAACTTGGGATCTGTAAAAAGCAAATCTTAAGACTCAGCCAGACTCGGACGTCTCTGACATCTGTGTTAAACTCACCTGGAAACACTCAGGGAACCATCCTGGTTTTCCAGAACATCGTTCCTCGACTGTTACGTTACCAAGGACTAAGGTAGGACAAGTCCAAGTTCCATCCCCAGAAAGACACACCATTCTGCAGGTTTCCACCAGATTTAAACTTAACAGAAGAGAGAATTCCCTCTTACTCCATTCCTTGAGAAACATCTTATTCTCCAGAGCTGGACATACCCCGAGAAGTAATCCAATACAATAGTCTCAATTTATTTGAAATAATTCGGTTTGAAAACTTTTTAATTTAAAATTTACAGCACACGTGGGGAGGAAACATGTTTTGTTACAACTAAAAGTTATCAGAAGAGTGCTGCAGGGCTGTTGTCTTTAATTTAACACTGTCATGGCTTTATTCAAAACACAGTTGCACAAAATCAGTTACTCCAAAGTTTCAGGAAAGAGTCGGAGAAGGAACCGAACCACACTATATACAGACTGCCATACAAAGAGCATTAAAATAGGACAAAACCTCTACAAAATATAAAACCCACCCTGACGTTATTTGCATGAAAAGACCACCCACCAAGCAAAAAAGTTTCAAAAGTTATCTGGAGGCTCTGAATTCCTCGTTAAAAAACGCTGTTGCTGCATGCCGAGCGGAGGGCGCGGGACCGGGGACGGTGACACCGGGACAAACGGATTCTCGGGGAGCTGGGGGTGTGAGGGGCTCGGGTTCCACGCGGCGGCTGACGCACGGCGCTGCGGGCGTTTGGGAAGTGGCAAGTCTGGCCTAGGGAAGGGCTGCCAGCCCTCGGAGCTCAGTCTGTCTGGTCTCAGGAGCTGGACTCGCTTATCCGAACAAGCCCACTACCCACATCATTTTAATCCATCAAAATAGACTCTTTTCTCCATTTAAAACTAATTTTATCTGCACCAGTAAGAGACAGTTAAGGAAAACCCTGACACAGAGGTGCTCTAACGTACACACTTATAAATAACAGGTTTCAATCTAAAAACAATAAGCAAAAGGATGGGAAAACACTTTTTCTCTCAAAGCTGAGCACAGAGTGCCTCACCCACAGCCTCCAGGACGTGACAGACGTGCACTAACCCACCCAGGACTCATCACAAACACAGGACTCGGTTGTGGCTGCAAAGGAAGTTTCACCACGACTTTTCTAGTGTCTTGAGAGATATTCCTTAAAAAACACAAAGCCCAAGGAGTCAGTTGTTCCCGAGTGTGCCACCACCCGCCAAGGCCGGGAAGGGCCGGCCCCGTTACACAGCTACAGGAGAAACCCAGAGTTAAGGCTCTAGTTGGGGGGGAAAAAACCACACACACAGGGAACGGGGCTTTGCAGAACTTCAGCCCTGCACGATTTAAACTCCACTGAAGAGCTGGAGGTCACATTGAACTCGAGTGTGAAATTCCTAAGGAACATCCACAGGGAACCAGGTGACGAGGGACTGACTCGCTCAGGCCCAGGATCTCCCTCTTCCCACCCACAGGCTCTCCCCAGTTTCCGGCAGCTATCGGCAGCCAGGACAGATACAAAAATAAGTCTCTGGAATAAAGCTGTGTGTGATATTTGGTTCAGGACCTACGTGAGACAATGTCAGTCAGTGTGATTACCACCACTACGCTGTGTGAAACCCAGATCACGACTGAAGGAGGAATGCCGGAAGTCAAAACTTGTTTCCAACAGGAAAGATGATACATCGGGGCAGATTAGGAATTATAAAGGCTGCTAGAAAAAAGCTTCTCTGCACGTCCCCCACGCTTGCTCCTGACGCGTCTCTGCAGCCACTCGATATAAACCCCCAAATATTCCCAGCTGTTATTCACAAACTGAGCGTTTTGCCTACAGCCAAATTTAAAGAGTTTAAGAGGTGACGTGCGGAGAAGGGCCAGCTTGAGTTCATCCTTCCCTTCAACAGTTCTAGAGAAGCTGGGGGGGTTGGAAAACAACACACTTGGAGGAGTTACCCGTTCACTTCTGCATCAGAAATGCATATTTCATCTATTTTATACATTTTATAGCCATGATTGGTGCAGAATTCCCAGAATGACAATGCGAGAGCAAAGTGAGTGAAGGTTTAACAAAGATGTCTAGCAAAAGGTTTAAAATTACACATTAATTGCTTTGTTAATACCTGCAGTGACAATGGGTTGGGGAGAAAACTTATGGACTGCAACCCTTTAAGGATCACAACTCTTTCAGTTTGCCAAAATACACCCATCTAGTGAATACTCCAAACACTGAACATCGGAGCAAGCAAGAAAACAAAAAGATCTTCTGCAACCCACTGAGGCTTTACCCTGGAACATCCAAAATGGACAGGAGCCTTAAAAAAATAAATCAGAGGAGTCACATTTTAAAAAGCTGAAACATGGGTGTCATCTAGTTGGGGGTTTCCAGTCGAATCCCCGGAAAACTTGGCCTAGAGTCAACTGACTTAAGAGAGTGTGGAATTTGCCATAGAACATTTTTCAATTCAGCTTTTTAAGTGTAAAAACTTTAAAATCCTGAAGGAAACTCTCAGTGTTAAACCCAGGGGACATGGGGTTGGACTCGGGGCTAACAATGACCAACACAGCAAGATTGTATGAAATTAAAGAGCTCCAAAGAAAAGTCTGGTGGGGGGAATTTGCCAATGGCTTCAGTGATTATAGGGCTGAAAATTGTTCTCTACAGAAGGTTCTCTACGGGCTATCAGAGCTTATCTGGAATGATAAAAGGGGCAGGGATAGTAAAACCACACTTCTGCTATAAAAAGTTAACATAGGATTTCTGTCGGGACATCTATGGTACATGGACATACAGAGCTGCATAATCACTATTGCGTCTTCCGTAACTGGAGAGTCTGGTCCTGCAAATTAATCCTCCTCTTCCTCGCCTTCATCCTCGGGTTCTCGTTTCCTCTTCTCCCCTCGGACGCCCTCTGCTAAGGAAAGAGGGATGCACACAGCCCGTTACGCTCTGCTCACACAGCATGGACAGCCAGGTGATGGCAACACGGGGGTGTGTGGTGCGGACGTGTTCCCCACGGAACATCCCTGCATGGCCAGCACCAGGACCCTGCACAACATCCCCGTGTTTTTCTGCAGGACAAGGCCGGATTCGGGCAGTGCGCTGTGCGCTCTGGTGGTGGGAGCCCGCAGTGCAATGCTGCCCCATCCAATCCATGAATTCCCCAGCAGTCATTCCCTGGCCAAAGACCCACGCCAGCTCCAGGGCTGCACTTGTACAAAGTGAAGAATTTGCACTGCTCCTTCAGAATTCCCCTTTTTCCAAGTGGAAGATCCAGCTCCCAAACCTGCTCCACTGAGCCCGGCACGTGGAGGAGATGGGAGCTGAGCTGGGGAGAAATTCTGGGATTTGTCTTTACACAGACATGGAATTTTTTATGAAAAAACTTATTAAAAAATACTCCAGTAAGCCACTTCTTGCAAACAGAACTTTGTCCCTGAAGCAGAATTGCGTATTGGAGAAGCCACTTTCAGCTGGATCAAGGGAAAGCTCCAGCTGCTCCTGGCTGCCAGGGCTTTGCCAGCAAGACTCTGGTGCACTTCAGGGATATCTCCAATGTATGTAAACAACAAGGTGCACAGCAGAGCCCCACTCCTCTCTGCATCAGAAAATGACAATTCCCACCTGCACAGGAGATTGTGCCTTTCCTTTTAGAAAACTGTTGTTTCTTCCTCACTTTTACTTTAGTTTTATTTTCTTTTTGTGTGAACATGCATGTCCCAAACCCACAAAAACAAAGAATTACAGAGAATCAGTTGTTTCAGTCACAACTTGAATACTTGAGCACTTACCTTCTTCCTCCTCATCACCTCCTTCAACGTAGTCATCATCATCCTCTTCATCCTGTAAAAAATTGGGAGACATTTTTACAATTGGTGTTTATCGAACTCTTGCTTCCATGCTGATCCCAAGCAGAAATCCAGGAATTCCCTGCACTTGCCCCGCTAGGGCATTGGTCAGCCCCAGAGCCTCATTTCTTTGCTTTTCCCCACTGTTCACTACCTTAAGACAGCTCAGAGTAAGTTGTTGACAAATTAACTGTGAGAGAGATGCCAGTGGCTCTAGATTTCCTTTGAACCCGCAGTCAGTAAGGGCCCAGGATGATGAAAAAGTGCACAACGGTATCATCTTCCCAAGCTATCCTGAAAATGAGGTTTTTTGTCTTGTTTTAAAGCCGGTAGCTGAGAAATGTAAATGAATTAACAATCAGCTCCAGAGAATTCGACAAACTCAAGTCTTGGTGGAAATTCTGCTTGGTGGAATTTTATACGCAGGGCAATGTGGCAAGTCAAAATGGGGAAACAGCCCTCAGATAGCTGCCCTTGCAATATTGGAATTAAACCTGGTCCACATTAACTCCCTGACAGGAAGCAAACTCTTATCAAAGTACCAGTACTGGATGGCCCCAGGGGTTTTTGATCCAAAACACAGGCACTGCTGGTGCAGCCTCATCACGTCCTCCCAACAAGATCCTGCAACCATCACAAGGAAGGACCCGACCAGGACCCAGGGCTTTACTTCTGTCTAATAATTCCAGTGTCACCATTACAGCTGCAAAACTCTACTTATCACCTTTCAAAAGGTGGCTGTTTTCCACACCCTGGGAACTGTACCGGAACTGAACCCCGCGGAAGCTTCTCTTTGCTTCCTGCATTTGGCAGAATTTACCAACTTTACCTGAATTTCTTCTTTCATCAGGTACGAAAGACCAACTTCCTCCTCCTCTTCACCTTCCCCCAAATCTGAAGCTCCATCATCTTCATCATCTTCCTCTTCATATTCTCCTGGAGGCCCAGCTTCATTCTCATCATCATCGTCATCTTCATCCCCTTCTGCAGTGAAAGACACACATACAGGCCAGAAGTTCAGTTCCATTCACTCCTCTCTGAATATACCAGGGTGGGCTGGCCCTAGTAAGTTTTTTACTGTAGGATTAGGGGATTTTTAATTTTTTTCTAAATCCAGGCAACACATGGGAAAAGACCATAATTGTAACCAAGTTACACTTTGTCTTTTTTTCTCTAAGAAAGACTCCCAGTGTTTTTCCATCACCAGCTTCAGGCAAAACTCTCAATGTCTGAAGCAGCAACAAACACAAAGCCCTGCCAGGGGAAGGGGCTAACAGCCAGAAAAACCTCCTTAAGGACTGCAGCTGACGTGGGGTCAAAAGAAACTAGGTGTGCTTTTGGAACTAAAAATTGTATTATACTGAAGCATGGGGCTGAAGCCATTACCAAACCCTGTAAAATTACAATTTTTTTCATTCAAAACAGTGTGCGTGTCCCATTGTTCTGTATCACTCGGTGGCACAAAAGGCTTTACTGCTGCCAGCAACTTACTTTGAGAATACTTGTGTCTTTGTAAAAGTATCTTTAGTCCAATTCCCTTAATCCCAGGCGGCTTCTGCAGGACTGGAACCCTCTCATGGGAGTTTTTGTTCTGTATCAGTTTGTATTAATACCAAACACACTCAGGACTCTGCTCTTCAGGAACAGGAGCAGAATTGCACTTGTGTGCTCGGGAAGTCCCTGTGCTACACCAAGACCTTTATTCCAGCATCCCATTCCTATCCCCAGCTCATTTCAGGAAGTTACCATCATCATCGTCTTCCGAGTCTGGTGCCTCGTTGTCCTCCTGATCAAACCCATCCAGGTATGTGATCTGCTGGAGCAGCTCGAAGATGCTGTCCCTGTAGTCCTCAAGATTTGTAATCTCACAGTTGAACAGGTCAAGGCTCTTCAAGTTCTTCAGATTTTGCTGAAAACAAATTAGAAGAGTTTTTCACCTTCCTGATCCACCCACCGTGCTGCCCCCAGGGTACAGCAAGGTCGCAGCCCAAGTATAGCAGAATTTACTTTGTCCTTATCCCTCATTTTTTGTTAGAATTTTTCTCACTCAAAGTTCAGTCCAAGCTGCTGAATCCCCAATGAACGTGCTCGTGCAGATCAACTCCCACACAGCTCTCGAACCCCCAGACTCCCTGACTCCTTGGGGGTTGGGTTCTGTGTGCAGAGCCCAGTTTTGGACAGAAACCCCAATCATCCAGAAAAGTGGGTAAATCGGTTACCACTGGCAGCTCCCCCTTCCACTTCACTGACCCACCCGTGGCTGTATCACACCCGTGCCTGAGTCACTTCACAGGTTAATGAAAGCTCATCAGACAAAAACACCTTAACGAACAAGCACAGGGGGATCAGCACGACACACCTTGGTCACTTTTCCTTCAAAGACAAAACAAGTCCAACAGCCTCTGGTTTGGGACATCCCATTCTGAACATGGAAGCATTTCCCAGCAGTGGGGTTACACATGCTGTCCTATAACCATGGCACCAAGTCCATCAAACCGGACCAATCACGAGACTGACAAACGCTTGCACCAATCCATTGCAAAAATATTAAGGATTCTTGCTAAAAAATAGTATTTATGAAATCTCCCCAGAGCCCCTCCCACTTCATACTCACAAGAGCTTCCACAGTGCCAAGATCTTTGATTTTGTTGCCACTTAGATTTAGATATGTGAGAT
This sequence comes from Ptilonorhynchus violaceus, assembly GCA_013397565.1. NCBI lineage: Eukaryota > Metazoa > Chordata > Aves > Passeriformes > Ptilonorhynchidae > Ptilonorhynchus > Ptilonorhynchus violaceus. The sequence continues at coordinate 84,699 of VZRJ01007346.1, forward strand.
TTGGACATCTCTCTGCAAGGACCTCCAGGCCTCCAGAAATGACGTTGTCGCTCAACTCCAGCTATTGTACAGAAAAAAAGGAATTAAACAGTTGGATTTTCAGCCTTAGATTCAGCTGCATCATTGTTAATTGTTGTCCCTTTAAGAGTTTAATCACTTTGGAAGAGTCACCCAAATTAACAAGCTTTGGCTGTCAAAAAGTTCCTTTAAGTTGAGAATTATAAACTGCTCCTTAAAGCCTCATGAGTTTGGGCACCTCAGTTTTGAGTTCCCAGGACTGGAGTTCACTGCCAGCAATGGGCACCCCAGGGGCCTCTTACCAAGGCCTTGTGCTCAGCAAGGCAGGGCCGACCTTCACAATGTCCACAGCCAAGCAGTGACTGCCCCAAGAGTGGCTGACCAAGCCCAACTCGCCATAATCAACTGCAGACACCCAAAACAATTTCAGATCTTAAAAAAACATTTCAGGGGCCCACGAAGCACCATCAGCACCCCACAAGTCCAACTGCAAGTGCCGAAAGGCGCAGCCACGGCTTGTCACCCGTGACTTTGCCGTCCCAAAGCACCGGCAGCCAGGAGATACCCACCTTCCGGAGCTTACTCAACGTGGGGAGCTTGGCCAGCGACGTCAGCTCAACATTGGCCATGCTGAGAAACTGGAGTTCCTTAAATGAGTCATTGAGCCCTTCGATTTCCCCGTTGCTGGACCGGCAGTTATCGAGCACCAACTCCGTCACCTGCGAACGGGCCAGCAAGGCACGCGTGGGTGTCACAGCAACAAACCCCCACATTCCCCTGAGCCCCAACACAGGGGCTGCTGGTTTGGGGCTTGGTTTAGAATCAGACCAGACTTGTGCCCTGAAATCACCAACACCCACCTAATTTAAAAATTATGCAGCGGCTTCCCTTCCTCCAAGCACACGTCAAACTCAGCAAAAACTGCGACCTGACCCCAAAACTCCACCGATGGGACACCGGTACAGCTCCCCACAGGAGCGCATCAGCTGCCCTGTACGCAGCCAACTGCTGACTTCTCCTCGAGTCTCATCATTTAACTGTGTATAATCAAACTCATAAAACCAGTTTCTCTCTGAACCTAAAACCTTCTGGCTCCAGATTATTTTCCCAGAGAGTTCTGCAGGTTAATTGAGCCCAAATAAGTAATTTCCTCATGCCCAAGCCACTTGATAATCAATACAGGTCGCATACTTGGAGAAGCAGCCAATTAATTTTAAATTATTAATTTTAGATTATTTTATTTAGAGTGGAACATCCACTTATTAAAGGACAGGCACAAGGTGACTCTTCCCTTTCCCTGCACAGTAAGAACGTTTTGGGAGTGCTGCAGACCCCAAGCGGCACCGAGCCAGCTTCCCACTACTACTTTATTTTTCCATAAAAAACCCCCATTATTCCATACAAACACCGAGTTTTAAGGAAAGCTGCCTGGGGAGAGGAGGGGGTTTCCCGGCTGCATCCCCGGCAGCTGCACGCTGGCAGCGCGTGGAGGCCTCTCCGGGTACCTGCCACCCACAAACACGACCGGGTGGGTTACATCAATCGTTTGGGACACTTTTTTCCCCCCCAAAACCCACGTGCGCCAGGTCAGGGAAAGCGAACGTCTCGGGACTTTACTCCTGGGGGGAGCAGGCGCTGGATTCCCTCAGCGGGACACCGGAGAGCGACGCTCGGGAGCCACGCGCGGGGCCGGGGAGGCGGCGGGGGCAGCGCGGCCCCGCCGCGCACGTGCGCTCCCGCGTTTCCAGGGGTTTGCGACGGCGTTTTTTTTTGGCTCTTTCCAAAGAAACAAAAAGTTGGAAACACGGGGGACCGCGGGAGAGATGTGGGGACCCCACGGCGCGCCCCTCGGGGCGACGGGCGCGGGAAACGACGTTAATCAACACTAATTAAAGGCGCCAGGATGAGCCACGGGCC
>VZRJ01007350.1:0-12348 GCA_013397565.1 Ptilonorhynchus violaceus
AGCAGAGACAGCGCTGGCACCGCAGGGGGACACATTGTGTCCCTGTCCCCCCCATGCCCTGCCCGTGCCCCCCAAGACTCACGAGGAGCTGAAGCTGCTGCCATCCCCCCACTGCAGCCGCCGGCCCCGTCTGTGCAGCCTGAGCCAGTAATCGACGTTCCCACTGAGGCAGAAGAGGAACTCCTGGGAAGGAGAGAGGAGCCGGCAGTGGGAGCTGCCCCGGCCCCTCGGGGGGACACGCGCCCGGGGCTCCCCCCGCACCCCGGGGCTCCTTCCCTGCAAGGCCCCGGGGCAGGGCTGCACCCCCGGCCCTACNCGAACACCCAGTCCAGCCCAGAGGACGTCCAGGTTCCCCTTGGCCACCCCACCCCCCCCGCAGCCCCTCACTCACCATTTCCCTGTCCTTGGGCATGGCCAGGGAGGCCTTGAGCTCAGAGCACCGATCCTGAGCCTGATCCCAGCTTCTCATATCCTTTGAGAGGAAGTAGCAGATTCTGTTGTACTCGACCCAGCCATTGGGACAGGCAAGCAGCAGCACTGGTGTCGCAGGCACACATCCCCCTGCAGAGGGGAGACGAGAAGGTCTGAGGATTCCCCTCCACAGGGAGCAGGGACCCCTCTCTGCCCTAGGGGCTGGGCCGAGGCAGCTGCCTCTCCCTTACCTGACTGCACAGCCACAGTACCCACCAAAGACANTCACCACCAAAGCCATGACCAGGAGCAGGAGCAGAATCAGCACCACGACCGGGATGACCCCAGGATGGGATCTGAACCCCTCGCCTGGAGCAGGAAAGAGCCACTGGCCGTGAGGATGGGGCTGTCCTGAGCAGGCCCGGCCCTCGCATACCCCACCCAACACCCGGAGAGCCCAGGAGGGACCCTCCCAGCCCCTTTGCCCCTGACTCAGCTGGCAGCAAGGAAGCCAAGGGACAGGGACACAGCCAGGAACACAGCCAGGAGATAGCCAGGGACACAGTCCTGGGGACAGCCTGTGGCAGGAGAACTGCCCAGGGCGAGGGGCAGCCACAGGTATCAGTTCCAGCCACTGCTGGGGCCCAGCAGAGCACGAGGCCTCTTCCAGACACCTGGAAACAGCCACACCCCTGCCAGCCCTGTCCTCCTGGGGTGACACACTCCCCTCCCTACAGGCCACAGGAGTGGCCCTGCACTCACCCAGAAATCCTCTGAAAGTCTTTCTCTGTGTGTGTCCCGTTGCTGATCTGTCCTGCGAATTCTGGGACTTCTCTGCAATCCCACCCCTGAGGCGGGATTCACTCTGCTCCACCAGAGAAGCATCTTCTCCCTGCTTGTGCCCAGCAGGATCTTGCACCTGAGGCAGCTCTGTACCCCTGGTTGCTGATCCATCCTGGGAACCCAAGGTATCCTCTGGATCCTCAACAACCATGCAGAATCTCTCATCCTGCCTTGGCCATATTTCAGACTCACAAGTCAAACCTCTCAGCTTGTGAGAAGCAGGACCTTGCACCTGAGGCAGGTCTGTGTGCTCCATTGCTGATTCATCCTCTGGATCCAGACACTCCCCAGCATCCCCATCACTGGAGCCATATCCACTCCCCCCCTTGGCTCCCTACAGATGTACAAGTCACCACGCTGCTTCTGATAAACAGGATATGTCACCCGAGGGACATAGCCCCCCCTAGTTGGCCGTACATCCCTGGGGCTGAATCCACTCTTCATATCTTGACTCACTGCACACTCAGAAGACAGATCTTGCTCCCAAGAGATCAGCACTGATGGCACACAAACGTCACGTTCAGCTTTCAGTGCAGTTTTACAGCCGCTGTCCTGGCAGACCGTGGAGCACACGATGAGAGGCCCCGGCTGGTCCCGGCTCAGGAAGGCGCTGCCAGCTCAGTCCTGCCCTGTCCCTGCTCCCCGGGGACGCTGCGGCAGCACCTGCGGACAGAAGGGCAGGCTCAGAGAGCTCCGGGCCCGGCCCGGCCCCCGCAGCCCTGAGGGGGCTCAGCATTGTCCCCCGCATCCCCTGAGGGGGCGGGTTGGAGCCCAGGGACACTGAGCGCTGGCACCGCCGCTTTGTGTCCCTGCTTGGGAACAGGAGGCGGCTCCTGGCGGGGAAGGCGGAACTTGGCTCCATCCCCGGGAAACGGGGCGGGACGAGGCTCCTCCTGCCTCCACTGCCCGAGTGTGTCTTTCAAATCCACAGTGCTTTGGGTTGTGAGAGACGTTAAAGTTCTTCTCGTATCACCCAGCCCCGGGCAGGGACATCTCCTGCTGGACCAGTGACTCCCAGCCCGGTCCCGCATGGCCGGGAACAGTCCAAAGGACGGGGCAGCCACCTCTGTCCTAACGAGGCGAACCGGGACGAGCCAGCGCTGCTCCGGCCCCGGCTCCTGCCCAGGCCTCAGCGGGAAGGAGACCGCGGGCAGCCGCTCCCTCAGCGGCCTCAGAGCAGGGGGAACACGGAGGGGACCCGGCAGAAAGACCCCGCCAGAGCCCCCTCCGCCCGCAGCGAGCCCGGAGCCCCGGCAGAACCGACCGCGGGTCCCACCTGCGCTGGGGCCGCCTGTCCGGGTACTGCAGCCGCTCCTACTCCGTCCGTCCCGGCTCCTCGCACCGCTGTTTTAAACACGGGCTGTGGGGAAGCCCTCGCCCCCGCTCTGACCAATCAACGCGCGAAGTATCGATGAGTGACGGGAGAATCGGCCAATCGGAAGCAGGGGGTGAACCTGGCACAGCTCCCGAGTGCTCCAGCAAGGTCGGTGATTCCGACGTGGGTCGGTGATTCCGACGTGGGTCGGTGATTCCGACGTGGGTCGGTGATTCCGACGTGGGTCGGTGATTCCGATGTGGGTCGATGATTCTGACGTGGGTCGGTGATTCCGACGTGGGAACGTTGTCGCGTCTCCCCCGTTTCCTCTCCTCTTCTCGCACTGCCATCTGAGGCATCCTCCTTATGCCTCGCCTTAGCAACCCGCCCCTGGGCTGAGCTCCTCTGGAGCACATCGCAAACACCGTCTGCCACCAGGCACTGCTGCTGTCCAACGAGCTCCTGCTTTCCTCAGGAACAGCCTTGGAAATTACTTTTCTTGCCTGAATGGCACAACATCCCCGTTCTCACATTTTCTAAGCAACTTGCTGACCCAAACTGTGGCCAAGATGAAACTTTGTTGTGACTCAAGCACATCTCTCGGAGCCCTAGAAACAGCGGTACAAAAGCAGACCCTTGGAGCTTTCTTGGCCCAGCGACCTCCCTCTGAGCGGGGCCTCTCCGAGCTGGGAACTCTCCCGTTTGCTGCACTTGGGGGATCCTCGAGCAACAACGGGATCGACCCCCCAATCCTCAAGGCTCAGCCCTTCACCCAATGGGAGATGCAAAAGCATCCGGAGCGAGCATTTCCCTGCCCCCGAGGGGAATTTCTCACAGGTGCCTGGCCCTGACTCTGTCTGTCTGTGTGCACACACATGTGCCTGTGCTGTGGAAAATGTGGGAGAAACGCTGCTCTCCTGGGTGTTTCAGCACCTCAGGCACCGAAGGAAGTTAGGCCTCTAAGTGAGGTTATGTTATAGTTTCAAGCTAAGCTAAATGCTGCCAAGTGTTATTCCTGTGTTAAGTTGCTAATTTCACTTCGAAGTTCTAACTCAAGTTAAATACTGTTAAGTGTTACTCTAGGAATAACACTTAACAGTATTTAACTTGAGTTAGGACTTCGAAGTGAACCTAGGAATAGGCTAAGGCATAAGTTCAGTTAAAGTATAAGATAAGTTAAAGTACTGTTGAGTGCTGTTAAGCTTTTAGGCTGTGTGCCAGGTTTTGCTGTTGCTTGTTTTTCCTTGTTGTGCTTTAACTGCCCTGTAAGCAGCGGAGTGGCTCTTGGCAACAAACTTTGCTTGATATTAACTTTGTGGCTTGATATTAAATCTGTTTATTACTGATCCCCTTGCTGCTGATTTTTGCAGCAGTCTCAAACACTCGCTCGTAACAGCAAAATTCCCGGTTTGGAGGGAATTTCCTGCTTCCGGGTCGCTCAGGGGGACCTGGAGCTGAAGGTGCTGCGAGCTGGGGCTGAGTCCGGGATGGAGGAGGGACCCACCTGCAGCCCCGGCAGGAGCCCAGGCCGGAGCAGGGGATGCCTGAGAGAGGCCCTGAGCCCGTGGGAAGCCCCTGCAGAGCCATGGAAGTGGCTCCTGGCGGGACTTGTGAGCCCGTGGGGGATCCCCGCTGGAGCAGCCTGTTCCTGAGGGACTGTGTCCCGTGGGAGGGACCCCAGGCTGGAGCAGGACAAGGATTCCTCTCCTTGATGGGGAAGCAGTGACGTGACCTGACTGTGACCCCCACCTCCTGTGCCACTGGTTGGGGAGGAGGGAGGGAATGGGGGATCAAGTGAAAGCTGGGAAGGAAAGAAGAATGGGGGAAGAAGTATATTTAGGATTTGTTTCACTTTTCATTCTCTCGCTCTGATCTCTTAGACAATAAATTCAATTAATTCCGTTGTTGTTCCATGTGTAGCACAGGACAAGTGTGCTGGAAGCATTTAGATTGTCAGGAGAAAGAAGGTGTATATTTAGCTGTAAAGTCCAGTGCACAGAGCACTAAATAGGCCAGCTGCACACACAGATTACAAAGCCAGAAAAGATAATAAAAGCTCATGAGGAATGAGCTCCTATTTTATAGGACAATCCTCTGATGATATTAGAATAAAACTACAGGAAATCCAGGGGACACATGGTTTTGATACTGGTAAAGTCTTGAACACTGCACAGACATTGACATTGATATGACTCAAAAAACCATCAAAATCAGCAGGAGGTGACTAAACAGAAGTAACAGCAGTTAGAGATAAAATCACTTCCCAGGGAAGGGGGGTCTTGTGGCAGGGGAAGGGGTTCAGTTCCTCGAGCATCATTAGGAAAATTGGGAACAAATCCATGGGCATTTTGTAAAAGGATGGACATTGGAAGTGTCCTCACCTGAAACCCAGGACTCCTCCAAACCCTCTCCTGGCCATAGCAGAGAACTTGTGAAGAGGACCAGAAGTTTCTTCTCCAGCAGAGCCTGGAGGAAATGAAAAACTGGGATTTTTGCCAGGCACAGAAGCTGGTTATTCAGTATTCAATACCCTGCAAGGGAACTTCAGTGATGACTTTATCACAATTGTTGGTGAAACATGCCCCTTTTTCCATCCAGTTAAATTCAAACTGGGGAAATGATGGATAACCCATCAATTTTTGTATCTGCCCAACTCTCCAAAGCCATTATTAGGAGAAAACTTACTGGAACAATTGAAGGCAGAGATCAAGTCTCAGGAGGGGACATCTGAAATAAAGTCCTTGAGTCTAATACGAGCCTGTTCCTGAGAGTAAATATGTGGAAGCTTCAATTTTCATGTGACAGAAACTTTCTGATCTGAGCCTATTCCAAAGGAAATTGAGGATGCACTGGCCATTGTGTGGGCCAGTGTGATTTCCCAGAAAATCAAAAAGAGCAGGACCTGCAAAAATGAAACTAAAAGCAGACAGAGGCCGGGTAAGACAAAAACAACACCCTTAAAATTGGAAAGCTGAAAAGGCTTCTTACCTGTCATGAACAAATTTTTAGGGTGTGGGTTCTTGGTGGAATGTGAATCTGGATATAACACCCCAATTTTGCCAGTCACAAAGGCTAATGGCAAAGATTGTCAATTAGTACAAGACTTAATAGCAATTAATAAAATAGTATTTTAGGTAACCCCTACACACTCCTAACCACACTAAAAGAGAATTTGGAATAGATTTAAATGACACCCGCACACCTCTGGGTCATGTCAGCCAGGAACTCTTCACATTCGAGTGGGAAAATCCACAGCCAGGACTGTGTTACCACGAGGATTTCAAAGTAGCCCCGCAACTTTTGGGAATCCACTGACAAAGGAGTTAGAGGAACGGAAGAGCTTTAATCCCTAAGGGGCTCTGCTACAAAATGTTGATGATATCCTGAGAGGCACCAAAACTAAAGAACAGGCCTGAGATCCAACTGTCGAATTGTTAAAGTTTTTAGGATTAAAAGGTTACAGGGAATTGAGGGAGAAGGTTTTAAACTCTCTGAGGACAAAGGAAACTGAGTACAAGCCATAAACTGTAAGAAAATTGCACACATTCCATGGCATGGTCAGGGCACGCATGAGAAATTACGGATTACCAGTGTAACCTTTGTATGGACTTCTAAAAACTGCCCATAAAGATTTTATTGTATGGGCTGATCACACTCGGGCTGTGTTCCAACAACTCAAGCAAGCACTGATGAGGGTTCTGCCTTTGGGCTTGCCAAGTCCCGGAGATCTTGTGAATGATTCACTTCTGAGAGAAAAAACATCTCCCAAGGAGTTCCAGTACAATTCCCAGGGGATCAGGGATGAGCCACTGGAAACTTTTCTAAACAGCTCCATAAGGTGAGCCCAGCTGCTTGTGAGCAGCCCCAGCCACGGAGCTGCTGATCCAGGAGCTCCTGAATTGCCTCTGGGACAGAGCCTGGTGCTCTGTGCACCATGGATGGGGCTGGGGACAGAAGGGGGGCCCCTGGCTGTGTCCAGCCAAATGCACCAAGTGGTGCTGATAGAACAGGACATGACCCTCAAAAACACCTCTGTTGTTCATCCTGCTGTGTTTCTGTTGGCCTCCAAAGTAGAAACTATTCCAGGACGTGACTGGCTACAAACAATTGAAGAAGTTTATTCCAGCCCACTGGGTTTAAAGGACATCCTGATAAGAGAACCCGGATGGGGAACTATACACGGAAGGAAATGGCTTTGTTTGCAACGGGAAAGGCATTTCAGGATATGCAGTAACCTCCCTAAACAAGGTAATTGGCTCTAGGGCTCTAACAGGAGTTGTTTCAGCACAGAAGGCCAAACTGGTTGCTCTCACCTGGGCATTGGAACTGAACAAAAAAGTGAACATCTGGAGGGATTTCCAAGTATGCTTTTGGTTTAGTGCAATCTGGAGAGAGAGAGGTTTGTTATCAGCACAAGGTACATCAATCAAACGTGGAACACAAACATTGCAATTGCTGGAAGCAGCACAAACCAGCTGAAGTTCTGTTTATGCAATGTAGGACACACAAGACAAATAAAATGGGGTCAAAATAAGGAAATGACTTGGCTGACAGGGCAGCTAAAAAAGGCTGCAGGAAAAGGCACCCACATTTTGGTTTCACAGCAAGAGATCAGTGTACCAGGTTTTAAACCAGAATATGGTGCAAGAGACTGTCAGTTAATTGAAGCATTATATTCTAGATGTCACCCCAGTGGATGGGCAGTCACCCCCACTGGACAGGTGACAGTTCCTGAGGTGATTATGAGAAAAACACTGAACAGAGAGCACCAATCTACACATTGGAGTGCAGAAAAGTTGTTAAATCACTTCAGACAGACAGTAATTAGCTCAAAAATGACCAAAATTGTACATTCAAAGATGCAAAAGTGTGGCACATGTAAAAGAAATAACCCCAAATACTGTGAACAAAGTGGTGATAGGGGCTATCAAATCTGGTAACTCCCAGGTCATTACTGGCAAATTGACTTCACAGAACTTCCATGTATTGAGAACTACAAATGTCTTTTAGTGGGTGCCTTTTCTGGGTGACCTGGAGTGTGTCCTTGTCACATCAACACAGCAAAAGAAGTAGTGAAAATGTTGCTAAATCAAATAATTCCATGCTTTGAGTTCCTCCAGGAATGTCACCACCCAGAGGGGTCTCATTTTATAGCAAGAACAGTGGGACAAGTTAGCCAGGCCTGGGGAATTCAGTGGGATTTGCACACTCCACACCACCCACAAGGTACTGGAAAGAGAGAAAGGATGAATTATACAATTATGCTGCAACTCAGTAAAATCTGTCAGGAAACCACACTGGCCTGGGTACAAGTGCTCCCAATTCTTTGTTGAGAATGAGGATCCAGCTCAGAGGCACAGGGACATGAAGCCCCTACAAGCCGCTGTATGGTCGGCCCTGTCAAACTCTCCACACCCCAGATGTGCAGGTTAAAGGTGGGGCAGAGCACAACAACTCCCTTAGATCTTTGGGTAAAACCAAAGATTTATGATGGGTAAACCAGGATTTATGATGGGCAGTTGTCCAGACCAATGGGACTGGACACAGCAGGGCAGGAATTCCAACCAGGAGACCAGGGGTACCTCAAGGACTGGGACTTGGCACCTCTCCAGCCCAAGGGGAAAGGACCCTCCCAAATGTTGTTACCCACACATACCTGGTAAAGCTGAACAGCAAAGGACCTTGGGTGCATTGTTCTAGAATTAAAAAGGCATCAGCTCCACAGACAAAGGAATTATTGTCCCCAACCTGAATGAGATTGAACAAAAACAATGAATAACCTCGTAACTAAAGTATTGCTTACATCTGTAAGCTGTATCTTGATAGTTAACCAAAATATTTGTTTGCCAAAAACACCTTTAGAGTTTCACCAAGGATTAGTCATGAAAATCCTTATGCAAATTCAAAGGTCAAAGTAGCCAAAATATTAAATGTCACTAATTGCTGCATATGTTCTCAAATAAAGTCGGAAGGAATGGGGGCTCTACAGAACCACATGGCCTTGGATTTTCTGCTTGCTGGCCAAGGAGGAACCTGTGCTATTTTAGGACAGGAATGTCGCACAAACCCATCAGTGATGGGTTGGAAGTCCAACAGTCAGGAATCACCTTGATAGGAAGAGCAGTAGAAGAGTGGCAGAAAGAAGAAAATTCTACCTGGTGGGATTGGCTTCATGGTTGCCGAATTGGAGGCTGCTGTGAAATGCATTCCTGGCAGTCACTGCAACCACTGCAGGGTGTGCACTTGGTGTATTATGATTCCATGTTAGAGTTGTTGTAACACTTTGTCCTGGAAAATGGAGTATTGAGACTATGTCTCTTATAGTCTCAAGAAAAGGTGGGACTTGATAAAGAACAGAGAACTGAAATTTTCAGTTCCCTCAAAGGTGCTGGATAGAGCTTAAAGACTGGCAAAAAAAGGATGTTTCAAATTGTGTTAGAAAGTTCATTTTCTACCTGATTTTGGTATCAGCCTCAGCGAGAGGAATCCTTGTCCTGCTCCAGCCTGGGATCCCTCCCACGGGACACAGTCCCTCAGGAACAGGCTGCTCCAGTGGGGATCCCCCACGGGCTCACAAGTCCCGCCGGGAGCCACTTCCATGGCTCTGCAGGGGCTTCCCACGGGCTCAGGGCCTCTCTCAGGCATCCCCTGCCTGCGGCCTGGGCTCCTGCCGGGGCTGCAGGTGGGTCCCTCCTCCATCCCGGACTCAGCCCCAGCTCGCAGCGCCTTCAGCTCCAGGTGCCCCCGAGCTCCCGCCGGCTCAGGGCAGCAGCGGTTCCTTGGCCTCCTGCCCAGCCCGGGCCCAGCGCCAGGGCTGTTCCGCCGCCAGCATTTACGGGAAACCGCCGCACTTCGCAGAAAAGTGTGGTGAATCTGGGCCGTGTGCAGAGCCCGTCCCTCGCTCCCATTGGCTGATTCTGCGTCACTCTTCGATCTCGCGCGCTGATTGGCCAGAACAGCAAAAGCACAACCCCGGTCCCGCTACCCGGCGCGGCTCGTGCAGCAAAGCCGCNGCTCGTGCAGCAAAGCCGCCATTGCCGGAGCGTGTGAGCGGGCCCGGGAGCGGCGGCAGCGCCCGGAGCCCGGTGAGGCGGCGGCGGAGCTCGGAGGCAGCCCCAGCGCAGCGTCTCGGGGACGGGGCAGCCACCTCTGTCCTAACGAGAGGAACCAGGACGAGCCAGCGCTGCTCCGACCCCGGCTCCTGCCCAGGGCTCAGCGGGAAGGAGACCGCGGGCAGCCGCTCCCTCAGCGGCCTCAGGGCAGGGGGAACGCGGAGGGGACCCGGCAGAAAGAATCCGCCAGAGCCCTCTCCGCCCGCAGCAAGCCCCGAGCCCCGGCAGAACCGACAGCGGGTCCCACCTGCGCTGGGGCCGCCACTGAGCTCCGCCGCCCCCTCACCGGGCTCCGGGCTCCGCCTCCGGGCTCTGCCGCCGCTCCGGGGAATTCCAGAGACGCTTCGGAAAGGGCCGCGTGGGGCGGGATCGGGGCCGTGCTTGTCCCGTTTTCCGACCAATCAGCGCGTGAGAAGGAGGAGTGACGGCAGAATCAGCCAATCGGAAGCCGCAGTTACATCACGGCCAGCCTGGGCCGTGGTGCATCCTCTCCCCCCGTGACCTTTAGTGTCCTCTTGCTGTTGGAGGGGCTCGTGTCGCCTCGGCCTTTGCAAACTGTCCCTGGGTTGAGCTGCGCTGGAGCTGCTCACAAACCCCGCCTGCTCCCAGGCACTGCTGCTGTCTCTCAAGCTCCTGGTTTTCTGAGGAACAGGCTTGGATACTGTTTATCCCTCCCGAATGACACAACATCCTCGTTCTCACGTTTTCTAAGCAACTTACTGACCCAGACTGTGGCCAGGATGAAACTTTGTTGTGACTCAAGCCCATCTCTTGCGGCCCCATAAACAGCGGTCCCAAATGAGACCCTTGGAGCTCTCCTGGCCCAGCGACCTCCCTCTGAGTGGGGCCTCTCCGAGCCTGAACGCTCCCGTTTGCTGCACTCAGGGGATCCCCCCAGGATCCTGGGCCGATGCTCCCACTCCTCCAGGCTCAACTCTCCTCCCATTCAGGAGCTGTAAAAGCACCCAGAGTGAGCATTTCCCTGCCCCCGAGGGGAATTTCTCACAGATGCCTTGCCCTGACACTGTCTGTCTGTGTGTACACACGTGTGCCTGTGCTGTGGAAAACGTGGGAGAAACGCTGCTCTCTAGGGTGTTTAAGCACTTCCGATATCTTAGCATATCAGGCCTGTAAGTGAGGTTAAGTTAAATGCTACTAAGTGTTATTCCTGTGTTAAGTTGCTAAGTTCACTTTGAAGTCATAGGTTAAATGCTGTTGAGTGTTGTTCCTGTGTTAAACTGTTAAGTTCTGACAAAGGTTAAAGCATAAGATAAGTTTAGGCACTGTTAAGTTTGGGTGCTGTTGAGTTTTTAGGTTGCGTTCCTTTTCATCCTTGCCCTCAGTGTCCTTCTGTCACACCCACACATGGATAGTTCTTGGTTCATTTCGGCTCTAATTGCCTGGATTTGGTTTGGTTTTGCTGTTGCTTGTTTTCCTTGCTGTGCCTTAACTGTCTGTAAGCAGTAGAGTGACTCTTGCCAACGATCTTTTCTTTGGCTTAATATTAAAGCTGGTTTTTACTGATCCCCTTGCTGCCGATTCTGTAAGGGATCTCAAACACTCGCTCGTAACAGCAGAATTCCTGGTTCGAGGGGATTTCCTGGCTCCTGGGACCGAAGTAGTGTCTGGCCACCCCTGAGGAGGAGATAAAAGGCGTGGCTGAAGGAGAGATGGCAGCTGTCAGTCGGGAGGGGAGGGATCCTGCCTGTGCTTCCCATGGCTTGGACACAATGGGCCTTTGAAACAGGTGGGAAGAACAGGAGCAGCTTCATGCTCAGGGCTTTGTTTTTGTGTTGTTTTTATGAGCTGGAGAAGAAAGAGCCCCTTGAGTGAACAGCCTGCCAGTGTCCCTGCACTTCTGCTCTGTTCTTGTACTCTTTGCTACTTCTGTTGTACTCTCTGTCTTGTTTTGATTTGATTTGCTGTTCCCAACTTTGCCTTGAACCATTTGCCTGGAGCTTGTCTGCACTGCACTCCTTGCCTATCAAAGCCAAGGTGCTGCTGGCAGAATTCCAAACTGTCCTTTCCTGTGGGAAAAATTAATTCCAGTCATTAATTTTTACCCTCGTGTTTCTTTTTCTCTCTCAGTGTCTGCAAGCCCTGGATTTCCTCCATTCGAACCAGGTGATCCACAGAGATCTGAAAAGCTCCAACATCCTCTGGGAATGGCGGGCTCTGTCAAGCTGGGTGGGTGTTCCTGGCCAGGCACAGCATTCCCGGGATGCGGGTGAGGGGCTGCTCCCGAGGAGTGGCCAGTGCCCCACCAGTGGTGCTGGTGGGAGTGCCCAGCCCTGCTGCCAGCTGAGAGCTGCAAGGTGCAGACAGCTCAGGAGAGGAGCAGGGTGGCAGGAGTGGCTTTGCTTTGGGTCTGTCCCTTCCAGAGGGGAGGGAGTTGGAACCTAAAGCTTCGAGTGAATCAATGAAAGCCACTGTGTGAAACCTGAGGGTTTCTTTAGGGTCCAGTTCCATCTTTCCTTGGCTACAGCCCTGAGGACTTTTCCAGCTGGATTCAGTACTGCATTCTCAGACTCTGTGGGGAATTGTAGTGCTTGATTTCCTCATTCCAGCTGACTTTGACAGTGTTTGGTTTTGTCCTCAGCTGATTTTGGCCTCGTGTTGAGCTCAGCCCTGAGCAGGATCAGCACAGCTCCATGGTGGGCACTGCTC
>VZRJ01007352.1:2803-37199 GCA_013397565.1 Ptilonorhynchus violaceus
AAAAAAAGATAGAAGCCGGGAGCTAATTCCAGCTGTACCTTCCTGCAGGAGGTGGGAGCGGGTAGGGCCTCCCGGGGCCGTACGCCTGCAAACAAACAAACAAAAGCAAGCATTTATTTTTTGGATTAGCAGCACAAGTAAACAAGTTGGGCGAGCTCGAGGCGCCACACGGAACGGGAACAAAACATCATCCACTCGGAGAGGTGCCAGGGGCAGGGCTGAGCCCCCTCTGCTGCGGACAGGGCCGAACATCCCTCAGCGGCGTCTCCCGAAAACACAGGCTGGGGCTGGAGCCTCCCGGAGCAGAGCGGAGCTGCACGGCACCGAATCCCAAATAAATCCACCCGCAAGGGACTTCCCACCTGTGACACCTCTGGTGCGCCGTGCTTCCAGCACAGGGACAGATGCTGGAGCCACGGACAGACAGCGACACGAGAGGCAGCTCACACTCTTGTGTTTTTACACAGAAGTATTTTAAGGAAAAACTCAAGCTGTATTTGTTGCAGAAGGAGTGTTTCTCAGCACCCATTTGCTTTAATAAGAGGTCGGAGAGACCCAAATCCCATTTTGGAAATTACTCCAAATTAGATGTATTTTTGTACTTAAATTCAGGCATTTGGTGCATCAGTTTTCCAGTGAAAAAATCCATTGGGAAATTTCAGAGCCCCCCTGAAGCATCTAAAATGATTTCCAAACCTGGTATATTGCAGAGACCAGCAAGTTAAGTAAACATGATGCACCAACACCAGCTACAGGCTTTGTTTGCTCTTTACTTGGGTTGTTTTTTTTTTGGTGTGGAGGGAAAAAGGAGCTTCCTTTCCTTTCCTTAAAAGAGAAATCCACCTTTATCCCGGCCCACGGCAGCCGAGAGAACCACGGAAACCGCGGAGCCGGCGAGCAAACCTGCCGGGGAGGCTCGCTGCAACCTGCCCGTGGAGGGAAGGTTTGTTTCCAGGTTTGATTGCAGGCAATTAAAAAAAGGAAACAAGTTGGCTATATCCCTTAAAAAAATCCTTCAAAACCAGCAGCAAGGAAGGACAAAGCGGAGGCCTGGGAGAACGGCACCCGACGCGGATCCGGACGTTCCGCTGTGTGTTGCCGCAGGCTGGAATAAAAACGCCCAACACCTGCAGCACACCATTAAGTTTATTCTTTGGTTCTCTGGGAGAGCTGGAAGGCAGCAAAGCCCCTCTCCCAGGGAGCCCCCCAGATCCATGGCAGCTGCATTAATTTTGTAAGCACTTTGCGGCAGCGCGTTTATTAACCTCTTCAGACCGTGTTCTGTACGCTGTAAAAAAAGAATTCAGAGGTGAAAGGGCCCAAAGATAATTATTTATGCTGCTACGTGTCACCACTTCCACTTGAATCCCTTTTCAAGGCTTTAAAGCTTTGAAATTTTCAGGCAGCAAGGCCGGATTCAATGATTAGGTTGGCACCCTAAACCCTTTCAGGTACCTTCTCATTTCACTCCAGCCCCGAGGAAATAATGACATCTGAAAGTTCATTTAAAAATAACAACAACAACAGAAAAAGGCAACAAAAATTTATGGGGGGATTAAAAAAAAGGTAGAAAGCAGCACAACTGCAAAGGGAATTTTTTAAGGAAGCAAAAGAAAGATTTGTCCTTAATCATGGACCCATCGCATATGTGAATATAAATAAATAAAAGGGTTGTCACCACTGGGTTTTAACATTTCCTGCACCAGCAGATGGGTCCATGCCAGTGCCAGGGAGATCATGTTTAGGACAAGACCACACTGTGACCCAGGCTGTGGATGTCCACAAGGCTCCCAGACAGCTTTCCAAGCGGGAACTAACAAGGAGACCCTCCCCGGGCCCCCACTGCAAACCCTTCTGTATTCCTGTTCCCCCCCACGATTCCAGCTGTTGGGAATGAACTGCTCTAAGCACAGATTCCTTTAGCCAGTGTATCCTGCCCGGGATGAAGGGCAGAGCAGAGTGTGCCCTGGCAGACAGACTTTTTCAAGTGTCTATTTCCCAGACTAATTAAACCCTGCCCAGACTCCACCGGCACAAAGATCCTCCACTGATTTTTCTCCAGGAGCACAGCAGCCCCTGCTATGGATTAGTGCAATCAGGCATTTATTCCTCTGGCTCTGATGTTTTGGGTAAACCTGTGTAGCACAAAATGAAAGATTTCTGAAATCTGATCCAATCAACGCACTTCATCCAAATTTAAAATATATTTTCAAGCACCACTGGGAACTGGCTGCACCAAGGTCCAGGCCCCAGTGTTCCCCTGTTAAGCCCAATGTGATCACAAACCATGCTGTAGAGTTCTGCTTCCAGTCAAAGCCAGTGCTGGCAGGATTTGTACTGGCACTGCCTGCCCTGTAACACACATCTGGGTACTGGGCACGTGGGCAGGCTGGGAGGAAGAAAAATAAAACTGGAGTGGCTAAAAAGTGACTTGTCCTGAGCTGAATCAGGCCCCAGCAGAAGGTACATTTCCAACGGTGTGTGCCTTAATTTCCACATAAAGGATTGGGCAATAGGGCTGTCATCCCCCTCCTTCCTGCTACTGGTACCTTCCCACAGTTCTGACCTCCCCAAACAGCAGCAGAACTAAGAGTTTAACCTAGATATCCAAAATTTATTTTAAATTAGTATTTAACAGTGTAAACACCCAGACTTCTGGTACAACAGCATATGCAGATCGTGTTTTACTGGGAGCACACACCCCCAAGAATCCCCTAAGCAAAGGCACCTGCCGCTTTCAAGCAGCATTTTCCCTCTGTGGCATTTTCATGAACTGCTGACCAAGTGACCTGTAATTTTGGATGAGGTTCTCCCCTCACGTTTGCTTGTTCCCATTTAACCACACAGAGCTATTTTCACATGCACTTTCCCAGACACGTTTATTCCTCTGGCTACGAGGATCCAACATTTGCATTAAGTAGTTTTTCAGCTAAGAGAAAGCCAATAAACACTTGAGGGGAAAAATTCAGGAAGTTGTAAAAATCTACATTTTAAACGTGCTGGGGAGAAACCAAAAGGTACAGTGGGCAGATTTCCTTATGGAAGAGGAAGACTGGTTGGAATACTTGCCTTCAGGTGAAGTTTGCTCGGGCTGCAGGAAGTGCGTGCCTGGGGAGCATGTTTGACGGGTGTGAAGGAACAGTGGTGGTGCAGTCCCAGCACGGGCCTTGGGCCAGGGGTAGACCCAGAGGGGCTGGACAAGGCTGGGAAGTCACTCAGCCACGTGTGGTGATGCAGTGACCCAGGAGGACCAGCTCAGGAATGGTGTCCCATGCCACACTCCCTCTCCACAGCCACATGAGAAGGGAGCCTTTCTTGGGAGGAGAACACAATGTACGAAGCGGGGCCGTTTTCCTACCTGTCTGCCCCTGTCCATGCGATCCTCGGGCCTCTGTGGGTATCCCATGGGTCCCAGCCCCTGGTACTGAGCTGGCTGGAACTGATTCGGAGATTGCAGCATGCGGTTCCAGGCAAGGAGAGGAGCGGCTCCAGCAGTTCTGTGCAAGGAAAAAACACCGCAGTGTGAACTTGGCTCCTGGAGAGAGTCCCACAGCACCAGCCCAGACCTGGACTTGTCTCGGAGCTGAGCACGGATGGCCAAGTGCTAGAGAGAAACCAGGAGCGAGGAATACCTTCCCAAAATCTCCTAAAGGCCACCTCAGCCGACCACTTCCTTCACCGCAGCTGGAAAGCTGCACGACAGGCACTGCCACGAGCAGCAACCTCAGCTTGCAACAGCAGAGATTTTCCCAGTTCCCTGGAAGGCTTCTGTGCACCTTTTATGTCAGGGCCGATCTGCCCATCCCGATCCCGGCTCCAACCCCAGGGATCCCCACGTTAGCCGAGCGCTCCCCACCATCCCACGAGTAAACATGTGCCACACGGGGGCCGGGGGCTTTCTTTTCTGAACGGCCAGACTCTTTCTGGGAGTCCATTCTTCCCAGTTAATTGCAGGTTGCAAATGAATTCTTACGGCGAGCGTTCGGAATCTAGGGTAGGGGCCTTGGCTGCTTTTTCCCATCCATTATTCTGCTCAATATGTCAGGAGGTCTGATCGGGAAGAAACCTTTTCAAGTTCTATTGATGCCGTTTTCAATTGACCACGGTGACCTAGCAACATAAGCACTAATTGGCACGGGCTGACTGACATTTGGTGTACAGTTTATATGGGAACGCAGACCCAACATCCATTATAACCCAGTTTGCCACCCCGGATTTACCAACAGCAAGAAATGTTTTCGTTTCCTTCAAGGACCCATTCGAACGTGACACTTACAAAGCAACAGGTAGAACACATCAAATATGGTTTGATTAAAAACATTTAGAGAAATGCTACAGCCATGACCTGGTTGTCAGAGCTGAGCATGGGTGAGGGATAGGCCTCTACAGAATTCAGAGCAGGTGAGTTCTGCAGGACAATATAATGTTGTGAAGGAAAAACATGGAGAGTGGAGACAGTTAATCTTTCCTGACCCCTGTTGAAGAGGGAGTTGGCTGAGCAGAGCAGGGCCAGCCTGGTGGGAGATGGGGACAGCAGGGAGCAGGAACTCTGCATCCCAGATTTACCTGGCTGGGATGGGGACAGCAGGGAGCACAGCCCTATACCCCAGGTTTACCTGGCTGGGATGGGGACAGCAGAGAGCAGGAACTCAGCAGCCCAGGTTTACCTGGCTGGGAAGGGGATAGCAGGGAGCACAGTGCTGCACCCCAGGTTTCCCTGCTGCACTGCACGTCACTCTGTGCCTCTCCAGAGAGCCTCTGCTCAGATGTGCAGGATTTCCACCCCGGAGACTCTCTCCAGAGGCAGCCAGACTCCCAAACACCCTGGCAGTTCAGGGAGGTGTGACTGTCCTGGCCAGGATTCACAGCCAGCTGCACAACACCGGGCAAGCAGAGCTTTGGGAACTGAGGAAGAGGTGCTGGGAGGGGAAGGACTTGAAACACACACTGAACCAGCTGGAGCAGAGGCACAGTTGGAATCAAGACAAGTAGATGTGAGATGAAATGGATGAAAACAGGCATTTTGGATGTGAAGGTGATGTGGTTTCACACCACAGCCTGCAAAGGCAGCTGCTCCACCTGGTCATAGTAGAACCTGCCTGGATTTCAGGAAGGCATAAGGAACTCCTGCCAGCTCTGGAAACAAATAACTTGCTTCCTGTTTAGAAAAGCATTATCCTACCTGAAAAATACGATGTGCAAAATGGACATGCACAAAGGCCAAGGGGTGATACTGAGCTGTGTGCTTTGCTTTTCACCCCAGAAATGCACAATGTTACCCAATCCCCCCTCAGAAGGAGCAATGCTGTGGGGACTAAACACTCAAAATCAATGCTCTAAGTTCATATTTTGTTCATACTTATTCCTTTTGATGAAGTATTTTAACTTTTTCCCCCTCATGATTCTTAGAAAACGGCAGACTCTCCAGCAAGACTACACTGCTCAGCCATAAGGAAAACCTCTGGGAATTACCTCTGTAGCCCCAGCTCTGGGGCTTTCATCAGCAACCATTCTGTCTCTGCAGTAAGTGCTGGTGATAAATATGACTGAGGGTCACAGGCCAGCACTTGCTCCACGCCTGGGACACAGATTTCATTTGACACTAACATGTATTCAGCACAGAGTTTAAACTTTCTATTTTTAAGTGGTATTTACTGAAAAGTTGGGATATTTAACAAATTAAACACAACAACAGTAACATCACTGTTTTGTTGGGGCATTAATAGGTGACTCAAACTACCTGAGGGTGGGGATTTGTACAGAGCAAAGCTGTAATCCAAAAAAAGAACCGTGCCACTTGGAACACCCCAGGAGCTCACACTGTCAGAATTACCCACATGCACTACCCAGAGCTACATCAACTCCAACACATCCAGCCAGGTCAGGTAAATTCAGGAGAATTTACACAGGATAACATTCCTCCAGCCACTTTGGAAACTATTTCTAGGAATAGGTTAAACAAAAAAGATTTCTTTAACCAGGTGACACATCTCCATCAGCTAGGTAGCAAATCTCTCTCTCTAAACTCCGGACTGGCTCAAGAGCATGAAAGGATCTCTGCAGCGCCCAGGAATATCAGGACGGGGAGAAAGACACCAAAATTCAGTTTACCTGCTGCACACCAAGGTGCATCACTAGATTTCAAAGCAAGACATCCTAAGCAGGAGGCAGGATCTGCTGGATTATAGAGAAGCAGCTTTTTACTCTTGGTTTTTTCCCCTAGGCCCGGGAAGCAAGAGCCAGTTTAGCTCCCACTGCAACACTCCATCCCTGAAATAGCACAAAGGCTCCAAGCCTTCCTTGCAGGGACAGGGCTCCTTGCTTTTCCCTCACTCGATGTTGTGAATCGAGGATATCCCAGCCTCCTGCCAACCCACGCCACCTGACAGGGCTGGAGCAGGGCTGCCCTCTCCCTCAGCTCCTTCCTTCCCTGAACAGAAATCCCTGGCTGCTCTCCCCCGTGGCACCCTGTTCCTCCTGGAGCACCTGGAGCTGCAGCAGCAGGAGGGGACAGCAGTTTGGGGAACCAGCAGCTCCCAGGGAATGAACCGGGAAACTCAAAACGCCTTCATCAGGTTCAGACGTTTGTTCCTGCACCAAGTCTGTGTTTAACCTTCTGCTTAAGTCTCCGTGCTCGTCTCTGTACAGCAACCAAACATCAGCCCTAAGCATGTTTGATCTGCTTCCCAAATCCAAACCCTTCCAAGAACACAGAAAAATTACTTATCCTCAGTGCTGGCAGAGATTTTCATAAGCCATCCAAGGTGTAACAAAGAGAAAGCAATGACAAGTGACAGACCTGCAGCAATCCTTCACAAATAAAACTACATCAATTGGATTTAATTAAGGTGTGGGAGCAGCAACTCCCATGGCCCAAGTAATATTAAAGTTTGCATTATGAATGAATCTTGCCTTACAATATTCCACACAGATGAGGCACAGGACGAGGGAGCCAGGCTTACTTCAGTGGGGATCAAAATGGTTGCCATGGAAAGTGACTGTGGAGAGCTCAATAAATTCCCCCAAAGCCCCATATCTTCAATGGTGAACATTTGCAAATAAGAGCAAGGCAAAAAAAAAAAGCTGCGCCTCGGAGCAGAAACTTGTCTCCCTCCTCCATAAATAAACACAAATAAATGTCATTATTCATAGCTGCCACAGGTACCCCGGGCTTATTGAGCCCACCCCACGGAAGGACACACAAGCCATCAATGAAGGGACGCATGTAAAACATCCCTGATTATCAAACCATGTCACATTCCTTCTATTCGATGGCACTTATTGGACTGCAGATTCCATAATCCTTCCCTGAGTCCCTTCTGCATTTAATTCAGTTCAGCCTTAAGTAGTTAAAGAAACTGTTTTCAGTGGCAACTAATAACTACTGACCTACAGTGACACTGCCCTACAATGGGCTTGTCAGGCCTGAAAAACTTGTACCAAAGAAGCTGATTAGGACTTCAAGAGGTTTGTAGCAAGAATCAATGGCTGGTCTGTGCTAATGCTGCGGCTGCGGCACAGGAATGATAAAAGTGGAACACCATTAGTTATGCCTCATTAAGCTCCACAGCCCTCCTAAAAAGAAATTTGTTTAGCCTGTCCAAAATCTAATGCAGTTTTAAGCTCTCTGTGTTCAATTTCATAGTATCTCAAAAGCTTCAATAAGATAAAGGCCAAAGAACCAAGAACGGTACCAAAGCACCAACAGTAAAGTTAATTTTGAAGCCTGAGTTTTAATGGAAAGTGTTTTTCCCTCCTTTTTTTTAATACAAGGTACTCAAGCCTTTTCAAGGATGAACACCACGTAGTGCGCTCTCAAAACATCAATAAATCATGGACATTAATTAACTCACAAAACCTGCTGTACAGCATGATTTCAACAAATTTTAACCACAATATTCAAAACAAGGAAGGGAAAAACAAACATTGGGAAGCCTGACAGAACCCAATCCACCCTCCTGGGCATGTTTCACATCCCTCCTGCCTTACCTTTGTGGTGTCTGCTGGAACAAGGGCGTGGGACCTCGCCAAGACTCCTGGGGTCGAAGATCTAGAGGGGAAGACAAAATGGTGAAATGAGAGAGAGCAAGTACAACTCAAGAGCTGTGCTCCACACCTCTCTGTGCCCCAGAGCTGCTTCCAAGGAGCCAAACAGGAAAGGCTCAGGCTGGATGTGCCACAAACACCCTCCAAGTCATGGGTTCCTGCTGCTGATTTGGACAGAGCCCTGCTGTGAACCGAGGAAAGGCAACTTTTTTGGCTCTAGCATGCCCAGTAAGCTCCATAATAATGAGTTATGAATTTTAATTGCTAGAACTAGCTTTGGTTAGTGCTTAGATGCTTCACAGGTGTCTCCTCTTGAATTTTTGAAGATGCAAAACCTTGTCTGTTGCCCTAACAACTCCACTTAATATTTATACTTCTTACCAGTACATTCATCACCATATAAAAAATACGGGCACTCAAATACGCACCCACCACTGTGTCACCACAACACACCACGTGAAAGCCAAAATAGGAGCCGCTTTCCCTCTGACTGGGCTAAGTTATTCCATAAAGGAAGCGAAAACAACGGCCAGAGCACGGAATAAAGCGGACCGTTCCGCTTTAGTCACGTTCAAATAAATATATGTAGGATGGAAAAGATAAAAGAATTCAATAACATAAAATATAAATCCATTATCACTAAAGACAGTAAAAGTGCATTTAAAAGCGCACTTGGCCAGTGATAATACGCCAATAAAAATCTATTAATGATGTCTCAGATAATGGAAGCGGACTGAATGAAGCCTGTTTGGGTAAAACCTTGGCCAGAGCCCCAGCGCTGCCGCGCAGGAGACCACCCACTTCTCCATTGTTCATGCCACCCCGACCAGCCCCTCACAAAGCCGAGGCAGGACCAACATTGCTTTAGCGGGGCCCGCAATTAAACGCTTGTTGTCCTTCTAAATAACCTGGTCAGCAAACAGGATAAAAGCGGCAGCCCCTCAATAGCGCCCGGCCGGCCCCCAGCGCTCGGCAGTCCAAAGCTCCGGTTTCACTGACACCTTTCACGGCTTTCAATGGCCCGCGAGTGTGACCTAATTCCAACAGCTGGAGAACGGCAGCTGGAGAATGGACACCCCGGTACGCTGCCAGGGGGCCGGGACGCGGCAGCTCGGCGGGGGTCGGGAAGGGAAACGGGCAGGAATAAAATCAACCAGCCTGTGCCTCTCTCCTGACTCTGGCTGGATGGTCTGTCCCGAGTGTCTTCGCCCTCCCGGCGAAGGGAACACCAAAGCAATTCCCAGCCCGGCAGCCCCACTCTTCCCACCTCAGGCAAAGCCGATCCAGCCCATAATTCTTTATGCCCCATGCAGAGTTGTTTATCCAGCACTACACCTACACACACAGCCAGCACATAAACCCATCTACACGCCCCCCCCCAGACACACACGGTCACAAACTGATGCTCCCCAGCTGGTGGAATTGCTTCTTTTCCACCCAATTTCCAGGTCCAGACCAGGACTGAAGGGGGGTAAAAGTGGCACTTTCCTGCTGATCAGCCTGTGAATCTCAAGGGCTTTTCCATGCCTAAACAGGCTGCACCCTCACAATGCCACGTTTATTTTGGAATCCAAGGGGAGGGCAACACAAGAGAACCCACAATGCTGCTTTGGGGGAAATGAGCACTTTTTCAACTAGAAGTTTAAAAAAAAAAAAAAAGAGAAGTAAAAGATTAAATCGCTGAAAAAAATCAAGTTTGGGACAGCCCCAGAGTGTCACAACTTTCAATCACAAATATCCTAAAATGACTCTGTTTCTAATAATTTCAAAGTCTCACAGACAGCAGCACCACAGGAACACGGGCAACAAAGCAGAGCCGAGCTCTGCTCATCTTGTTCCCAGACCCCTCCTCTCCATGTCAACATGGACCCAGCTCTCCTGTTGTAACCACACCTTTCTGCAGCTCTAGGGAACAGTTTCAGAATGACTTCAATGAAATCATCATCAAAACATGTAAAGCCCCCTTATTACTATTCATTTGTATGGCTGACAGAACAATCTTTGAGGGAAAGAGTCTGGAGCAGTGAATTGCACTTCAGAAAGGTACAAAATGAGAGAAGAAAGGATTATTAATATTTTCTTTAGGCTGCAAAACTTAGGCGTTTCCTAGAGCTATAAGGCCAAGAAACTGCCTTCTCTAGCAGCTCCTCAAGTAACAATTTATCTAATCAGGGTGGCAATCAAAGACGAGACTTTGTGTTTACTGATTGCACTAATCAAAATCACTTTTCAAACGCAGCTAATTGACAAGTTTACTGACTGCAATGAAAGTCATAAATCAGATGTCCTGTGCTGCAGGAACCAAACCTGCCATTCTGCACTTGACTCCCCAAGTTATCAGCACAGACAATTATTCATCAGCTGAAAATTGGCACATCCAAGGCAAATCAGGGAGCACCGGTAAGGAACACCCCCAGCCGGCTCTTGAGGAGGAGGTGGCTCTTGGCTTGACCGCATCGCCCTTCCAGAGGCTGATTTTACTGCAGCACACAGAGCAAAATGGAATACTCCAAGGGAAAAGCTGCTCTGTATCAATCCCACAAAATGTGGGGACTTTGACCGTATCAGCTGTAGTTTTTCAGGAATGTGTGGGTTCCAGACACCTCCCAGTCCATCCGTGCCACAGCAGTGTTTCTCTCACAAGAACAACAGCTGACAAACCAAGCTGGCCACAAGAGGTGATTCAGCAGAGCCTTCCCTTTTCTTCTAATTTGATTTTCTAGCCAAAGGTACCTGTGCTTTGATGGTGCTTTGTGGACTGAAGGGGATGACTGCAAAAGGCAAGAAAGTGGCTGTGCTGTCAAATCTAGGAACACCTTTGGGGACTCCACACAAAAAAAGTTGTCGGGGGGAAACAGGCCCAAGTGCTCATGAATTCCCACTGGAGCAAACACACTGTCCAGGCAGACTGTTCCCACTCAGCAAGAACCTCACTGCAGCGAGGTTTGGGGAGTTGCTGACACTCCTCATCTGCACAGGTTTGCCTGGCACTAGACCCACGCAATTCAGAATCCAGGATGTGTTATGATCTTGGAGTACGTGAACATCCAAAAGGCTGATCCCAGCAGAAATCTGGGGCTATGGCACCTATGGCTGTTCTCCTAATAAGGGTTTAAGCAAGTCTGACTCTACCTGGTAGAAGAAGAGTTGAGACACACATGGTTCACTTGGCATTGACAGCCCCAGGTGGACTGCGGCCTGGCCCACCAGCCAGGCAGCGGGATGTGTTTCGGGAATGATTCTAAGGAGCAACACATCCCTCGGGCTGTCGGATCCATCCTACTGATGGACACGAGCTGTCCTTTAACGAGGCACTGACAGAAACAATCTCCAAACTCTAAGTCAAGCACTGCTGCAATCAGTCGCAAAGACTTCACACCGCAGCCAGCGCAAATCAGAAGTTAATTAGAGTTTAAGCCTAATCTCCTAGGACAGCTCAGTGTCTTAGCAGAAGAGGAAGAGAAACACGACCCAATTAAGTGCCAGAGAACACATTTGCAGCGTGCAGCACGGCGTTCTCCCATGAAAACAGAGTGCCAGGAAGCAGCTCCGGAGAGCGCGGCTGGCACGCGACCCTGCGCCGTGAAAGAGCCTTTGTGTGGCAGCTCCACCTGGCTCCTCTTCCTGCTGCATCAAACAACAGCAGGACAGCAACCTCTGCCTCATGGAAAGAGCAGCACAACGAGGCTGGAAGAAAACCCCAACCAATTGCTCTCAGGTTTGCCAGGCACACCAGCAGAACAGCACCCGGGGACGGCTGCGGCGTTCCGAGCGGGAGGAAGGCACGCGTGAAGGAAAGCCACCAGTTTTCCTGAGGCCAACAGATGGACTGGGATTTCTCATCCATCAGTGGCTCCAAGCCTCCTCAGTTTGAATCAAATGATGGCACTGGGGGGTATTTGCATGCAGAGTGTTGCCTGTTCAGCACAAGGTGCTCGGGTGCCATGAGGACGAGAGCTCGGGAAGTACTTCATTGGAGGGATCAGCTCCAGGGACGTGAGACAGAGAGAGCAGCTTGAAGTGTTCCCCACAACACACCAAGACTCGGCAGGAACAGCAGTACAGGGACTGCTGGGCTCCTGAAAACTTCCTCCCCCAAACCACATACATGTTCTCTTTTTGGAGATGAACATGAAAATGCAATTCCTGTCTGGTAGTTCTGTCTTCCCATTCCCCACATTCTTCTTTTTAGATCATATTTAACCATAGACAAATGAATGAAATCGATAAACATAGATCATAATTAGACCAACCCAAACCCGTTGTATTTTCCCAGCTCTGAGAAGCAGGAAGCAGGGCCCACTTACTTGACAGCAGTTTGGGGATCTGCTGCTGGCCACCCATGAGGGGCCTGGCGTAGGGGCTCCCGTAAGCTCCCAGCGGCACGGCGTTGGGATACATCCCCGGCATCCCTCTGTCCCTCGGCATCGTGTGCCTGTTATGGGTAGGAAACAGAAAGGAAGAAGGTCAGGATGTTGTGATGAATTCCCTCTCCCAGCACAGCTGCCACCCAGCTCATCCCACGCCCCAGCTCTCTCCAGTGAGCCAGGGGTGTGCTCATGGATTGGGGCCCGGGCACATCCCGACGCACGCACGTGCCCTGGGAGCTGCTCTCAGGAAAATGCTCAAGTTTACAATGACACAGCAGCACTTTTTATTGTGACTATGGCATGGAAGGACAGAAGAGGGTTCACAAGTGCAGCCCCAGGACAGCTCTGCTTTCCAGCACAGGAGCGCAGGGAAAGGGGGTGCTTTTCCTGCTTGCAGCTCCTCCAGAGCCATGAGATGAACAAGGTATTTTCTCCTCCTGAAGAGACACTCCAGAGTTTAACTTTATTTGCCAGTATTACAGTCTCCTTTAAAACATTCTCTTCTCTGGCTCTGATAAATCTATGGCTCCTTGCACTCTCCAGTATGGAAACCCATTTAATTTTTAAGGCTTCCTCATTTTTGAAACCATAAAAGACATTCCTGTCTTCACTAACACTCTTAATTATCACTTGTGTGCAATATTCTCATTGTATTTTCTGTACTTCAAGTATCCATCAAATAAGTTTTAAAAAACCCCAAAACAGGAAAGTGAGTTGGAAACGTTTAGGAGGAAAAAAAATATCTAGAAGCAAGCAAAGCATTATCACAAAAATTGCTGTAACGTTCAGTTTTCAGCAATATTCAATTTAAATATCACACACTGAAGTCTCCAACACGGAACACCAGCACCTAACCTTGGACAGTCCACGCCCACTCCCTTTGTCTCCTTTTTTTTAGTTTAAGAAAGGGAAAAAGGAAGGTAGTCACCCCAGCCAGGCAGCAGTAACCCCAGCAGCCTTACCCCAAGGTTCTGAATGCTGACTGGTCCAAATGCACTGGTTTCCTGTCTCTGTTAAAGCCAAGCTGTGGTCTCCAAGGCCTGCCATCATGGTTGGTTTTTTCCCAGTCTCCTGGCTTCAGAACTGGAGCAGGTTTCCTTAACAATAAAAATCGTTCCATAAACACTTATCAGAGCAAATACTCAGATGAATAAACCAGAATTGAATTATTTGAAAGCTGGCAGCTGACACTTACTTTGCCCCAGGTAACACCGTAGCCTTGAAAACAAAGTCTTCAGCAAATTGTGGATCTTTGAATGAGATGCTAGAAGAAAGTATCTGAGGATTAGGTTCACTGGATAATGAAGACAAAGTGAAAAAGTAATCACTGTTTTATGACCAAGACAGCTAAAAGCAAACAGCTGAGCAGAATAACCTTGCTCTTTGAGCTGGAATGCATGTTTTCCAGGACCAAGAATGAATGAGACTCCACGGAAAGAGAGTAACGGTCTCTTGGAAAATTCAGCCTAAGTGACACGACCTGAAGAGCAGAACCCTGCTCACACTATCTCCAAAGACAGGAAGAAAAACCCTTGTGACAGAAATGGGGAGAAGCACAGAACAATTCAAACCTCCTGACAGCGGCAGATGGAAAAGCCTAAACTTTCCTTTAACTCATCACTCACAGTAACTATATCCCCATTTAGAACATCCTTCCTACAGTATCCTGACAAGGCACAGCACTTATTACTGCCTGTACACAACTGTTCTAGTTGAACCAAGATGGGCCTCTTTGGAGGAAAACGATTACACAGACAGATCACAAGTGATTTTCAGTGTCTCAAGTAGTAAAAGGTTATAGGCTCAAGCCTTACCCTGTGCCAAATTAAAAAAGAATGACACACACCACACTAGATCTGGACAAATACGTTGTCAAGTGCAAGAGCAATTAAAAACTTCCAGCCCAAAAGATTTTCTCTTGGAAACTCTGCACTGCTCTTTCTTCATTATAAAGTTCCTTATTATTGTCCCAACCATCATATTCAGGGGAAATCAGTATCACTCCTCTGTTTTACTGACCTGACTGCAGAATTTTGTGTAAGATCCCGCAGCATCGGGACAGGAGACTCCACCACCCTGGTCAAAAGAAAAACCTCTGTCAAAACACCATGGAACATATTTCTCACCATTTGCTGCTCTTTCTCTGTTGCTCTGTCCACTAAGCCTGCAAAACATTTATTTCAAAATTAATTTGCCTTTCCCCTAAATCAAGTACTTCTAAAAGCATTGGAGTGACTGAATCCTTATTTCTTGATGCCATTGCTTTTGCAGCTGATGTGTGTGGATTCTTTAGTGTCTAACAGAGGGGTCACACACTTCCCTCTACCCAAAAAACTTCAGTGCAACTCTGTTCCTTGGAAACCTCTCTGTATGGCCAGGCTTCCATTAGAACAGGCTCTAAGAGGGCAGGAGACCAGAGACACACACATGGAGACACAAACCTCCTTTGCTGGGAAGAAAAAAGCTTTGAAGTTAAAAAAAAAAAGAGAAAAGAAAATTCAACAATTCAGCAGGTGTTTTATACAGCACTTCAGGTTTTCTAACTGGGATTGAACAGGCTGATGCGCATTTGCATCTTAACCCTTTCCTCACAAACTACTTCTCTAGGTTAAAGAAAAAAAATCCCCATTGCTCAGGCCCTGCCTAGGGAAGACAATGCCAGGAGAGTTTTCTCGTTCCTGTTCCCTCCAAGAGCAATGTTACTTCCCCATATTCTTCACAACCACGACAAGAATGGAGAAATGTCTATGAGTGTGACCTGGGGTACATTATCTGTCCAACCAAGCCAGTGTTTGTGCACTTAATGCAAACGAGGTACTGAACACCTCTTACGCCTCTGAGCAGAGAGAAATGAATGTGTGTCCTCCAAGGTGAAGATCACACTGATCATTTCTCAAACCAGATGCATTTTCTAAAAAACCAAAAAAATATGAGCGTTCTTTGTTTGTGTAGCTGGGAACAGTCCCGATTTTAGTTCTACAGCCTAAATGGACAAAGGCAAAATACATCTAAGATACCACTGCCTAGATTTTTCTTTAATGCAATGCACATTAGCACATAAAAAGCAGAGTTTTGGGGTTTTTAGACACCGTGCACTAATGGGAAGTCACATCAGCCCACATTAACATTCACACAAAAGCAGAGAAGCCAAAACATGGCCTTACTGGACAAGGTCACTGAGCGCTACTGATTTTATTATCCAAGCCTTGCTTACCTCACAAAACAATTACTAAACACATAAAAATCAGCCTTCCATAGGTGAAATGACCAACAAACAAACAAACAAAGATTCCTCAGCAATTAAACAAACACATTAGAGTGTTTTAAAGATATCTGAGGCTGCTTTAAAAGCCAGGTTCTGAGGTTAAGAACATGGGACCACAGAATGAGAGTTTCACTTGCCTGGGGTTTCCCACATGCTGGAGGTAACACAGGCCCGCTCTGAACCCTCAGAACTACACACATGGCCTTGACAGGAGCTTTAATTTACTCCTTGTGGGCACAAAAATATTTCTGTTGGAACATAGCCACAAGTGAAGGAAAGGTCCTTTAGCATCAGCAACCCACCCCGAAGGCCACACTCACTGATCCGGAAGGACGGCGTTGTCGTTCAGTGTCAGCTTTCCCTGGATCCCATGGCACAGCTCCGGGGGAATATCCACTGGCTGTGGAGAAGAGTTTTTCAGCTGAAGCACTTTATTGCGCCTCCCAACTCACCATTTCCACAATTCCTCAAGAACAAGTGCAACATACCTCTGTGTTTTTGGTCTTGTACTGTTCTACAATAAAGTCACAGAGTGGATGGTGCTTCCCAACAAAGAGAACGTCACCTCCAAGGCTGTTCCTTCTGCCTGGGAAGGTGGGAGATGAATTCAGAGGAAAGTGGGAATGAAGGAATGAAGCAGACCAGCAACACTGGTGACAGCTCCACAAAATCCAAGTTTCATTGTCATTTAGGAGAAAGCTTTGACTGTTCTTGAGAACACAGGAAAGACAATGTCTGCCCAGAGGAGGATGTCTGGTCACAAGGATACTTGGCAGACAGTAAAACAATGGGAATCTTGTGTTCATTGGAGGAATGTTGAATTTGGAACAGAATAACACTGCAGATACAGACAGGCTGGGTAAAACAACAAACCCAAAACCCCCAAACCCCATACACCTCCCACAGTTTACCCACAAGAACCAGATGTTATTTTTGTACAACCAAGAAATAAACATGTACACTGGCTTTTACAAGCTGAACAAAAGCTGCAAAAACAAATCCATTGAGCATCACTCTAATTATCAGCAGCATCCACGAGGAAGAGTCTGCCATAAATTCAACCCAACTGAACACCTACTACACCACCCTTATTTAGAGTGAAACGTGTAAGTGGCAACAAAATATCCCAATTCTTTAACAAAATATCCCAATTCTTTAACAAAATACCCCAATCCTTACTCTCTTCAGGAGTGAGGTCAGGGTACACTTCCTCCAGGGCAGCTCTGAGGCGCCGCTCATCCACAAACGGCAACAATGCGACACCTGGCAACAGCAAACCAGAATTTTGTCATATTTGTTGGAAAACCCAGAACAACCCCAAAACCAGACCACTAGGATGGCAAGCTCCAACAGATTCCTACAGTTGCTCCCCTGACAGAACTCAAGGCTACTTTATTTAAATTAATTTATGACGAGACAACAGTGGAAGAAATCACTCCAAGCTGGGAGATGAGCAGACACAGGTATCATCATCAGGGACTATTCATACCAGCTATTTCTTTTACTCCAAGGTAACATGGGGGCTCCCCTCAGGATCAGCATCCCTCCCCCAGCAGGCACAACTCAATCATGCTTTTGCTTCAGAAGCAAGATCTTTTTGTGGCTTTATTAGAACAAAACCTGTTGCCCTTGAACTGAAAGAAAGGACAACCTAAAGCTTTACCTGCAGTGTAATTACACACAGTGTAACCAGCCACAGAGTTTGGCAGACCTTGAAAATCAATATTCTCTAAAGAAAAGTAAAAGCTGCATAAATACTGTAGCTCTTTTTCCATTCTTTGTATGCTCCAAAATATTTCTATATTCCCCAAAGCATTTTTGGCACGGTACTAATGAGCCACTGATTGAGCAGAACAAGATCCATTAATTAAATGCAAAGGAGACAAAAGACAATTACACAGTGATGCTGATAAAAACAGAAGAATGATTAATCTAGTTCAGGACAAATTAACAAATCTAGAATGACTGCTGAAATTACCAATAATCATTGCCAATCCAAAACCAGTTACTGAACCATAATTTGCTCTTCATACTAATTTCTTTTCAAAAATACACCTGCTGTAAAATACTTGCCCCCACAACAAGTAACACAAGTTACCTTTGTGACTTGTTGCCGTGTTTTCTCACTAAGATAATTTTCCAATTTCTTTCTATTTTTACAGATTGTTAAGACTGATGTCTAAAATAAAAGGAAACTGAAATTTCACCTTGCCAAGCATACTTCTTCCCATTCAAATCAATAGCAAAGTCTTCAGGGTAGAAGTCAATGATGCTTGATTCCTGCAATTGAGAAAACAAAAATCACCCTCACAGCCAACTCTGACACAGGTTCAGAATGTCAGAACACAAAGCTAAGGGGACACAAAGATCTTTGACTAATAGAAACATCTTTTATTAAATGCCATTTAAGTCCAAAGTGTGGATGGGCACTTCTGTTACTCAGGGATGTAAAATAAGAAACGAAACAGGATAGAATAGTTCCTGCTAATTGGGATAAGCTATCTGCTCCTCCAGTCAGTTTTGGCTTCTGTAAGAAACCAAAGCATCTCAAGTGTAAGAGAGCCATGAAATGTCATTTGAATTCCAAGAAATCAGTTTTAAGGATTTCTGAAGAATCCTTGCAATCTCCCAAACCCCTTTCCTCCTGGTCCGCAGCATTTTTCTGCCTGAAGTAAGCAGCAGCAGGTCATGTTCACACCACTCCAAGATGACCTAACCTCCCAGATAGGAACAGAGGTGGATCCTCACCGGGTCTGTCATGAGTTTCCTCCACGTTGGCGGCAGGAAGTTTCCACTCGCAGCTGGGAACACCCCCATAAGTTGTTCAAGAGGCTTAAACTGTTGAAATCAGACAAGCAGATGTAGGGCATAGCTCTAATGAGACAGTCAATCAGAAGAGAATGAGTCAATAAATCAAGGCAGGAGCCCTACCGGTTTGGAGCCCTTCTCAAAATCCGAAGGCATGTCCGCAATTCCCTCGAAGTCTGAGGCGAAGGGAGCATAGTGGAAAGGGTAATACCAGTTCCAGGATGCACAGCCCTGGGGCAGACAAGCAAGAGACACAAATTACCAGAAATTAAAAGACAAACATTAAAATCATGCAGCCCGGTCCCTAAAGATGACAAAATGGCAGAGAGAAGTATGTTTATGGCAGCACACAGTTTATACTCCTGTTTTCAAAGCAAAATCCCACCGCTAACTTGGGAAAATGTGGGAGCAGAGACCCCCAACACACCCCACGAGGTGTGAAAATGTGAACAATATTTGCTGCAGGCTGAAAAGCACTCTGGTTTTAACTGTTACTTCTCTCTTCAGTAGCAGCACTAATACACACTTGGAGTAGCACTTTGCTCTTTCCCTCTCGTTCTTCTGCCTTGAACAGTGGGGAATATAAAGTGTGTCCTCAAAGAGGAGAAAATCAAGTAAACTCCAAACACACCAGAACACCGTGCACTTCGTAAAGGAAACGTGGCTCTAGGAGGTCTAAGTCAAGTTTTCACCTCCTCAGCTATTTTTCTTAGCAGCAGCACTTGAAACAAAAGCCCACTACTATTTTGACTTCCAATTCTGAACAATTAAATGTCAACGAGGCTCCTCCAGTGGTATTTTTGGTACGAAATTACAGTGACTATAATTATTCCAGGCAATCCTTCAGACGGATGCAGAATGTTTCAAAAGCCAGGTGGATTGCTTTCATTCTTTTTTCTTTTTTTCCTTCCCCCCCACCACCTCTCCAAACAGATGTTCCCACTAGTGGAACATGCCCTGCATTATTAGCTTCTTGTAAGAATAGAAAGGCACATAATGTATTCTGTCAGAAGTTCTATGGACAGAGAGCAGTAGGTATTGGAGTCAATTTTTATTATGGTGAAAAGAAAAAAAAAACAAATAAAGATACTCAAACCAACCTACTTTGAAGTTCGCCCAGCCCAACAGCTTCCTAACCTAATTTCCATACGAGCAGGAAGCAATTTGACAGCCGCTCCTTCCCAATACAGCAGGCTGGAATGGTTTTGTGCTGTTGTGCCACTGAAGGTGACAGTTTTCCAGCAAGGACGTACCTACAGCTCACCTGAAGGCTCACTTATACCCTTGGAGACAGATGGGCACAGAGTTACAGGAAAATACCTTGTCCTGGTTAACAAGAATATGGCTCGCTTTCAGCAGACCTTGACTGTGCCCAGGATCCTGGGAATTCCCACCTATAAAGGCACCCAGGTGACACCTGTCCTTTGCAAAAGGAGGTCGTGCACACAAGGGTGTGGAGAGCTCAGCCCTCCCGCAGATCGACTGCACCAGAACTTGCAAACCTTAAACCTGATGATTTTCATCCGCCATAACACCAGAGCCCCAGCTCAAGGAATGGTTACAGCAGAAGGGAAGGGAACACGCTCCCTTTTTGTTCCAAGGGGAGGTGAAAAACCCTATTTGAAACTGCAGGCGTGTGAGGTACCTGCCCTGCCTGTGCTCCCAGCCGGGCAGGTGGGAGCCACCGAGGAAAAACATGCAGTTTGAACAATACAGCCCCGTGTCAAAGCTCCCAATTCCTGCTGAGACAGATAAACTCCATGGGCTGGAGCACATTCTGCTCCCAGGTCACACACCCAATCTAACTTACTCTGCCTTCAGGGCACGGAGCTCGTTATTAACCATCAGTGCAACAAACCCCACTACGTCCCACTAATCTCTTGCCAATCTGACATCTCAATTATCAAAAGATTTAAATCAGATACAGATTACTTCAATCACAACACACTTCACGGAACATCATTACCATCCATGGAGAACACCGACAACTCTGTGCCTTTCAAATTCTTGCCCTCGCAGGCTTTGTCCTTTGTTCCCTCATTTAGTCACCTGCAATGTCATTATTGCAGGGAAAATAGCAGCAGTCCTTACTGCACCCACAGGCACTGCTGCTGCATGTGAGAAACAGAACCACAGAATCACTGAGGCTGGAAAAACCTCTGAGATCAGAGTCCAACCTGTGACCAATCCCCACCCTGTCAACCAGACCAGAGCACTGAGTGCTCCAGGGATGGCAAAACTGCATTTGAACCCGGAGTGTCAAACAGAATGGGCACCCATTTGTTGTATACCTTCAAAAAAAACCCACAGCTTTTCCAAAGCAAACAACAGACTGAAACAAATTCAGAGAAGAAACTCTGTGGTACCTGATAATAATATCTGAGAACCCAGCAAAGCCCTTCCACGTAGGACTGTACAACCTTGCGACGGAATTTCTCGTCAGACGCATCCACATCGAATTTGTTTTTATAGTAGCGCTGTTTCCAACCTGTTTCCCATAACCTGCAACACAGCCACACATGGATACTTGTTAACAGATGCACATTTGCAGGCCTGAATTACAACCTAAGCCAAAATCACTGCTACTTCAGTTGCCATTTGTATACAGCTCAAATGAAAGCAGAAAAACCGATACTGAACAGCAACAGAATGAAATCTGACGGTTGGCAGAACCCACGGTTTTCCTGCTACTCAAAACATAAAGGAAGCAAAGAAATAATGATTTCTATGTTCAACTGCTGTTCAGACAAACTGTGGTTACCGGCAGCACTTTCTGCATCAGCATCCTGTGCTTGCTGCCTCACGTCAGGCAAATTCCATCTCACCCAGGGTTTTCAGTCTCTCAATGCCAGAGATGGATGTTGGGATCAAAGGAGCCACCTCAGACACAATTTATCCTTCCTTCACACAGCTCCCCCTCATGTCTGTCCACAGATGGGGCAGGGAAAACAAACACTTGTCCCTCTTTCACACACTGGCACCTGAATCCCTCAGCTCTCCTGTATCATGTCAGAAAAGAACAAACCTGGTTAAATCAGATAATCCCTAAATAATTTCTTTTCTTCAACAGAATTTTATTTCCAGCAACTCCAAACTTGGTAATGATTATCCCATCTGAAAACCAGCAGAAGATCCCTTTCCGCAAAGGCTGTGACTGCTTCAAATTACATAAGGAATCCAAAGCCTGCAAAGTCACTTCAAACTGACACTGGTTAGACTCCCCCAGAGCCACAAATCCAGTGTGTGGAGCTCTAGGAGAGAGCTGTGATCCCTTTGTTTTTCCTTACATGATGCATGTTCTTTTGGTTCTGCAAAGAGGATCTTCCCTCTCTTCTGTTTTGAGCCAGTTGCTCAGAACAGGGACGCTTTTCAAAATCTGGCCTGAGCTACTTCAAAGATGATGAGGAGGCAGAGAAGCCAAGAGATGTTTTCAAGACTTCCAGAAAGCAAGGACAGAGCTCCTGGCACTAAAGGCTTGAGGGATGGAGTTGAGAACATCTGCAGGCTCTGAGCTGCCTGGCAGACACTTGTATAAATTCAAAAAACCCTTCTGTGAGATAAAACCCTTCTGTAGCCAAATACAACAATTCGTTGTGGTTTCAAAGTCATTCTAAACACGTAATATATTTTCACAAGCAGCTTGGTCATATCTAGGACATCTAAGCAGTTCTTTTTATTTACAATGGCAAGCGTAAAATAATTTTCCACTCTGAAAAGGATCTGAAAAATTATTCTGAGCTACAAGAGCTTAAATAACTGTGGTTGAATGTAGCACATCCTTTTCGTTGGCAATACCAACCCTGTCAGAATTGAATCACCACAGTTCATTCACATTGGTCGCTACAAAAGGGTTTAAGCTTCTTTTAGAGTCTCTGCTAACACTCAGATAGAAAAGAACGTTAACATTTATTCTGATTTTATATAAAAATTGTGCTTGATTAAAAAAAAAAAAAAAAATCAGTCCATTCAGATATGCACATACAGGAAAGAAAAGGAAGAATGGAAGCTAGAATATGTGATACTGGGAGAGCTGATGGGCCAGATGTCACAAGTATGTCATGATGACTGTGATCAGAACTTCACAAGGAAACAACCCTTAGTGCTTTCCCACATCCACCTACGGCCTGACTCCACAGAAAACAAACCCCTCCTGGCTGCATTTCTCAGGCCAGAACCCTTAGGCCTTCACCCTCGACTTCAACAGCAAGAGCTTCATTTCAAGCCTTGATCAACGCGGACTCACTGGGAATTAATTCCCAGCAAATTCCTGCCTCAATCATCCTAGGCTCAGCTGTCCTAAGACAATTAAAGAACTCGGAGACAAAACGGGGCCTGCTGCGAATCCAAGATGGAGGGAAGTCAGGACAAACCCTGCTGCCCACGTGAACGTCCGCGAGCCGTGCGGGCGAAAGAGCTGCCGGATTCCGCTGGAACGGCGGCATTCCGCTCACATAATCAGGGAATGTCTCGCCAATCTGCAGCTCGGTCTCAAAGGGAGAGGTGGCTTGGAGGCTGCAAACCTGCACGCATACTAATCTGGATACTTAGGTTGAACAGCCAGAGCTTACCCATCTCACTGGAATTTACTGGATATTCGAACCCTCCACATTAATTACCGCTGGATAAAAAGATCATAGGAAAGCATCTGAAGGCACTGCCGCACTGAGCTAAATGGCATTAATTAGGCTGCATCTATTTCAGCAATTTGCTAACAAAGTGCTACAAAAAATGGCTTCACCTGATATTATCCTCTGGCTCAGGTTCACTGTCACTATCCTCAGATTTCCGCTTAATTCCTCCTCCCAGGGACGGGCTGCCATCAGGAGTCAGGCTGGTATTTGGAGATGATGAAGTTGTCTAGGGTCAGAATTATTACAGATAAATAGGGGAAGGGAGGGAGGAGCAGGAGGATTTATTAGGCTTTTTAAATTCAAGTGAAAATTAACAGCTCTGTGATAATCACAGGCGTTCTCTTCCATTCCAAAAAAAAACTCCGGGCAAAGGCTGCGCAACCCTTAGCCCATGGAGTCAAGGAGCAAAAGGGAAGAACGCATCCCTGTTAAAAGGCAGGCATTGATGCACACAAGCAAAAATGTCACTGGGTTTGAGAAAGAAAAGGATGCAACAAACTGGATATATTCCAGTTTTGGAACACCACTGTTTTCTCTAGACCTGCAGCTTCCGTTACAACTTCATTTTGCAGCACTAGTGAAAAAAAGGTGCTTCTATTTCAGAACTGCCAGAAATACCCTGAGTTTCTTCACAGCTGGTCCTTTAGACTCCTCTCAAATGTATCGATTTTAATATTAGAGTCTAAAGGAAACGTCTCCCGTTCCATAAAGGAACTAATTTGCTTAACTCAGGTGCAAAAAAGTTTCGAGATTAAAAGGGAAGAACAGCAGAAATTACTACTTTGAACAAGCACATTGTATTTAGACTTCAGAGACAGAACACACATCTTTGTGATGAAAAGAACATTTAATTTGTTCACCGGATGAAGATTTATACCCAGAAGGAAAATAACAATTTGTCATAATTGTTATTTAAAGTTAACAGGACTTCTAACAAAGCACTCAACTGCTTTCCATTTTTCCCCTCACTAATACCTTTCTCAAAACTTCATCCAAGTTTCTCCTTTCCCTAGGGAAAAGTATCATTCCAAGCAGAAATAAAGAAGACAATTTTATTCAAGCAGCCCTAGAAAAATCAGTTATTAAAAGCAACTTCCTTGAAAAAATAATGTTTTAGGTGTCAGCTTTTCAAGACAACCCGATGGAGTAGAGAAAAAGGTGTCTGGAGTAACACAGGACGTGATTATTTCCCTTCTCTGTGCAAATACTTCCGAACATCTACTCACAGAGTTCTGCCTGTCGTGCATCCTCATCTCAAAGGCAGCTTGTCGAGGGTTAGTGATTGCCTGAGGGCTGGATCGATTTCCCAGGGCTTGAGGGGAAAACTGTCCACCAGGAATAAAGGAAGGCTGATCCCTCTAAAAGATAAACACAGACAAGCGCGCTGAAAGACCTGTGTAATCTCCCCAGCAGTGAGACGACGCTAGCTCACGATTTTCAGATGAACATTATGCGGAAATGAATACACAAAGGCCCATTTTTAAAATATCAGAATATTTTGAGACTAGAAGAAAAATAAAAATTTTTGACTTTGAAATAGTTCACGTGTGGGCCAGAAAACACCATGGTTACAGCTGCAGTTCTACCAGCACACCCTCCAAAAACTACAGTAGGTATTTTAATTCTTGCTACTTTTTGCATTGGGTGAGGAATTAATTTACCTTCAGTCTTTTCCTTTTTTCTTTTTGTCGTCTTTTAAAGTTATCCTAAACAAGAATAAAGGGAAAGTCAAACACACGGATTTCTTAGAAGATTATTTCATTACAATCCTCAACTGACCACGCCACAAGGTTTTTAGGGAATTTTCTGAATAAGACATGGGTCAATTCTTGTGTCTGTAAATCCAACAGAAATGGGTCGGAATCTTCTACTCTACCCTGAAAATAGGGAAAATAACCAGCTGGGTACTCAAACCCCCACAATTTTGGTAATGGCTTAAATGATCTACTGAATTTAGCTGAAGCCTTACTTTGGGGTGACAGCAGTGTCAAAGGACACAAACTCCTTGCCTGCACTGCAGAGCTGCCAAAAAAAATGTCAGAGACATTAAAGTCCTAGAAACAGGAAAAGAGACTCAAGGAAAGATACTTCTTATTCTATGATCCTTGGGGCAACTGAAAATTTGAGCATTAAACTGGCATTTCCAGGAAAAGAAACTGACCTGGAAGCATCTGATTCTTTTTTGAGCATGGAAGAATTCAGAGATTGTAACAAAGAAAATACATAATTTGGCTCTTTTTTCCTTGTTCTCTTAAAGGAGTGTCCCTGGCTACCAGTAATGCACATGATTAAAGCTGAACTCCAAGAATGTCAGAACAACAACAAAAACATTACATCGTCGTCTTTTCTTTTTTTGAAAATACTGTCTTCAACTTCCCCAACAGCCAACATGATCATCTGGACCCTCTGCAGGTTCACAAACCCGCTTTCAGTGAGGTACCCCTGCAGGTTAGAGAATAACAGAGTTGAAAAACAAGCCCATTTTGTAACAAACACCCCGATATTTTGAAAGGAAAAGGAAAAACTCTCACCCCGGTTTTGTGCACCACGTTTTTATAGATGTTGACCAAGCGATCGATTGCTCCCTCCCTAAAGACAAACCAAAGGGTGAGACCCTTGTTATTTAAAAACAAAGGAGGTGTTCTTGCAGGAAAAGAAAGCAGTTCTCATCTACCTGATCTCCAGAGAGGGCAGATGAGGGAGAAAGTCATTTCCCACAAAGAAGCACATGAAGACCCAGT
The DNA here is from genome assembly GCA_013397565.1 of Ptilonorhynchus violaceus. Lineage (NCBI taxonomy): Eukaryota > Metazoa > Chordata > Aves > Passeriformes > Ptilonorhynchidae > Ptilonorhynchus > Ptilonorhynchus violaceus. Next base: position 28,665 of record VZRJ01007352.1, read on the forward strand.
CATCAACGCTTCTTTCAAAATCAAAAGTGAAAGGCAAGCTGGCCATAGTGAGCTCTCTCTCCAAATACTGCAACACACCAAGAAAAAGGACCTAGGAAACACTGCAGAGAGTTTAAAATGGTATTTACAGGAAGCAGCTGCAGGAGCTGCTCCACCTCACCTCTCGCAGGACACACAGGCGGATGAAGATGAACTCTTGCTCCGAGACAGGGAGAGTGTCAGCAAACTGGTCGTGCTAAACCCAAAGGAGAGTCACATTACAGCCAAGCTCATCCTAGAGCTTCCCCAGCTCCACTTCCAAGGCTTGCTTCAAGAGGAGCTAGGAGGGATCCAAGAACAGGCTCCCAAGTCCTTATGCCAAGCATGCATTTTGTTACTTTGCATGTCTGTTCAGTTACTGATCATTTGTTCTCATTCAGTGGCAAAAAACCCCAAACAACAAAACCCCACAAGTGAGGATATCAGGCTTGGCATAATACTTTCGTGTTGCAGAAATAGAATTTTTACTTCTAAGAGGAAAGCTAGGTATTCCCAATAACAGCTTGCATCATACTTCAGCTAAAACCAACACCCAGAATGATTTGAGGATCTCATTATACACAAGAATTAGCTCATAGATTAAAAAAAAATCCTAGAAATAGCAAAATTCTTACCTTTCCTTGTTTTTCTCTGGGCAAACCTTGGCAATCCTTAACCTCATGACCCATCTGGTTGCAGAGAGCACATGGCTTGGGTTTATTTGGTTTGAACTCTTCCCTAATGATAGTGAAGTTTGGTTCGTGTGTGGCTAAGCCAAGCATGATCAGATCAGCTACCAAGCAAGACAGAACAAAATGTGATGAAGGATAAACATTATCAAGTTTTGTTTTTTAAAAAAAAGTTTAAAAGCAAAGTAGATTCTGTCTTAAGCAAGATGTTGATGTGCTTATCCACAAACCACCCCTCAGTGCAACCATGGGGGACTCAGATCCTTCCCCATCCCTTACACAGAACTTTCCAAAACTAACAATTCCACTGGATCATTTACACAAATCCAAGTGAAAGCCTAAAACCAACAGCCCATCTCAACCACTCTGGCTTAACAGGACACATTGCTAGGAAGAGAGGACTCACCATCAGCCCCACACAGACAGTGGTGAGTGTTTGGATCATGGTTTGGTTGAGCTGTAAAAAAGGAAATTATATTTAGCCAAAGTCATGTAAAATAAATTATTACTGACCACACCTTAATTTAAAACAAAGTGTCCACATTAATTTGAACGTTACCTCTTTGTCTCCTGATGTAATCCATGATTTTATGTTCCCCCTCACCAGGAGCACTAGCATCTGACAAAATAACCTGAAAAACATTCAAATGATGTCAACATCAGGAAAAAACCCAGTAACTTATATACTGAACATAGAATCTGGCTTACGAATACTTGAAATTCTCTTTTGTTGTTTTAAATAAAACATTATGATTTAAAATGAGATTATTTAAGAGTGTGGAACCAGTGAAGGGACCTTTATTTCCCCTCTACCACTTCCAGGCTGAAGCTGACATATTGATCCAAATTCCACTGAAGTGATCATGGCATATTTGATGCGTCCTGATAAATTATCAGGGCAATGAAATGGGCTCTACAGAACTCACAGATTCAGCTCATTGATGCACTGAAACATGATCTCATCACACCCTCCTCACCCTGACATCCTCACAAGCATTAGCGTTTATAAAACCCATGTCTGATGGAGGGAATCAAGCAGAGCCAACTGCCCTCTAATTAGAGCACTTGAGCAGTCAACTCGTGGCAAATAACACAGGCAGCTGCATTTACTGACTGCTCTGCCCCTTGTGTGGAGCAAACACAGGGCTGTCACAAACACAACTCTGGGGGAGTGGAGTGGCTCAGGAAGAAGAGGGGAGAATTTCCAAGTCCAGAAAGGCAAGAAAGCTGACATGTATTATTTTCAACGCCTGCTGTTAGAGCAACGGAGAAAACGCAGCCTGCTGAGGAAGCAATTAGAAAAAAGAAACAGTGCAAAAAATAAACCTACAATGTATCTTAACACTTCCCCCAAAAGAAGAAAAAGTGTTCCTAAAGCCCTGGCTCTCATTATGCCAAATTGTGGCTTTCACTAGAAAACCTTCCCCGTGCTCTTCAATGAAATCAAAGCCATTGGTGCTGGCAGATGGAGTTATCAGGATGAAATGGATCTCTGAAGTCTCAGCAGGACATGCACGTTGGCCCATTATTAATAACAGCACAGAGCCAGGCCAAGAGACAAATCTGTTAAATTTCTACTCTTCAATTGGATCCCAGCCCAGCCTAAACATCTCCTTCATTTCCCTCAAGTGGGAAAGTGGGAAACTTACAGTCAGGTTTTTCCAGCCCGGGTCGCTGTTCAGGCGGTCGGCGATGTAATAGCGGAGGCATTTAGCAAGATTGTCCATAAACTCAGTGCCCTACGAAGGGTTGGAAGGAAATACATTAAACCTGCAGTCAGCCACTGCCAATTGCTAGGTAAAGGGCCGGGTCACTCACCGGGGTAATGCAGTTGCTGTCAAACCTCTCCTTCACTTCCTCTGGAGGAAGGAAGCCCCCTAGAGCAACAAAAGCAGTGAGCAGAGCCACATCCAGACGGACCATTACCAACATTTTTGCATGATAAAACCCAGACAGCTCCCCAGTAATAATTAACTCACCAAAAGCAGTTTGTTTAAAAAAAATTCCCACAAAATAAAATCAAACTAGTTCGTACTGTTATATTATCCCCATCGTACAGGTGTCAGGACACTTACAAATGTTGTTACTTCAGCAAAGTGATTTCAAAGCCCAGCCAGCAGCAACACTTGGCACTCCAGCTGTGTCACCACCACCCTCAAAGTTGCTCTGACTTTTGCTTCCTCACTGAATTTAGAGTTTCCACTGTCAAGTAACTCCCCTTGCTCGCAGCTCATTATCCCTGTGCAGGAGTATTTCCAGCTGATCCCTGCTTTTAAGCCTCCATCCTCCTTTCATCAAGCCCTACAAATGTGTATTTCCTTCCATAAGGGTTTTGCTTGTTTCCTACTGCATTTATCCCTGCTCTTCTGTTCAATTTATTTTCAAAAGGAATTAAGAGCACTCAACACAAACTCATTTCAGGCAGGAGACTGAAGAAGAAAAAGATGACATCTTGTTTTATCTTAGTTCTTAACTTTGGAAAACATGGATCCAGCCTTCTGTAGGCTTGTTATCCCCTTCTCCTAGCAATGCACACACAGCCCTTGTCTAAACCTTACTGAGGTGATCCAAACAAGGTGATTCTCATGGAAAAACCTCTGATAAGGTCACTGTTCTACCTTTGGCCAGAATTTCTTGTCGGATTTTTTGCTTCTCCTCAGCAGCTTCCATGCCTTCCTTTGACGCTCTGAACCTCCTGGACCGCTGCTGATTCATTTTGGCACGTGGAGCCTAAAACAAGCGTGGGAAAGCTCAGGTCACTTGTTGCATGTGGACAATCTCTCCCTTTCTGTGAGTTGGTTTGGGTTACAAGCAAAGATTTTACAAAGAGTTGGTCTCTTTCCTCGGACCTATTGATGGCCAGGTTGGATGGAGCTCTGAGCAACCTGGGCTACTGGAAGGCATCCCTGTCCATGTGGAACCAGATGGTTTTCAAGGTCCCTTCCAGAACAAACCATTCCATGATTCTCTGTACTGAGGGGAGATGAGGATTTTACAGCTGGAAACAAAACGTCTCAATACTCACCACTCCATCTATGGCCATGTAAAGAAGTCTCCTTGGTCTCACGATGTTGAAGATCCTGTCAATGTACTCAAAAATCGCGACCATCATTTCATCTTCATTTTTGGGTGCCGGCCTAAAACACAGAGAATCCAATTTAAGGACTGAAATGCTGTCAGTAAAGACATGCTGTCTGTAAAGAGCCAAAAAAAGTGCCTCACTTGTCCTCGGGGTGTGTGCAAGGGTGAATGATGCCGTTCATGTCCAAGTAGAGGTTGTCGAACTCCACCTCGTTGGGGTTGGGTTTGCTCGTGTCGATGGGGACCTTGACACCATTGCACTCTTTGGCCTGGGGGTGCAGTCAGGACAAAGACTTCAGCACAAACAACCAGCAGGTATTAATGCGCAGGCTCATGAAGGTCTATTTTGTTTTGTTTGGCAGCAGAAGAAAAATACAGCAACAAGTGCCCACATCATTACCTGAAGCTGCACCTTCCACTATTAAGTAACACCTTTTCCTGCAGCTGTTTATAAACCAGAAAACAACAAAATGGATTCCGGCAGAGTTGCTCATTTCTGCTGACAAGAGAAGTTTCTATCTCTCATATTACTCTAGACAGCAATTCCTTTATCCTAAACCACCTAGAGTCACCTGCATTCCTGAACTACTCCAGTGGTGGATTCTTCAACACCCTCAACAAGGCAGAGTAGCAATCAAGGTCACTTTTGTTTCCTCACCATAATGTGAGGTTTGTTTTCTTTGGGCCTTTGTTGTTGTTGGGTTTGTGGTTCGGTTTTTTGGTTAGTTTGGTCAAAAGGCAATTAGCAACACACAGATTCTCCCTCCCACCAGCCACACGTGTAACACACTGGATTAAACCCCAGCAGCACGGAAGAGGCAGGAGCTGAGCAAGGAAAAGCCCGATGGTTTTCAGAGGAATTCTGGCTGGAATGGGTTATAACACACCACAGAGGTGGAACGGAGTGTGCTCTTGAACAGCTGGGCACAAAGCCAAATGTAAAAATGAATGGCGTGTTCTGAGGTAAAAGCTATGGTCACAGGATTGCATGGGATCGGGGAAAACCGGGATACTGCTGGTTCTCTCATCACATGAAGCTCAGCAGCTGCTGCTGAGCCAACATCAAGCACTTCCCTGAACTTCTGTCTGCTACTTACTGAGTGAGTTCTCCACATCTCTAATACAGATTCAGAAGGGAAAAACCCCAAAACTTACAGATCAAGACACCAACTTTGGACAATTTTCCTGCTTAAAGCAGCAGCAGAACTGGCTGAGCTTACCCCTGTCTTAAAAAGCCAAAATTAAACCCTGTAAGGCAACACAAGTCTTTATTTGGTATTTACATTTGGCACAGCTATAGGTGTGTGGAATTCTTTCAGGGCAATTCCGTGAAGTCACTTTTACATAACCAAACGCTAAGCCCTGCTGTTTTCAAGAGGTAAAACAGGTGAAATTTCTGCTAATTCCCATCCTTCTAATACCACTCATGCAAACTAGTCAAATCCTGACAGATGACACCCCAGCCACTGTTTGCTTCCTTTATTGAGCTTTCTAGACACACACACACACACTCAAATTAGCTGGTTTTGGCAGAAACTAAAGGTCAGGTGCAAACATTGTACCTTACTCCGGGTTCTCCTTGATCCCCCACTCACCCTCTCTCCCAGGTTAAATGGGATCAGAAGCCATGGAAGGCTTACAAGTGTGTGATGCAGAAAATGACCGCCCCCCTCCACAAACCCGCGGGGTTTTCACGGAGCAGCCTTGTAGAAGGCTGAAGTATCTGGCAGTGATATCTCCTGTGATATAACTAAACTGTTCACTCCTAATCTACGGCCTCTTTTGAAACCATTGAAAACAGATCTTCAAACATGATACTTTAGTTGCAGCTTTATTAATTCCTATCAATTTGATTAAGAATACTCTCTCCCGGATTTTTTATTATCTTCAAGATCTTCCTCTCATTCTTCCTGCTCAGCTTAAGAAGAAGATTATTTCTTTTTCTTAAATCTGATTAATCTAGCAAGGTAAGAGAACAAGGATCAACTTTTCAATATTTCAAAGAGACAAGCTACCGGGAGATACAAAATTTCTGATTAGAGAGATTTACAGCAATCCTAAAACACACATGAAGCTGATTACATCGTGAGAGAAGCTTAAATTCATCTACAGTAAGGCAAACCACAGCTTCTCCCTGCTGTCCTAGTCCACTCTCAAATTTATGACCAGATTTGAATATGAAAAATGTTAACGAATATGATTTATCCATGTGCTGTCCTGGCTGCAATTGCAACGTGCTCTTGAGTGGGAACAAGGCAACGTGGATGAGGGCAGCAGGAGCTGCCACTTCACCTGTGGCAAATCTAACTCAGCCCCAAGGAATTTGTTGTGTCTTCCCATTTATTTTAATCAAAAACTTTGGCAGTTACATGCTCAGTCTTTGAAGACTGAAAAAAAGGGATGCACAATCAGTAAAAAAAATACTTTACCTAAATATGAGAGCAGCTCTGATTACATAGAGATTAATCGAAACATTTACAAATGTGGTGAAAAAGGCAAGTCTCCTGCTCCTAGAGAAACCTGCACTGAACCGTTACAGATATATTTGTCATTTGAATTGTGGCTGCTTTTAAATGACAGATCTCAAAGGGTTATGCAGGAACAGCTGGATCTCCACAACAGCCCCTGGTTCCCAGAGCCTCAGGATAGGTCACATCAGGGATGACACAGCCCAGGAGTTTGGTACAGAGACCAGAACAGCCAGTGCTGCTGGAGCTCAGCATTAAGGGAAACTGTTGAGCCCACAACCCTCCTTTTTTTTTCTATAACAGCTCCCCAGACAGATTCTTAGATCTTAATTATCTCCCATTAAAAATCCACTTCTTGCAGTGACAGGCAAAATAAACTTGACACCTCGCTGAGAGGGGCTGAAATCATAACTGTAATAAAACCACAACAGGTACTCACAACTTTAAACAAATCTGTTTCACTGCCTGAATCTGAAACACAACACAGGACTGAACACTAACACTGACTGAAAACCTTGCTGCAGGCAGGCAGGGCCCTCGTGCTGCCTCAACCCGGAATTCCATCACTTCACCCTCTTTTCCCTTATCTCCTCCACCTTTGGAACGTGGTTTCCCACATTTGATCCGCTTCCCAGGTGTTTCCCCAAGGTGAGGCACACCCGAGGAAGGAGGACCATGAAGGCAGAAGCCACAGCACATGCTCTGAATTTCCCAAACCAGTGTTAGGAAGAGCAGAACGCAGCCAGTACAACCCAACAGAAAAGAACACAAATTATTTGGAAAAGTGTACGGGAAAAGCAGTTTGGGAAGCAAGAACTCCAGAGTCTGTCTTCTAAGAAACACTCTGAGTTAGCCCTGAAGAGGAGAACTTGCCACGTTCAGGGCACAATAAATCCACCCCAGTGCAGCTACCCAAAGCCTGCTGCTCATGGGAGATCCCCCCCATCCTCCCTGTCACCTCCCATCCTGTCCCATAGGATGGCACAACATTCCCATGGCCACAGGGACGTGGCTGAAGAACCTAGCTTAATAAAAAACATGTCAACAAACATCACTTCAGCTGCACTACTGCCTGGAAAAGAACCTGTGGGATCCTGCAGTGAGGCTGTGGCTGAGCCTTCACCCAAGCCGCCTTCTGCTACCATGGAAAGCCAGATTTTAGAGGATGTCTTTGGAAAAATCTTTGTCCTGTGCTAGAAAACACCAGCAACGAGACAAAGAAACCCTGAGGCTGCTCAAGGTTAAAGAGCACAAGCACAGACTTGTTGTAAGCTGTGGATGCAGCAGGACATCCTGGGTTTGCGGGGGTATTCCAGAAAATAATGCCCCACGGTAAAGCAGGAAGCTGGAGAACAACTAATAATGAAGGAAAAGACTAATAAAATAATGAGTAAGACCTGAAAATGAAACAACTGTGAATTGCTCAAGCATTAGGAGGCTGAGAGTCCGAGGAAGTGGGTGAGCACCTCTGGATATTCCATAAACCCTCTGCAGCTCCAAGGGACAGCTCAGTTCCCTCTCCATTGCCTCATTCCTGCCCTCTCTCGTTGTGCTGGCACTGCCTTTCCCGAGCCCACCCCTCGAGCAGGATCCTGGAACTGTGTGCCTGGAAACAAGGAGACGGGGGAGTTTCCAGACCCACAAGTTGTTTTTAAGCATTTCCTTTCCATTTCCTTACTCTTTCCAGGGCAATCAGCTGCACTTGTGCTTTGAGCAAGTCCCGAAGCTTGCAGCAGCTACTAATTAAAAAAAAAATAAAAAGCTGTGGAAAAGCCGGGACCGCGAAAAACGTACAAGAAACAGCTGTTCCCTACTCAACCCCAGTTTCACCTAACACTGCCACCAATCCTACTTGTCCCGTCCGGAGTTGCCCGAAAGCAGATCTCGCCGCGCCGGGAAGAGCTGGAATTCCAGCGACCCGGCTGGAGAGTGGGAAACTGGAAGTGAAGCCCGATTCCCTGCTCCGAGCGCCCATTCCCCCTTGCTCCATGTGCCCATTCGTCCAGGAGCGCTCAGGCGCCCGAGTGTTAATGAACAAGGCGCTTGTTTGTAACTCCTCCTGCATAGCGATCGCTTCCACCAGAAGTCCCGAAAAACACCCCAACCTCAAAACAAACCAAAACCCCGAAACCAAACCGACCCCCCCTCCCCAAATCCTAAACAACACCCCAAACCAACAAAGCCCCGAACCACCCCCCCATCCACCGACCCGCCTCGGAAAGGCCCCGGGAGAGCCGGAGGGGGCACAGCGGGGGCTCGGCACCGGGGGCCGAGCACCG
>VZRJ01007352.1:37210-78412 GCA_013397565.1 Ptilonorhynchus violaceus
GGGACGGGCCGCGGGCACCGGGACCGGCGGCACTTCCGGGGTCGGGGGGCGGCGCGGGGCACGCCGGGAACGGGCAGCGCGGCGGGAAGGAACAGCGCGAGCGCGCGGTCACGTGAGGCGCGCCGCCGCCATTTTGAGTGCGGGCTGAGGGCGCCGCAATGGCGGCTTGAGGGGAGACGTGGGACGTGAGGGACCCGCCGCCTCGCAGCCACTCGAAATGTGTCCCGGGCAGCTCCGGGGGCTCGAAAAGGACACCCAGAGGGGAAAAGCAGGAGGAAAAGCAGATCCTGAGGGCACAAACGGGAAAAGCAGGAGCAAAGACAAAGCCTCAGGGAAGGCTGACCCCTGAGACAGTCCCACTGCCACGCTTTGGGCTTCAGTGCCCAGCCAAGACACAAAGTGTGACAACTTCCCTCCATTAACAGCCTAACACAAGCAGTTCAACAGGAAGGGCATCATCCCTTAGCACATTGTCCATAAAAAGAAAGCCTAGGGTGCTGCTGTGGGGTGCTTTAGGCTGCACACACACGGCAGTGTTGCCCAACAAGCCAATAATTAGGAGAGACATTGATGACTTATTTCAGAATTCCGTGTGTTCGCTGTGTTCCATAAATCCAGCACAACCACCGGACTTCCAACACCATTATTTATACACAGAAATTCAGAGTTAGTGCCTTTGTAATCACAGCCTGTCTATGAGGATTGACCTGTGATTTCCACAAGAATTGTGTAACCCCAGCCAACTTCTCCACATGCTCAGGGGAAGGGTCTGCACCTGGTCAGGGTCTTTTTGACCTGTAGGTGTGATTTTCAGTGTTGTAGTGGACATAGTTCAGCTATAGGATACATGGAGTTTGAGTGTTTTGCTAAGTTAGGAATGCACACACAGACAGACATGAACATCTGGATTTGCTACATCCTTAAGCTTGGTAGTTCCAGGGTGTCCTTGAGGAAGGGATGCAATAATTAGGTCTCTGTGTGAAAGTATACAAAGATCTTCCAGCAAAGAACATCCTGACTTAAGACAGTCTCGGCATATCCCACGTTTTGCAACACCAGGAGTGATTCAGGGCATGGCTGCTCTGTCCCCTCTAAGGGGACGTTTCCAGGCGCAGCCGGTGGGAAATGGCTCCGTGTGATCCGTGACAGCGGCACGAGGCAAAGAGCCCCGGTCCCCTCGCTCTGCCTGTGGCATAAGCAAATACTGTTAATTTATGGCCGTCTGACGGCGCCGAAATGGAATTTAACCATTGAGTATTAAACGGGATTAACACGAGGCAGGTTTCGCTCCCCGCCGCCGTGCACCAGCTCCGTTAGCAGGGCAGCCATGAGGCCGAGGACAGGGAACGGCGGCCCGGGAATCATTAACAAAAATAACAAAACCTCAGCAGTGCTTGCTGAGTCAACGCCGCTGATTTGGGGAGCGGAGGGGAACCTTGGTACCTGGCTAATTCTCTGTAGAACAAATTAACCCGATATTGTGTCTCTCGTTATTCTTATCCTCGCTGGGCTGTTGTTAAGCCGTTTTCTGTTGTCATTCCTCTCCATAAAATCTGTGACTTGCATAAATTTCCCCTGCAACTTTGTAGTGGCACCACACCTGTGGTATCAGCTAAAGATTGTCCTTTATCTGTTCCTTACAAAACGCTCCCTGATTGAAGCTTCCTATTGTAGTGCTTCTCCTCCTGGAATTTGGTACGGAGTACGGCAGCTTAGCATTAACATTTTGTTTGTATTGATGGGCAATCAGTTGTTTTTCTGATAATGCCAATGAAAACAGAAGGCTGGCGGACGCAAAAGAAACGCGATCGCCTTATCTTATAATTACTTGGGTAAACAAGTGCTGGAAAAACGAATGCTGCACCAGACAATTCCTTGAAAAGTTGCTCTGAGCACCTGCAGCCGCACAGGGCCACGAGCCCGGGGCTCGCCTCCGAGTGGCACGTCCGCAGCACGGAGCGGCGCACCCGCGGCAGGAGCGGGGAAGGCTTCCCGTTCGGGTGCTTCCCGCAGATGAGTGGCGTGCCGATGGAAATCTGTTCGGGCTGTATTGATTCCAGTCGCCCTGTCCGTCACCGTCACCCGCCGTCAGCCCCGGGCTGCCGGCGTGACAGCTGTGAAGGAGCACGGGGAAGTTGACTGGCAGGACGTTTTGCATCTAATGAGTCTGTGCACAATACGAGTATAACAAGCAGTGCTCCGGAGGAACTCGGCTATCGCTCCGACAGCGAGAGGCAGAGATTGCCTGCGCGGCGCTCCGCAGCCATCTGTCACCTGTCGGGGCTGAGCCGGACCGCGGCGACGCAAAGCCCCGCAGACTGGTGTCATGCCACGAGATACACAGTGAATCACTCAGCAAGAGCTTAGAGCTGCAAAGACACCGCGCAGCTGAGGGAATGTTCCTCGGCAGAGCAGGCTGCTGGACTTTTCCAGCTTGGGCTGACATTCCGAGCCATCCCGTAGCTCCAGCCTGTCTGTGGTGGGACACTGGGGAGTTCGCATTTAGCAGATGGGTAGGAGTGACTCAGGGATGAACAGAATGATGACCCAGGCACCAGCCCTCAGGTGCTGGGTTCAGACATTGGTTGGCCGTAGCAGTGAAGAGCTGGGAGCTGTGCCACCCCCTCCAGCAGCCTGGCATGGCCCACAGCATCACGTGGCATGTGGGAATGGCTGCTTTGGGAAACGGTCAAGCTCTCGGCCTACATCTTCTTACTAAACTGAATATTGTTACTGCTTTTAACTGAGTTTTGAGGGACGGGGTGCAGAGATTGGTGCCTGTGTTGGGAGACGTGGGGCTGTGGCACAGCACGGTTTAATTGAGGTGCTGCTTTCTGCTTTTGAACTTGTCTTATGAACAGCTTTTTTTAACATGTCCCTTCGAAAGAAAATCTCATGTTTAATGAACTTAATTTTAGATAAAAGGAATGAAAAGAAGAAAATTAAAAATGCATGAAGCTGCTAGAGTCATCCAATTACTGTGATGTCCACACAGCAACACCAGCATGGATTTCACAAAGCAGGGAAAAGCAGGAAAGCACTGGGGCTCACCACATGTAAATGCCGCTCCGTTCCAAAATGTGCTGAATTACAAACGGACATTTTATGCATTTCTTCTTCTTGATCTGTTGCAGAAGAAGATAAAGATCAAACATGCCAGCCCGCCCCAGCAGTGCCTGTCTGCATACCCACAATGCTTGTCTGCTTCTTCCCAAACCCCGTCTGGCTCTGGAGTCCCGGTATTGGAATGCTCACAAGCCTCAGCAGAGGTTCTCACGGGACAGGGATACTGTCAGAGCAGGAAAGCACTGCAGGTCAGAGAGAGCACATGGACAATGTGTAGGACCCAATTCATGTTTATTTGGTGTTTCAATTTTCTTTGCCCATAAAGCGACGAGCAGTGCTCCAGCCCGTGGCACACTCACTGTGTACAGGAAAATACAGTTTGTTTCTTCCCAAAAGCCAGCGGGAGAATAACCTTAATCATAGAAGTCATCGAAGTCGTCTGACTCGGTGCCGTGGGCCTGCGGGCGCAGAGCAGCCTCGAGCTCGGAGCTGCTGTCGTCAGATTCGCCCCAGAACGCTGCGGGTGAGGAGACACAAACCAGAGGTGTAAAACCTTGTCCGTGGCGGTGCCATTGGTCACGGCCACGATCACAGGACAGCCGTCCCGAGGCTGACCGAGGGGTGGGAGTTCGGAGTGGCCAGCCCCAGGTGTGCGTGTCCGGCGCGGTGTCCGGCAGCGGGGCGGCTGTGCCCGGACAGCGGTCCCATTCAGCGCTCCCACTCCATTGTGCCTCAAGGTAGCCGGGGAGAACATTTCCACTCCAAGCAATTTACTTGACCAGCTGCTGCCTGAATTGCAGCTTTGTCTATTCTCTTCCCCTTTCTCCCACTACTTGACCCTGCGGTGAAGTCACCAGCAGGCCATGACATCACGGAGTTGGCACAAAAATGGCAATGATGTCATAAATGAAAATTCACCACTTTGAGATCAGACCAGATCCGGCCGGGTCTGATCTTGTGGCTTGAAGCAACAGCTCTGGGAATTAGCAAACCCTTTCACTGACAGCAGCAGAATCCCACTGCACTTCAGAGTGCCTGAGAGATTTCTGGAGATGAGAATTCATTTGACATACGGATAAAACAGAGCGGGAAGTGTGGCACGTGAAGTCAAGGCCGCAGTGGCTGACAGAGCTGTGCTGTCTGTTCCCAGCCATTCCGGAGGCTGCTGGCTGTCCAAAGGCAGCACGGGAGCTGCAACGCCCAGGATAAGGCCTAGAGCTCGGACAGGGACAGTGGGAGGAGGAAGGCTGTCACACACACACTGCAGCTCACATTTGATGCACTGCTCAAGGCCTTCGGTGCCTCTGACGGCACTAGTTCCACGAACACCTTATCTACAAATGCAGCAGCTGCACCTTTCATCCTCCATCCCCGGCCCCCTGGGCCGCAGGGCTGCGCTCCGCCAGGAACATCAGAGCAAGCCCCGCGCTCGCTCCCACTCTGAACGGCTCCGAGACGGGAAAGGGGCCGGGGATGCGGGAGACTTTCAAGTGCCACCAAAGCAGCCATCCTTGCTGGCATCCTTACCTCAGTTCAGTGCCACACCTCTAAAACTGGCCCATTATGGACCGCCAGGCACCTAGAGCGGGGCTCGAGGCAAAGAGCTCCTGGCTCCCAGTGCTGCTCTGCTGGCAGGAGGCTGCGTTAGAGGCGGCTGCAGGCCCCAGTGGGCCTTGCAGGGGGTAAAAGGGAAAACTGGAGTGTGTGGGGAGTAAAAACACGCAGGGCCCGGACACTAATTCAGAACAAAACCAGCCTGGCCATGGACAAAACCATCCAGCTGCACCCACATCCCTGTCACAGGGAACACCAAGGAAACCTCAGGTTTCTCCTTTTCCAGACTCCCTCCACCTGCTGTTCTCTGGCATTTGATTAAACTCCACAGAGATCCCGACTTGTTCCACACCACCCACCCCACAAATGCCTCCTGTCTGCCCTGGAACCTGTTGTCCTCAACTCCCTGCTGGCTGCCTCACTGAGACTGGGAAATTCCATGCTTTCCCTTCTCTGTACTTTATACAGGCCGTAACATTGTTCTGGGAGGACTTCTGCAATATAAATTAAACAGGAAAGACACTGATTTTCAATAGTGTAACATTTGTTTCTTACCTTTGGATTTTATGGCAGTTACTGTTTCTTTCCGCAACTCAGTCCTGTAAAAGATTTCAAATAATCACCACAATGTCTCCAGTTGAAAGAAATAAGTGCCTTTTTAATAAATACTGTGAAATGGTTTAAATAAACAACAACTCAGTAACTTCTGTAACTACTTCATTTTTTTTTTCCAAATAACTATTTAATCACAGGCTTCTTCACCTAAAAGGTGGAAAAATTCATGTGCAGCAGGGACACTGGTCCAGCTGTTCCTGGAGTAATTCCTGGTAGCAGCAATGATTTACACCAGCACTGAATTAAGGTACAGAGGAGCAGGGCCCTGTCGAGCTTGTGCAGCCTTTCAGAGCACATAAAGTACAGAAAGACAAAATCCAAACAAAAATAAATCACCCCCAGTGATGCTCCCTGCGCTTCCTCCCCGCGCGCTCCTCTGGATTCGATTCCGGGCGCTGTCCCCGGCCCCATGGAAATGTGCAATCTCCGCTGCCTTTGATCTACCTTGATGTGTGTGCAGCCCGAGCCTGCTCTGGTAAATGGCTGCTCTTGTGTCTGGAGCATCACAGGCCCTTTTGAATCTCTCAAACAAGCTGGAATCATTTTGATCTTTTGTGTGCAGCGCGTGCATTGTGTTGGGGCTGGGGAATAATCACACGGGGGCAACAACGGGGGAGAATTAACTGTTACAGCAACAGTCCTGCAAGAAGCTCTGAAAATAAAGCTTCAGCTGATTTTAATAAGGAAGATCAAACAGGAGATATTTGGGACATCACTGGGCCAACCAGTGAAATACAAGCCAATGTCAAGGTGCAGTTTGAGGCTGTGGCCACGGTCACAGCAGGACTCTGAAATGTCTGTGATTTGCTGTGTTTCATTTAAAAACGTGGCAGCCAATACAGAAGTGCTTAAAGTGGAGAGTTGAAAATATTCCACTACTGTGGAGGCATTTGTGAAGGAGACAAAAAAAAAAGCAGGGATGATTCCTTGCTTGGGTTACTCTCCAGTGTTCAGCCAGAATTTGGGATTGCAGCTGGAAAGCCACATGTGAAGCAAGGGGAAGCTCCATACATTGCAGCTACCAGTGGTGCAGCCACTTTCCCTTTTAACCCAGAGAAAGCTCACACTGTTTAAATCCCGTTCCTTCCCCTCAGGCTGCGAATGCCATTAGCACACAGGCTCCCTCTTTGCGGACAGAAATTCCCAGAATATTAAACACAGCCCAGGTTCCACCAAGGTGCCAAACCAAGGCGTAATTGCCAGTACCAAGTAACAGCACAAGTAGAGTAGTAACAGTGATGTAATTAATTATTACCTTGTTCAGTAAAAAACTTGAAAATGTTGGGTTTCAAACATTTCTCCAACATTCCTTTAGTGCGCCATCCCACTGCCTTTCCCTTTTATTCTGAGCAAAACACCACACTGCCTTACACTCTTCTCTTTCAAAGAGATTCACTTGACAGGACACCCAGCGAGTATTTGAAGCCAGAGACTCTGGGCTGATCCTACAAGATGTGAACACCTCGAGCTCTTGCTCCCTTTGGTGAGATCTCCTGCCCCTCAGCACTTCCCAGGAGGTGCTCCACACATCCCAGGCTCAGCCCATAAAAACAGCTCAAGAGGCTGCGCCGTTTGCCCCTGGGTGTGGAGCAGGAAACCACTTGTTGCTGAGCTACACCATCCGTTCCCTGGGGCTCATCTTCCTGGGGCTAATCCAGCACGTGTGGAATGAGGTTCACTCCCCAGAGAGCCCGGAGCCGAGGCGCTGTGCCCAGGAGCTGGTGTGACACAGCCATCCCCAGAGGGGGAGATGAGGAATAGGGTGTCACCAAAGGCTCGGCAGGAAAACACCGGGGAGATATGGAAAATGGAGCAAGGACATCAGAAAGGCCAGATGGGAAATGGCAGCTCCCCCAAAGCAAGCCTGGCAAACGGATGGCTCAGTAGCAGGGAAAAAATTCTGGGATTAGGTCTGCAGCGTTAGGCAAAGCTGGGGAGATGCAGCAGCACCTCTGCGTTGCACAGCAGCTGCACTCGGCGCTCGGCAGATCCAGCCCTGGAAGTGTGGCCCGGCGGACGGAGCACACAATGGGCACAGACCTCTGCCGGGAAACTTTCGGGATATAAATGGAGCAAGGCTGGATTCACCGCCTCGACTAATCCCCCCTCGTGACCCTCCAACATCCATTTACACATTTGCTTCTTCCCGAAAATAATTCCAAACTGAACCCAGGTTTTAACAAAGAAAAAACCCAAACCAGTTTCACTTCAAAGGGCCTTTTAATCTCCCCATTTCTCTGATGAAACAGGCTTTTTGTATTGAAGATGCTGCTACAGTAAGAAATGAAAAAGCTCCGAGAAAATATATTTTCCTCTATAAGGAAAATTAATATTAAGAGGAAAATACCACGACAACAAGAGCCGAGTTAATCAAGAGCGCTCGCTGGAAAACAGAGAAAATGTTTACTTTTGCCTGAGTCTCTTTTTGCTACAGCACCTGTTGAACTTCTGTGTTTTAGTGTCAAGCTAAAAAGACACCCAGAAAATTTGGGGAATCCTAAATGCCAAGGGACTTCCCTACCCTGGAAAACCAAGTACATAAAGTACATATACTGCACACTGTTACACAGGCAGTAGGAACTCAAAAGCACATTCATCACGCCAGAGCTGGAGTAATAACACTGAATTTCAGTAATTACACTGCAAGTAGGATAACCCTTATTTTAGGATACAAAGATTTCTATCGAGCTGTGTCTAAGACCGGCCTCTGTTTAGATTCACCACGCTGAAGAAAAAACCCCAGTGACACAAAGACGCATCACAGCGCTGCGAGGAAGCTGTGCAGGAGAGCAGGGGCACTGCCAAAACATCCACTGTTCCCTCTGTGCTCGGCCGGCAGATGTTGGGGCCTCTCCCCACAAACCTGGCAGAGCATCGCCACCCCAGCGTCGCTGCTTCTGCCACAGCTGGCTGTGCAGGGAAAGCAAACAAAGCTCACACCAACAGCTGGAACGGCAGAAAATCATGCTGGAATTTTCAGTCAGCTTCTTACAGAAGCCATTTGACAACCGAGAGTACACCAAGGGGATAAAACAATTAGAGCCTGGCTGGTTTCTGGGTTCATTTCCCAGGAATCCGGACCCACGCGATGCTGCTTTCCCTGGATTTCCTGGAGAAACGCATTTGTGCATCTCCTGAGCACTCCCAGCCCCACAGCTCTGGGATGTCTCCTCAGCAGAGCTTTCGGTGTCGGGACTGGTTTGGGAAGGGGGGAGCGGGGGATGCGCAGAGCCCGAGTGCCCCCCGATGGCCAAAGCCAACGGGGCACGTGAAACACCAGCCCGGGAATGATTAAGAGATGAATTCGACTCTGCCAACTTCTATTTGCATGTCACTACAGCTGTGCTGGGGAACATGGCTGAAACCAGCCTTCAGAGACCCCCCCAGAGTCCTTCCAGCAGCTTAATTAAAGTTTAAAATACTTTACACCGTGTTGGTGTCCTGACAAATCCAGAGCTGATAACGCACCTTTAATCTCCAGATTATTTGAAATGAGACGGCGCAAACAAGTCCAAGGAAAATAAAACGCTTGCATCCGAAATGGGGGATTCCCAGAAAGCGAGTGACCTCCACTGGCTGCATCCATCGCTACAGCCCCCCGGAATGCCACACACATCGCTGCCCGCCCGCCTGCGCTCGCCGGCAGCCTCAGCCCTGACTTCTGATACCTTCTCCCCCCAGGACCGTGTAATTTAATGCCCTCTCCCCTGCTGCAACACGCCGCCTCTCCCGACCAAAGGTGCACCTCCGTGCGTGGAAATATTCCCTCGGGAAAGTAAAGGAGGCCAGGGAAAAGTAGTTTTCTCGCTGGAGGTAGAGCAGGCGGCATTTGCGGGAGAAGAGGAAGCTCTGGCATGCACCGCCGAACAAAAGGGAACAAGTGGTCTTTACTTGGAGAGCAGCTTCCTATTAAGACTCACTCCGTCGTACATTATGCCTTTCATCCCCACTCAACCACAAAATGATTTTGCTGTAGGAAATACAATGGCAGAAAAAGATTTACATTGAAAGAATCTTTAATAATAAACTGTTGCAGATCTGCCTACTTCCCCATGATTTATAATACAATAAACATCGGATTCTATTAAGTCTCATGCACTGAAGACACGCACTGAAAACCCGAGTATGAAAGCCCTCAATTCTTCCCTTCTCCAGGCCCATAATAGTGAAACGAGCATGGATAAATGTGCTAAGAGTATCTCTTTGCATCTTTTATAGCTTGTGTGTATCAATCTGTAAAGCTTATTAAGAAAGTCATTGCTATGCAAAGCAGCACCCAATCTCTTTCTCTTGCTTTTCAACAGCGCGCAGTGTTTAGCCAATAGGGCCGGGCCCCGGCCCCTCATTCCGCATTCATAACATGCAACATTTGCACAATGTGTATCTCAAAGGCTGCTGAATAGAAAGCCTTAATACTCATGTAAACAACTGCAAACCAATTACTTAATGAATCAGGCCCACACATAATGAGGTGCCAGACAAAGAGCTATAAATGCATTTTTGCGCCCGAGCCTCCGCTTTAAAGTAAAATCCCTCAGCTGTAGTTTGGGCTTAACTGGCACATGATAATTATTGTCTGGGGGACATCAGAGGAGCCACGGTTTTTATTCCGGTCCGGCGGGGTCTGCGCCGAGGTCACTCATCAGCTCAGTGACAAAACGCGGCAAAGGAGAATTTATAAAGTGCCACGGCCGAGCTCGCAGGGATGTTTATTCTCAAGTAGTGGGTTTGAGACCACTTGTGAAGGCAATAAAGCCCGAGGAGTGGCTGCCGGGAGCGGAGCTGCAGCGCCGGCCGCCGAGGAACCGCGGCACGGCCCGGCTGCCAACACCTCTCCCTCTTCCTCCTCCTTTGGCCGCTCCGCGGAGCCGGGCATCTCAAGGCAAGGGCTGTTCCCAAACCCCACGCTGGGAAACCTGCGCTGCTTTTGAGGCATTTAGAAAAACTAACTCTAGGCCAGTGTAAGAGATTTATTATATTGGTTTTTTTAAAGCAGCGTCATCGCGTATCCCTGCACGCAGTGCGCTGCTGCTGGGCGCCGAAAGGCCCGGAATTATAGGCCAGAGGGAGTTATTTGAAATCTATTACAAAATCGGAATTTGAAAATATTAAAAAAAAAGCAAAAAACATTTACAGCATCTGACCAAGGCAGAAGTGGCTGCAGGCACAATTAGCCAGCAGTGCAGCAGCAGTGGGGTTTAGCTTGGAGAGTTTTTATTTAAAAAAAAAAATTAGTTAATTTTAAATTACACATTTTATCCAGCTGCAGTGTTGCTGTAACTAAAGTTCTCAGGGCCCCATCCTGCTCTTCCTGCTGTCTCAGGCTTCAGGGAAGGACTAAAACTTAACATTTCAAAAACTCATCTACAGGAACACCCTTGCGTTTCGTAGCACGAGGCAGGATGACCTGGCTCATCATTCTAAATTTCAGAAAATATAAAAATAGAAAAAAATTGAACCCAACATGGTAAGAATTAACCCCACACAAAAGCAGGAACCGCAGTCATGGATGTTGGATTACAGCTTCTATTTACTGCGCTTGAATTATAGAAATTCTGTGATTTTATAGCAAGTGCAGAATTGGATCTGCCCTCACACAGAGCAGCCTAAAAAACCTAGAGCAAGATCCATGTCATGGACACAAGAGGAGCTCGTAACCCCTCCAAAGGCTCTGCAGTCTCTGCCCAGGGCTATCGCCGGCAGTTTTCTGGCCAGAGCCACAGCAGCAGCACCCACGTGCTGGGCTGCTCTAACAGGCACAGAGAAGGACCAAAAGCCTGGCCAGCATTCCATGAGCCGGCTGCGTTATCCCTGTTTCCTGCTGCTTCCCCAGCACTGATCTGATCCCTGTCCCATGCCAGTGATGAGCACAGGAGCACCCAACAGCACCGCTCGTGGACCCACAGGCAACTGCTGAAGTTAAAACACACAAACCAACTTCTTTTTCCTCTTTTCAACAAAGCCAGCACGCCCTGCACCCTGCAGGGGAATGAACATCCTCCATTTGAAGCAGAAAGGCACGTTACAGACACCCGGCATTAAATATAACCCCCCCGAGCCCATGAGAAGTGTTATCAGTTACACCTCAGATACACAGAGGAGAAGCCAGCCCTTCATTTCTCACAGGCTTTGTTCCCTGGCTGCCCTTCTCCTGCTCCCTCCCCGTCCATCCCGAGCCGACACCGAGAGCAGCTGGATGCGCTCGGCTGTGGTTCGCCAAGACGTCAACTGAGCCTTAAATGAGGCGACAGCAGCTGCCACACAACACTGGGCTTTGGCACAGACATTCCCTGAGGTGTTCCAAACTTGCAGTGTTTTGTTACAGAAACACCAACTTTAACTTTAAAAAAAAATCAATCATGGGAGCTTCAGCCCTTTCCTCTCAGGGTTTCCCATGCCACGGAAGCATTTCCAATGTTATGGCTTTACCTGGAGAAGGGAGAAGCTCTTCCATCCGACAGAGAGCTGGTTTCCGAATGCGTTTCCCAGCTGTCATTTCCTTCAGGACTGTTATGGCCACGATCCCCACCTGTGCAGTAAAAACAGGAACTGTAAACGTTCCGATGCCGGCAGCTGGACTCACAGCGTGCAGCCACTCGCTCCGGTTTTCCAAGAGATGCCCGGAACAGCCACGTGCACGGTTCGAGTGGAGTGAAAACCACGGAAACAACATTCCCTCCCCAGCAATTAAGTCATGATGGTGATTTCTTCCAAACTGGGGAAGTTTTGCAGCTTTTCCCTCATTTTAGAAAAAGGAGTGAACACGGAGCTTCTCTTCAGAGCTGTTTTGCATCTCGGCAACTCTAAGCAAAACTTAAAGGATTTCTGGAGCCTTTTTACTCCCCCTTTTTTTTTTTTTAATCCCCAAGTTCCCATTTCCTTTAATCAGAAAGGTTATTTTTGTTCTCCTTCCCATTAAATGCAGATTATTTTGGAATGATACAGTTCTCTCAATATTATTTGATATCTCAGTGTTTTCAACCATTATTAGACAACATAAATTTAAAAAAACCAAATTCAATAAGAATTGAACATATATCGAGATCTTTATAATTAAAACAGCTAAACACCCAACTATTTCAAAACCTTTTATCCACACTTTCCTTTCTTCCCTGTCCCCCCTGCNCTATAGCACTGAAACGATAACCAAGCCCTGCTGCCACCAACGTCCCAACCCAGAACAATTTAGTATTTCTGTCCCTTTTGGACACGCCACTTCCTAACTGGCTGTGCATATTCCCAGTCCTCTCTGCACTGGGACTGCAGCAGCATAAATCCTGCTCGGCCTCAGGCGCTTCCAACAAAGAGGTGCCAGAGGCTGCCCAGGAGAACAGAGAAATCAGGAGGGGGAAAAAAGAGAAAGGGGGAAAAAAAAGGATACCCCCCCCTTTCCATGATGTGCATGTGCGCAGGAGCAGAGACCTGCGGCGGTCATCACAAGGGATGTCCTGGAGGCAGCTCAGAGCTGCAGGATGAGTGGTGTGGGCACAGTTTGCTCCCTCTGGGAAGGAGAACGGGAAGCAAATGGCCTCGGCACAAATGAACAGCTCTGCCTACCCTCTGTCCCTCTCAGCCCCACACCTGCAGAGACACATCCACCTTGGTCCTCTCTGTGACAGACCAGTCCTTCTCCTTCCCAAACACAAGAGGCTGGGAGTTTCCATGTGGATGGGAGCCTCAGAGGGTGTCACAGCTAATGGTATTCCCTCACCCAAAACCAGCGTTCAAGCTGCTGCTGCCTCTGCTTAAAGATGGAATAAGAATTTTCACCCAGAATTCACAACTCTACAGAGACTCTGACGTCTTTTAGGAACTTAAGTGTCAAACATGACCTCCTGGAGGATGTCACCAGACTGATTTCAGCATCCAACCTCACACTGTCCTGAGGCAGCCACTGTCCATCATGTAGGAACTTTCTCCATCACAGCAGTTGTGAATGGGTGATATCAAACAGGGCAAATAGTTGGGTGAGACTTATCAATGCCTTTTTTAGTGTACTCCAAGCAGAACCCTGGGATCCTCAAAGGAGGATCTCACTGCGAAGGATGTGTGGGAGAAGTGGTGGCAGGATTACTGGCCCATTAGAGGTGACCTGAAAAGGGAAGTAGAATTGGGCTTGTGCTCTTTCATGTTCCCTTGTGATACATAAAGAAGGGCTAATTTTTTCTTCTTAAGAGAGTTTTTCCTCCCTATTCCTACACTGGAGATTTTACACCTGGAGAGCAGCTGGAGTGTGACATTCCAGCTGTTGTAAAAGCGAAGCCCAATGAGTGGAGCAGTTACACCATTTTTATTCAAATCCTCTACAGCCTTAATGTTTGTTCAAATCAAAGACGTAAGTGGAGAGAGAGAATCTGGTTTTGTTAAAGACTTAACTAACCTGCCCCTTCAATAAAATCAGCAATTTCCTACTCATAAATGAGACTCTTAAACAGTCATCCAGCAAAACAAGAAATAATGGATTTTATCCTTTTTAATCTCGCATTATTCGCCTACCTCAGGAACAGCCGAAGAGCTGAACAATTTCTTTTACTTGTCTTCCCTGATAAAAAACAAAGCACCCATGGAGGAGATGAGAATGAGCCCAGATATCCCCCCGTATCCTCACATAACCTGGTATCACAGGAGATAGCTGTTATCAGCCACTCCTCTCTGGGCAAGGCGTGCACCAGGTATGATCCCTTTAAAGCCAATTATCCGCGAGCTCCGGACAGGGCATTAGAGAACCAACACAAATACTTCTGGACTATTTACAGAATGTTAAAGTAAATACATATTTTGGTTCTCTTTTTATGTAACAGAAGTAAAAGAAAAATGAACCAAAACTCCAGAAGCATTCCCAAAGTGCCATCCTAAAGTCTGCTCAGAAGTCCATCTAACCCCAGAGCACCCAAAGGCTTTGGTGTTTCAAACCAACACTTCAAGAATGCAGCAATGAAATTCTGAATACCCCCCCCAAATTTGTATCCTTTCAGCTCAGAAACAGTCATACAGCAAAATAATCATCTACGGATGGACATCAAATATCAGTTCACCTAAAACCCTCAAACGAGTTGTTTGAGCCCAAAAGCTGACATGCAGAGATGCAGCTTCTATTCTAGGCCCAGAATGATTCCAGATCTCTGGGGCCACAGCAAATGATGATGATAAAAAGGGAAGAGCAGCCGGCTGGCAGGCAGAGGAGCGGGAGGGGAACAAGGAGCCCAGAGAAGATCACGGGCTGAAGATGAATCGTGTCTGAAAGGAGCAACTTGGCTTTGAAGTGAGGGGTGAGAAACCTCACTCCCGGAGACAGCGCGGCTGCTGCACTGCCACAGCAAAGTTAGCTCCCTCAGAAGGAACAGAATTAAACTGGAGTTACTGGGTTTAGCTAAGGAATTTCTTGGCATTTTTGCACATAGGAAGCATTGGTGTTTGCATGTCTGTTCCATGACAGAGCTGGGAGAGGTGGGGAAGGCGGATGCCCATTGGGGCTTGGCTCTTGGCTGACTGACATCAAACAGCCCAGCAGGGTCCTGGAAAAGCCACAACAGAGAATTCCCCAGTTTCCCTTTTCAAAGGCAAAATTGCAGCTAAAAGCAGGACTGGCAGGTCGTAAAATTCAGGGCAGGGAGAAGCAAACCAAAACCCATGGGCAGCTACCGAGATCCAAACTCAGGAGCTGGAATTCTCGTTGGGAAAAGAGAGTCTCAGTGATGGCAGTGGCTGGAGGGAGCCACTGTTACCAGGCAGCTTTGGTACGGGAGGCAGACACGGCTCCTGGCTGGCACAGGCACGGCTCCCGTCCGGCAGGGATCTGCCCCACGCTTATTCTAATGATCCACAGTCAATTACTCATGGAAAGAATGAAACCAGAAACATCTGTAGTTTGCCATCTAATTACTGGATCTTCCCCACGGAGACTGACCCCTGTCACGCCACCACCGGGCCCCGAAGGGCTCAACGAGAGGATATTCACACGGTTTAAATGTGGAACATGATTACAAGGAATTAAAGAGGCGCTGCTGTTCTCCATCTTTGTTTATGCCAACGTGAGCGTGGACTTTCTGATCTGACGTTTAATCTTTGCGCTCAGTGTGCAGCGGCTGAATTTACTCACTATTAAGTCGCCCCGTGGCACTGAACAGCCGTGTTTTGATTATATAATCAAATTGAATGCTGGGCCTGAGGTTAATATGCAGCCACCCCTTTTACCTGTAATGGGAATCTTTGCCACCACACTTTCTTCCTCGCTCTCATCTTCACACCAGCTTGTGACTTCTGGATGTGAACACGCCATAATGAAACCATTTCAAAGCAGCAGCCATCAGACCGGTTTGTTTGCTTTTAAGCCCTACTCCCTTTAATTTCCCACTTTTGTTATCTGTTGTTTATTGATCTAAACTATCCATTACTGCTCTTAAAAGCGGCGCCCACTGGGAGCTTGCCACCCTGCCTCTCTGTAGCTTCCTCAGAGAGGGACAAGCCAACCAAACGTCTTAAGGAACGGAAGACCCGATGGGATTTGGGAAACAAACAACGCGCGGCAATGCCGTGTGTCGTGCCCACTGCGGGAAATCAGCTTCAATCAAAGTGCGCGTCGCCTCCGCGGATAAAAGCCGCGAGGGTTTCGGAGCCTGGAGCAGCCTGTTTGCATTTGCTGTGCAAAGAGCACAGCAGCCTAATTGCTGTCGCCGCTGGGCTCGGGCGGAAGGGATGCTCCAGCAGCAGAGTGAGCTGCTGTCACTGGACTAATATATTCCCTCCTTATGTAAAGGAATGACCTGGGCTGTCCCAGACACCTGCACCTCCTGAGCTGGGAAACGGCCCCGCACACCTTCCCCACCATGAACCCCTCTATTTGGCAGTTCCTTCTGCAATCTGGCTCTGTAACAAAAGGCAGCAAATACACCCCCCGGTTCCTAAATGCAAGATGTTTTGTAAACACATGCACACCCACAGATCCATTTTATAGCTACCACAGGGCTTGGCCTTTCCACTCCTGCAGAAAAACCCACAGCCACAGGCATCGCTTATTTTGAGAAGCAACCAGAATGACAAGCGATTCTGAGATATTTAGGAAAATCCCCCAAATCCATTACAAACATATGTTGATTTGCCAGTGGTTACAGCACAGTCCCCTGGGGATTTGGATAGAACACACCCATATACAGAGCAGGAACCTGGAGTGGCAGTCAGCCCTGTAACACCCTTTACCTGGTTCTCCCATGCCAGTGAGCTGTGCAGCGTGTTCCGCCTGGTTTCCTTCCGTGCCCTTGGTCGGGACCGATGACAAGCTGGGAGATGATTCCTCACTCTGCACAGGGGACCCATCCCCACGCTCTCCTGGAAGGGCCTCTCTCAGCACCGGCAGAGCCTGAGCATTAAAACCAAAAATAGCCACAGCCCCATTATCCTCCCCCTCATTTTCCAACACACATTTAGGCTAATCTACACTCCCGAGGGTGTTTCTGTTACATGTTAAATTACCTTACTTGTAGGATGTTCCTCTGGGGCTTGTTTTGGGACAAAAAATATGGACTTGAGTCTTTAAAAAATCTGCTTGATGTTCTGCCCTAACTATCTCACTGGTCAGTAAAGCAATTGTTTGACAACACAGTGAGAGGCTGAGGCACTCACAGCCTATGGAATGCCAGTTTTATTTATTTATTTCAACAGTTGGCTATAACCTTTTGGCATTAACTTAGAAACACCATGAGTGTGCCACCATTTATACAACGCTCTGTGTGTTCAGTACCAAACTTCACTCTGCTTAAAAAAAAGTAAAATACGTAATTCACGACAAACAGTCACAGAAAAAGACAAAGGTGGAAGCCCCACGATGACTTCCACCAGAGCTAAGGGGGTGAGCTCATTCCACTGCCTGGCTGGCATGAAGGGTGGAAAATCGACCCTCCTGGAGACCTTAAGAAGCCTGTTTTCCTGTGGGATGAAGCACTGGACATATTGAACCCGAGACCCCACGGCTGATTAAGCACAGACTGCTCGTCCTTCCCCTGAGAGCCACACCCTGCCAGGGCACAGCCACAACATGCAGAGGAGTCAGCAGCGTGCCCGATTTGCCCACCTGGCCGTCCTGCGCCTCCTCCTCGCCCGCAGCCAGCAGCTGTTCCAACATCTCTGCCACCCTGGCCGGGACCCGCACCCCGCGCTGCTTCAGGAACGAGCCGTGGCGGCTCAGGCGAGTCCGCAGCACCTCCGTGTCCCTGAGGAACAAACCCGACACCATCGGTGAGATGCCCCACCCACAAATGGGTCAACACATGCTGGGAAAAGCCATCACACATTCGGTCCTTAATTCCCACCTTTTCTTTTAAAAGTGTTCAAAGTGGAAAATGTAAGAAGCCGCTTGTGACTTCTGCAAATGTGGGCAAGGTGGGCAGGGGTGACCATCATCATCGCGATCATGCCTGTCCCTGTCCTGAGGCTCGGGATCCAAAGACATGACACCCTTCCCGCATCCCTGGTCTCAGCCCTGCGGCCTTGCTCACTCCATGGGGCACAGCTGGGCACCCACTGCCCCAGGCTTGTGCTTTGCTCAGAAAGAATAAAAAGGGAAAAGCTAAAAAAAAAAAAGAAGAAAAAAAAAGGTGTCTTTTAATGTAGAAAATCGCAATCCTTTTGTTTGCCAAAGATGTTTGTTTTTCCAGTTGCTCCAGTGAAGTTTCAGAGGAGTGAATTCCAATTAACTCCACAAGTGTTTGTCCCTCAGAAAGCATTCGGGAGACACAAGGAGATACTAGTGCTCGCAGGCGTCTCTGCCGCGGCAGGAGAGGCAGAGAGACCCTTCTTCAGCGCTCACGAGTGCCCCGATCCTGCCAGCACTTGAGCACTGCGGAGCCTGAACGGGGAGGAAGGTCTAGACAGAAGCTCAGCAAGACAGAATGGAAATTGTTTTCATTCCTGTGTTAAAGAGACCTAAAAAAAAAGCAATTCTCACTTGTCCTTGTGGCATATGCATGGGAAAAAACCCAACATTTTAAATAACTGCACTTTGTTGTTTTTAAAGGCCATGTGCATCTTCTGTCTCACACAAAATAATTTCCTTCTCAAAATTACATTTTCCATCCTTACGTGCCCAAGACTCGTGTTACAGATCCTGGGAATGACTCGCTGAGAGGTGTCTGGAATTACTGCATTTCCCTGCCGGCCAGAGGGGCCTGGTGTGGGAGACACTGTGGGCTGGATGAGCTGGGGGGACCCCGGGGCTGCCCTGTGGAGCAAGTGTCACCACTGGGGAATGACAGAGAAATAAATTAACTTCTAAACACTCCCATTCCGAGTGCCACGAGGTGCACAAGGATCTGTGCTCCGATGGCTCCATTTGCCAGCGCGGGCCCGGCTGCCTCAGCACCAGAGGGGCAGCACGGATTCGTGGGGCAGAGAAAAGAATGTTCCTCACCCCCCTTCCCCCGTAAGTTGTGTGTCTCCAATACCTGGTGTGCTCCTCGGTGGGCTCCTCGTGCCCCGCTCCGCTCGCAGCCCCGTGGGTGTTCTCCGGCAGGAGGCTCCCGCTCTGCACGCGCTGGGACACAGCCCGGAGCTGACGGAGCACCACGGCCTCGCTCGCCTCCAGGTCACTTTGCGTGATCCCTCCACGGGCACTGCAAGATAAAGCAGGTGGGACGAACCCCGTGAGCGCAGCCCATCCCAGCCAGCCTCACTCTGGAGGTGGGACACTTCTCCCGGCTGGTGGGATAGCCAGGGAACAGCCAGAGGGACAAACATCCGTGGTGCTCTGTGACAGATGTGGAACAGGACACGGAGGTCCCACTCAGCACTTGGAACATGCCAGGTTCAGCCTCCCAGGGAGAGGGAAGCTGTGCACATCCCCTCGGTGGAGCTGCCTCTCAGAACCATCTCCAGTGGCAGGCTTGGGGGCAGGTCGGTTTGGAGCCCCTCTTCCCAATTCCCGAGGAATCCTCCAATCAAGTGCCTACAAGAATCTCAGTTTACGGAGGCTGTGTACAATTGTAAATAAAATTACCAACAATTCCCAGTTCCTATAAACAAGGGCCTGGAGGATGAGGAGAGACAGTGAGGGCTCTCTGCCTCTGGTTTTAGCAACACCCGAGTTCTGGTGGTTCCCTTTGCTTTCTTACTCTATTTACTCTCTTTTTCTGGCATGGGCCATTTGTCATTTGGGCTCCTGCAGAGGTCCCAGGAAATAGCCTGGGCCACTCACTCACCTGGGCAGCTCCGCCGTCCCCACAGGCTGGCCCTGGTACAGTGCCCGGTGCCGGGGGCTCATCCTCTCCACCAGGTCCTCCATGAGCTGCAGCGCCCGAGAGAGCTCCGAGAGCTCTGCCCGCATCCCGCCGGGCCTGCGGATGGACAAACAGGGCTGGGAGTGACCCGAGGTGCCACAGGTCTTGTACGTGCATTCCCATCGCACCCCTTGGAAAAACAAACGCCCTCGTCTGAGCTTCCCAAAGCAAACAGCAAAAACCACGTTTCCGAGCTCTGTAGGAAGGGAAAGGAAAAAAAAAAGCACATGAGCAAACAAACCATCCAAAAATCAGCCTGGGCTGAGCGCTGCATGGAAATTACCCCTGTGCCGAGCACTAATTCCTTCACCTCCACAATCGAAACAAATCTGGTGACCACCTACAGGTACGGGGACAGCCCTGGGACCTCAGAGGGGTTTTGATGAGGCTGCACCTCTATAATGATGCAAATGAGGACTTAACCACTGAAACAATGCCGCGGGCTAATCCCGGGACAGAGGTGTAAATGGCTATTCAGGTCCCCGGCTGCCGCTTTGTGGGGCTCCCAGCCCAGGTCTCCACCAGCAATGAACACCCCAGCCGGGGCAAAAGAGTTTTCTTTCTTTTCCCCACATGCAGAAGCTGACATGTTTCCACAGTTAACCCTGGCTTACTCTGCCTCCAGGGAGAAGCTCTGTGCACAAAAACTTCCAGTATTTTCACACTCGTGCTGAGCTGTCCCCAAAGTTGTGTTTTCCATCAGAGTGTTGGGCAACAGTGAACAATTAAATGGGAGCTGCTGTGCCTTTAGTCGAGTTTCCTAGACATTTAATAAGCAAAACAATGCCAGGGAGATCACATAGGCAGTTAAACAGTGCTTTCTCTTTTCCCCCAGCCTTACAAACCCTGTATTCCAGCGGCCGGCTCGTTTCCCATTGTTTTCCTCCCGCTGGGTGGTCCTTCCAGGGTGCCACTCGAGAGGGATACAATAATAAAAAGGGAAGGGGAAGGAAGGGACACCAACATAAAGAAAAACAAAATGTATGACAATCTGCAGCAGGCTACGGATCAGAGGTCAGCAAACAAGAGGTCCTTCTCTTTTACAGGTTGCTTCCTGGAAACAGTCTGATTAAGCTGACAGCTTGAATTATGTGTTACATTTTGTAATGCACAATCCATCTGTGCTAAGTCCTCCTCAATGCAGCTGAAGCAGCACAGGCATAAGCTCTGCCTTCTTCCACCCCCTCAGCTCAGGCCTTAAAATAGTCATCATCTTTCTCCACACTAATTCTCAGAGACCCTCTCCCCCCGCCTCCCACCCCCCGGGTTTAAGCCCTCAAAGAAAAGGCTGGGTGCTGCAAGGAATGGTAAGAGGACACGGAGCCTTTCGCCTTGGATCAGCAGCTCCAAGGGAGGGGAGACCAGGAGCCTTCACAAGCCTGGCAAGTCCCCGTGTGCTGGGGGACTGCTGAACAGAAAACCCATCCCAGGCTCTCCCGCGGGTCTGGATGTGGAAACGCAGGAGTGCAGCTGCCCAAACACTGACGTTATTTCCCAACAATCATCATTTTTAATAATTAAGGCAGCAAAGCTGCAGCACCCTACTGTGACCTGCAATAAGATGCAAACCTTCTGCCGAATCTCCTTTTCCAGCAACATCCCCCTTCCTTGGCCGACAACCTGCCAACACTTAATTTTGGGGAAAAAACCCAAAACTCCTGAAAAATACAGACTGGCATCCCTGCAGTAAGACAGGAGAGGCATTTGCTCCAAAGATGAAAACTTGCGACTTCCTGGCGCACTACAAGGATTAGTTTTGCCTCTGGAGTCAGCCATGGTCTCTGCTCCTTTCAAGGCCATCCCTTGTACTCATTTCAGATAATTCACCAAAAGTATATGAATGGCTCTTCCTTCTGATGCCACAGCAGCGACACTGCTGCAGTGGGAGAGTCCAAGCTACAGATATTTCAACTTAAGACAAGAAATGCACAGGGTATGGCAAATTTCAGCTCATTTCTTCAGCCAGCACAGGAATTTTGCGAGAGAAAACCACAGGGACTGGAGGGACATCGCATGTTGTGCATCTGTGGTGTGACAGACCAAAAAAAGCTGCATTCTCATAGTTTGTGTAACTTGTACAATTGAAATTCAAGTACTAATCACTTGGAAGCTTTTCCACAAAATTTTTGGCTCATTAATTTTGCAAGGCTCGAGCGCGCATGCTGCATTTCGAGTGCCTTGGAAAGCCCACCTGGCTGTAAGCACAACAAGGGAATGGCTGCTCCTCCACTCCTGCCAGTTTGATCTGCCTTTTCATTTTCAGGTAAAGCAAATTAAAATCTGTATCTTTCCTGCAGAACCAGCAAACAGCGGTGATCCCACTTCCACGGCCTTGAGAAACGGAGGCATTCAGCTTGGCATAATGGGAGGAGAGCTCGGCGCCGTGGTTCCAGCCGTGCCCCGGGGACAATGCGAGCGCTCAAACCTTGTGTATAATTTCCCTGGGCCTCGAGAGCTGCTCCACGTCTCATCAGGCGCTCAACAGCGAGGGAGGGAACACAAGGTTAAACTGCCGGCGCTCAGCTCTGACTCCTCTCGCAGAGACAGGCACTCGGTGCTCTCCCCGTGCTCTGCTGTGATTAACAGGTGGGATACAAAGGGAAAACCGGGGAAAAGCTATTTACATGTAAATTGGATGATGTTTCCATAGCGAGCAACAGCCCGATGCAAATGGGAAATGACAAAGTTACAGGAGCGTCTGCTGATGGCGCCCAGTTTGTGCTCAGGTGTCATCTGCTAACGCCCAAACTGACAGTGACCTCGGCACCTCCACAGCGCACCCGGGACGGTGCAAGGACAGACATTAACCACATTTAACAGCTGCGAACGACCAAGATGAGAGAAACCCAACCAACCGGCAAAAGAGGAGAATTCGTCCCTCAGGAGCACTTGTTCTCCAGGGGTAAAAGCTGTTCCCTTTCTTTGCACGTGGTCTCTGCCTCATGTCCCTCTAAAGGGACCTGGGCCAGCCTTGAACCATCTCATGGTGGGCACTGCCCCGCCGGGACAGGGATGCACTTCCCTGTCTCATGAGGGCGTTGCGGGGCCGAAAATCTGGCTGTGATGGATTTAGAGACCGTGCTCTGGCACTGCCCTTGTTGGCCACAAAATCCTGCCACCGTCACACGGCAGCAGAGGACAGGCCCTGTGTCTGCATCGCACTGTCCTTGTTCTCTCTTACTCTATTTCCAAACAAAATGCTCAAAAAGCTGAACCCCCTGGAAGTTTTACCAAGTAGAGTCACTGGAATAAGATTTGTGTATATTTATAGAACATCTACTGCATTTCAGCAACAAACATCCTTCACTTGCCAGCTCTGACCCGAGTGAGGTGTCCAAAGCCACTGAGCCCCAGCACAGGTACAAGGTACTAAAGGACAGCTGAGAACTTGGTGTGAGCTTTGGTGCCCTGACCAGCCCAGCTGACCCAGGGGAACAGGGGAGGATGTACCTGTGTGGCACCGAGCTGTCCGGGGACGCCTCCTGGACTGTGGGAGGGCTGGACGGTGGCAGTGGGGAGCCCTCTGCAGCCTGGGCATGCCTGCCCTGCTCCTGCTGTGTGCTGGGAATGCTCGGCATCGCCTCCTCCTCGGCACCGGCAGGGACCAGGAGCTCAGCACTGCTCCCCTCCGTGTGAGTCCCACAGCTACTCAGGCCAGGCTTTGGTTCTGCAATAACAATAAAAAATAATGAATCAGAAACACAAAACCAACAATAATTCTTCTCAAAACATTAGCAAGACCATGGAGTAGACCATAGTGTAGGGAATGGAACCAAAATTACCCACACTGTTTGTTCACCCCTGTCTCTTCACACAAGTGAGGAAGCATCCATCCATCCCTCTGCTCCCCTTGGCTATGGGTTTCCCTGCCCACGGCCCCTGTGCTTCCACGCTCCTCTCACAAGGGGGAGTCCAGGGAGGCTCCAGCCGTTGAGGTTTGGAAACAAACCTGGCCCTCCTCAAAAACCACCCTGGCACAGGGACCAGCTACCTGACCAAATCAGCTCTGGAGGTGCGATCAAACGGAGAAGCTGGAAAAAACTTTTCTTAGGCTAAAAAAAGTGCACTCCAAGAGGGTCCTACTGCACCTAGTTTTTTAAACCTTGCAGTAGGAACACAGGCCTGGAGGCTCTGAGAGAACATGGGCTGAACTGTGCTTTTGGGATGACACAGACGTCCTGCTCAGCTTTTCACAGACTGCCAGGAGTTAATGGACCAGCCAGTACTGTAACAAATTGGTATTGCCACAGAAATGCCCAGTTTCCCATAAAATTCACCCTAGGTTTAAATTAACCAGCATCCACCCCCAGCATTCCTGCTTGGCTCTGTCACAGTTTCACTGGGACAGAATCATCTCAGGTTTGTGCCCAATAGGAACTGCACTAGGGCAGGTGCTCAGCCTTATGTCTGAATTTGTGGAGCAAAGGTGTGCAACAAACACCATTCCTTTGCCTGCTGGGAAATGGGAATGCAGCAGAATCAAGGGGTTTTCCAAACCGATTCCCCACCAACACTGCCAAACCCCAGTTTAGAAATGGATCAGCTATTGTGCACCAGCTCTGAGAGAGAAGGGAATCAACCTGAACCAGAAGTGCCTCGTCTGGTGAAGCAGGTTCACATAAAACCTCTTCAGATGAGGCTCAGATAATGCCAGGGCATCTGTGGGCACAGCAGTGAGGAAATCTTCCCTAACAGTGTCTGACCAGGATCAGCCCCCAGCACGCCCTTCCCTGTCCCAGTGAGTGGCCTGGGAGGAAATGGAGTCGAAAGGAAAAAAGAAAGAAAAAGGGAGAAAAAAGGAGTAAGAGCAGCCACACTCCAAGCCCAGTGCCAGAGGTGCAGGAGAAACAGCAGCCGTGGGCATGGCTCTGGCTGGGGTGGAGGCAGAGGAAGCCAGGGGTGCATCTCACTGCCATACCTGGAACACTTTCCTGTGGCTGTCCCTCTTTGGGGGTGGCTGCTTCGGGATCAGAGGCTGAGATGAGCTGCTCGGAGCCTTCCTCACTGGCAGGCAGGTCCCCGTGTCCTGCTGCTCCCTCCGCTGACTCCTCTCTCTCTCCAGGAGCGCTCCCGGTCTCGGGACCGAGCCCCTCAGGAGATGTGGAGCGCAGAGGGGGGTCCTGCTGGGGGCCCAAAGCTCCTGTGACTGAGACATCTGACGTGGGACAGTCCAGCAAGGTCGCTGCTGGCTGGTCCAGCTCTCTCGGCACGGCTGTCTCAGTGCCAATTCCCACCTGTCCTCTGGCCTGCGGCACCTGGAAAACAGTGGGACACGGCTGAAGGAGACAAACGGGCAGCGTGTGGCAAATGGAGCTTCGCGAGGTGGCACGCTGGGTTCTGGAGGGACAAATGTCACAGAATTCAGGTGTTTGCTATAGCATGAATAGTACACAGCCCCCGGCACATATTCCGTGCACCCCAGTGTGAAATGAGGGCCCAGACCTCAACTGAAGCTGCATGAGCCACAACAACCAGTGACAGAAGCTCCCTGCAATGCCAATCCATCTGGAAGGGACCCAAACACACAAAGGACTCAAACCCATCTAAACAGGGACTGGTTTTCACAGTCAGACCTTTAAGATCAGGATCCTGCACAGGCTTTCAAGACCCTGGAGCAAGGCACAACACTCAGAGCTGCCCACCGAAGTGACAGGGCCCAGAGGGACCATCGTGCCCCATGTGGGAATGACTCGGCAGATCCAGCTTCGCTCACACCATGGAAAAAACTCAGTTTCACTGACTCCCTCCTGCTTTTCCCTGGCTACTAAACCAGGGCACAGGAATATCAAGTCCTCCACTCACACCACAGCAGTGATATTGCCTTTCCCACCAGGTGACGTGGGGCACTGAGCAGACACATTTTAAATGGCCCTTTTCTCCAAGAACCGTTGAACTTGTACAAAACCAGCTCCAGGAGTACAACCACTCTGCTGCTAAATCCCAGGGTTTTGATACTTGCCTCTTTTTCTTTGCAAACCTACTCAGTCGGGACAATTTAGGAGGAGTGGCTGCTGCCACCACGACTACTGCAGGGTCACCGCCAGTTTATGCAAAGCCAAAATTAGCCATCGTAATGCCATTGTTCACACTAAGCAGGGCTTCCTCTCCAGCCCCAAATCCCAACAGGACAATTTACAGTCACCTCCACACCTCTCCCCTCTCTTTCACTGCCTGACCTCTTCCTCCCACACAAAGTCAGCTGCCAAGCCCAGCTGAAAGGAAACAAAGGCATCTTGTCTGGTCTGTGACCAAGGTTCCTTAAAAAAAGCTCAAATTCCACGTAACAAGCAGCTGAACAAAAAGCCATGAAGTTATTTGAAGAAGTAGTAAAGGTTTGCCACTCAGATTAAATTCACAGCTTATTCCATCACCACTGCTCTCAGGTTCCTCCTAATTACATTTCGGGTGTTGGATTTGGTGTTTTCAAATGCCTCCTGCCAGTGCGGCATGGCTTTGGCAGCTCCTGGATGCAGTGTTCCAAAACAAATGGATTTCAAACAGGCACAAGCACAGCAGACATCCCTAACCAGCTTCTCTTGGATTGCAGAAAAATAATCAGCTCTTCACCACCTTGGAAATCTCAGAGCAGGTCCAGGCACTGCTTTTAGCACCAGAACAGCACAAATGTGGAGATGTCTCGCCAAAACCAGCCACCAAATGGCTGAACTTCAGGGCACCCCAGCTGGGGGTTGAACCAAGAGTCTGCACAAAGACACCTGCAGTTCTCCCCTGGTTGTGAGGGCAGGCTCCCCACCAGTCCTCCAGGAACAAATGCCATCTCTTACCATCACTGGAGCGCTCAGAGGAGAACAAAGATAAGAAAAGTTCTCCCGTTAGGGCTGACTGAAGGGCCCACTGTCCCCTGGCAGCAGATGCCAGGTGAGAGCTCAGGAGGGCAGGTCGAGCAAGGGCTCTGTCTCTGCCAGGCATCCCCTTGCCCAGGGACACCCTGTTCCCAGGGAAGGGGCTATGCCACCCATGGGTGTCCCCGGGAGGTTCCAGCATGCCCGAGTCCAAAATCTTCCAAGCTGAATTCACACCACAAAGGATCCAGGAGCCCGGGCTATACAGCTCTGCCAGCCAGAAAGGACCTCTTCTGTGTGGGACTTCTGAGCTTAAGGACTCCCATGGAAACTGGGAGCCCAAAAGGGCGCATATCCCATGGCTCAGGAACGTACCAGACATTCCTAATGGTGTTGGAGCACTGGGACACTGCCCATCTGTAGAAGGCTGGTTCTGGGATTGTCCTTCTGAGTCCCCAAGACCCACATGGAACCCCCCAAGATGCCACTGATGGGGTCATCACAGTCACTGGCGTGCCAACCAGTCTGAAGGAAGCCATCCTGATTCCAGTGCTGGTAAATAAAACCAGTTCCATGATCTGTATCCTGGACATCCCACACGCTGACCGGACGTGTTCTCCGTGACTGACGCAGTGCCACACCACTGAGGACAAACTCCTGTGTTTTGGACATAAGAACCAGCAGATTTGAAGTGGAAAAAACCCCAGAGTTAACAGTAAGAGCTGAAACACAGACCAGGGACATGGCAAAAGATGCACAATGTAGTGATCTTTGTATTTTAGGAGGGAGATGAGAAGGAAGAGGACAGGGGATGAAGGAGTCCACAACCAACTCCATAATTATGCACAAAGTGACATTTTTGGGTACACACCACACTCTCATACTGTCCTAAACCTGCCAACAGTTTCTAAACCCCCAAGTCACGCCACGAGCCTTTAATGCTCTAGTACTGACGTCAACTTTTCCATCAGTTAGAAATCCTGTCTCCCACACTGCCTGCTCTAATTGAACAACTCCGCATTCCAAAATAAACTCACCTTTCCCCACAGCTCCCAATTCAAACTGCAATTTGCACCCTGCCACAGGCTGCCCATATAGGTCAAGGCTGCTCGGGTTCACTGCTTTGTATATTACAGTTTAAAGAATGCTCTAAATTCAAGGTTTTTAACTTTTTAATCTATGGGGAAAACTTCCTATAAACTCAGATTAACGACTGCTAATGCACTGAAGAAAGGAAACCAAAAACCTTCCTCCTACTATAAAAACAAAATAGTGTGGCCTCTGTTTCTTTTCTGATAAGAGTCTTAAATACCAAACATTTAACTGCATAATAACATTCCCTGGCAGCCAGCAGCCTGCTTAGCAGATACATAAAGCAGGTAAAAGGGGAAAAAGTTAATTTCTTGGCTGAATGATTCCATCGGTAGCTATAGGGCAAACTAGAAAGTCTTTTAGTAAAGTAGCAGTTGATTCTTCTATCAATCTGCAGCACACACACTCTTCCAAGGAATGCATTAAATATGAAAATCATATCCCGTTATCATCTGTTCCCAGCTTTCAGCCCAGTAAGCTTTCCTTAATGAATGCTGTAGCCTAAGGGACGAGCGTGCTGCTGGCTCCTCTGAATAATGGAGTGATGCTCCCGTCCTGCTTATTCCGGCGCCGGCTGGCTGAGGGGCTTCCACACATAGTCACAAGTGACTACTCTTGCCAGCATGCTCCAAGTTATTACAAGATGTTTTTAGACATTTCATCTAAAAGAGCTTTGCTGCTTTTAGTGGAGAAAACAGCTCTGGTCTTGAACTGTATCATTTATATGGAGATAGGAGGAGGGATTAGGAGCCTGCATTACTGCAGATATATGGCAGCAGATATTTAAGTATTCCTTGTCAGTCTTTTTGTCTGTTCCTTAGATATGCAATCTCCTTCTGCTCCTTCCGAGGAAAGGTCAAAACACACAAAATTATAAACACGCCGCACGGCTCCACCGCGGCAGTTTTGCAAATATCCCTCATTAGGAACATTTCCTCCTCGGTCACGACCACTTCCACACCATCCAGCACAGGAATTATAAAAGCCAACAAGAAGACGTGCATAAACAGTCAGAGTTTTTTTAATTCCAGCTCTTTGGATGAAATAATTGCACTTTTTACCCGGGTGATTCTCCTTCACTCAGGCACTAAACACAATTTCACACCGCACATGCCAGCGCCCAAATCCCCACGGAAAGGCTGCGCAGCTCCGAGGAGAGCACAGCACTGGAATAAAGCCCGTTTCCCCCCCATTACCTGCTTGCTGGATCCTTCCTCCTTGTCACCTCCTGCTGACAAGCTGCCCTCTTGAAGGGATAACAGGTTTTTAATTTCCCTCCTATACCATTCCTAAACAGGAACAAATCCGTCACACAAAACTGGAGGCCAAACAACCGCCCCCCCACAAACCAACAGATTCACTTTGCAAAATGTGCACCTTTAAATGCAAAGCCCCCACAGCCTTTTTAACTCAGACTACATTTAAAAGCTGAGATCTCATTTTCTCCTCATTTTTCCGCTCCCCTGCCCAAACAGCGTGGCCTGTACACAATCTGCTGCAGGGCTTTCATACACATTTATTCATCCCCATCACTTAGAATCCTACAAAACAGCAATAACTTGTTGAGTCATATTTATTGCATCCCAACTAGCATTTGTAACACCGAATTATTGCCGCCGCATCCAGACAATGACTCGGCTGCTTTGGGATGAAACGAGCTTTACAATGTGTTTTTCATGCACCATCTTACAACTGGCTGAGCTATTCTAAGGAACAATCCCTGGCAGATGTTACAAGAGGAGCCCGGCAGGAAAGGCTCCGTGTTTGCTGCTCCAAGCCCGGCTCTCCCCACTCCAGGGCTTAATTGAGCAGCGGTAACGCGCTCGGAGCGGGACTCGGCGCAGCACAGGCAGCACCTGCAATTAATCCTGCCCGCTCCTAATTGCAAACCCCACCGACACGTCAGGGCAGCCCGGCTGAAAGCACTTCAGGACTGTTCTGCAGCAGGTAACAGGCGTGGAAACAAACCCTTAACACAATTAACTCGCCCAGCTCTGCCCTTCGCTCTGCTGGCGCGCGCTGCTCCCAGGTAAGAGGCTGCTCAGGGAGCCGTAAACGTGGAATTTTAAGAAACAAAACCTCACCACGTGAGGATTCAAGATGCTCAAAAGAAACTCAAATGTAACTCTTGGATTTTCCTGAAAGCTTAAGTGAATTTATTGATACTCCTAAAAATTACTGACCAAACACAGGGAACAAAAGTGCATCTTCCAGAAACAAAAGGAGTTTTGTGAGCTACAGCCACATAATAAATGTGCACGGAGTTGTGATAAAGCACTCCTAAAGGGCATTCTCTACGGAGAAAAAGGAGAGAAGACAGTAATAATTTCTTTCTATGTACTCCCACGATAGATTAAATGATTGCATGCTCCATAACTCTTCTGTTTTCCATAACTAACACGGAGGAGGTGTCATTTGTTCAGCAGCTCTGGAAAATAACTAACTTGGCAAAGATAAAATGGAGGGCACAGGAACATCAAAATGGAAGGACTGAACGAAACCCCCGTGTGCAGATCGACCTGTGGCACGACTGGGATTCACACCAGGTGTCAGAACCAGCACCCCTGCCACTGGGCAAACTGGTGTGCACCAGGGCTGCTGAGGGAAAAATCCCCTTCAAAACGGCAGGGGAAAGCTGGCACCACAGCACAGCCCCCTCCTGCTCTGCTGCAAATAACTAAAAACCAAAGGCAGGCAACCACACATCCCAGATAGTCTCTGAGCCCTGGGTTACCGCGCTGCAGCCAGGAAAAGACGTTCTGGGAACATCACCAGATCCAACAGGCACTACCTGGGCTACAGCTGTGTGAGGAATACACACTGCCAAATGTTTCTGAGGAATGCCACTGCTCTTAGAAAGCAGGAATAAACACATTTCCCTCCCAGACTGTGCTTCCCCAAAAACCTGGCCCCATGAATCAGTGGCATAAGCGCACGTCACAGTTTCACTTTTAAAAATCTGGAATCATCACCATATTGTATCACTTTGCAACATCCCAAATTGTACTTTAGGGAACAGCAACACAACATAATAATAACAGGACGATTCAAGAAATCCTCGGGGCTTGGCTTTTTCTTACAGCAGTCTGTTGAACCTGAAGTACCTCAGATCTGTCTATTCTATAACCTGAAATATGGATCCCAATAAGTTCGCTCCAAGCACTAGGGCATGCAAAGAGACTTCTGCACAGCCAACACCAATGATCAAGCCTTATCGAAAGTTACTTCCATCTTCCGAACGCTGGCCAAGGCCACGGTTCCCATGTGGGTCTCCAGCTGCAGGAATTCCCGCCGCAGGGCCCGGTTCCTCCACAGAGCCAGCTGCTGCCGCTCCGACACCGCTGCCAGGCGCCGCTGCAGCCGCAGGTGTTTCAGCCTCACCCTACAGGGGAAAGAACAGCCACTTAAAGTGTGAAAATAAACCAAAGGCAGCCATTGGGATCGCTCTTCCTCAGACACACTGAGGGGGGAGCTGCCCCCAGGCCCCCAAAAAGGAGGGAACACGTTCTTTTGTACACATACATTTATATAAATATATATGTGCCACTTCCCTGCAGATTTACACAGGGGCTTTGGTGTTCACAAGGGTAAATACAGCAAAAAACTCCTGCAAATGTGTTTTAAATGGATTATGTTCAAGTCACTCCTATCCCATTAAATCAAAATGAAAACTGTAGCAGAGGAACGTGTTCTGAAAGTCACCCAAGCAGGAACACCGAGGCTGAGCTTTCACAGCTGCCTAAATCCACAGTGCCACCAAAAGGGGCACTGAAAATCCATCTGACCCAGTTCCCTCCCACCTACAAACCAGACTCCCTTTCAGGCAGACCTATTTCCTTATCTGGTTCCAGGGCAGCCACACAGCGAACTGTGAGCCAGGGACATCTTTTGGTGCCCACCTGCCCACAGCTCCAACCAGGAGTGAAACTGCAACCCAAAGCCCCCAGGCTGCCAAGATGGTCAGAGAAACTGCAGCTCTAAACCTGTTACATTAAACCAAATCCAATAAAGCCAAAGAACAAAACACATGTGATGCTGCCTCACCTGTCCAGACATTTTTCCTTTGATTTTTACCTTCATTTTCTAACCTGAAGGCCCCTTTCAGAAGAGGGGTTCCTACAGCACTCAGCCCTCAGTCCCTGGAGCTTTACAGAACACGTTTGAGGAAAGGAATGGAACATTGGATGACACTTCTCAGCCCTCTTTGGCTGTTGGGTTTTTGGTATGGTTTTTTTTTCCCCTCTGGTTTGCAGGTTTTTTTCAGTTTGGTTTTTTTTTTGTACAGACTGTCTATGCAATTTGCACTAAATAGACACTGCATAAAGAATCCAAGAAGCAGGACCAGAACCTGGAATATCCCTAGGCTTCTGAAGGCTTTCAGCTTTCTAAGACCCTGGGACTTTCCAGCATGGACTAAGCTATGGTGATTTTGTAAAAGTAGGATAAAGCCAAATTGCATGTTTGTTATTCACAAGATTTTAGTATTCACATGTAGCATTTATGTTACTGCTGCAGTTATTTCATCAATAACTTCAAGACATGAATCTTACATTACACTTAACACACGAATTTAAATGTATTGTTACTAAAAAACTTGCAAGACAACATTCTAAAGGCATTCCAAGATAACGAAACCTTTGTAACTGAAATAAAATAACCCCCAAGAAGCTTTTAAATAGGCTTACAGGTATGGATCAGGCATTGTGTATTCCATCTGCTGCCTTTCTAATTCCTGCCTTTTGGCTTCACTGGAAGAAAACAAACAACATACAGTGAGACAAAAATATTTCACCATCTAAAGTCTCCAAATGCCAGAACTAAAGGGTTTTGCAGAGCACAGCCCTTGCTGAGCAGAGAGCTCAGCTTTGCTGGGAGTTACTGACTCATCTGCCAGCCCAGCTCAGCACAAAGCAGAACAACTCAAAGCTTCCACCTCTCTCTTTGTTCCTCAGTAGAACAGGGTTCTTGGAAAGGGCAAAGATGCCTGAACATCCACACAGGACCTACCAAAACAGCCCGAGACCCCTGCGTGCCATTTGGAGCTCCAGACAGCCCAGGAAAGGCTCTGAACCCCAAGATGGGTAGTCCCTGAGCTCATCCCTCCCTTTCTTCCCACACAATCCCACAGCAGATCCCTTTCCAAGCAAGAAATACTTGGCTGGACTTATTCCCAGGACAGCTTCCCAGAACCTGCCCTAGGGATGGATCAACACATTAGAGCACACTTCCAAAACATTCCAATTCTTCCTGGCTCACAGGCCCCAAATGCCAGCCAAGTATTTTATTTAGGAATTGAACTTGAAACCAAGCTTGTATTTCCCACTTGGCATCCAAGCCACATCCACCTGGAGACAGGTGAACCCCAGCACCACTGCAGGAACAGGTACAAGTGTCCACCAGGAATCCTGGTGGTGGTGAGAACCCGTGGGGCCATTGGAATTGCCTGGAGCAGTGCCAGGGCACTGGTCCTGGGACAGCCAGATGCTGAACCACCAGCTCCACACCTCACCTGAAACCATTCCAGAGGGAAGCTAGTTTTGGGAACAGCATAAAGCTGGTGTTATTTAATAGTTGCAAACTGCACCTGAGGACGAGCAACCATCCCATGAGCAAAAAATATAAAATAACCAAGAGAGGCTTGCAGCAGATTCCCATTACAAACCCTGCCACATGCACAGCCAAAACCCAGGTTCCTCTTAAAAAATAATATCAGGTTGTCATTGGGCAGGAAGGGTGTAGGAGTGAAGGGGAGACCACGTTCCCCAATACATCTGGGCACACTTCTCCATGGATTTGGGCTCTCCCTACAAACACAACCACCTCCTCCCACTTTCCCTGCAAAGAGCAAAGCCAGGAAAAACCCTTCCTGTTGCTCTGCCTGAGAGATCAAGGCGTCCATTTTGCCCATGTGATCCTGCCAGTGCCTGGAGCAGGATTAGGGTTTCGTGTCATGTACATGATTTAACAGCCACGCTTCATCTGGGATCTCATCCCTTCAATTTCCTCTTACACGACGGACAGCCAAGCAAACGCAGATTTCAAGATCTTGTTTTTACACTTCTCCAAATAATTTTCCTGCCTCAGTGGAGATCACCGATACCCTGATGGATGAAGAAGCCGATGGATGCGAACAGCCTTTGGCTCTGATCCCATTTCCCACTCTCCCATCCTGTAGGAAGCATATTACATTCCTCAGCTCCCCAGAGTCCATTATCCCCCCACCAGCGAGGTTTTTCAGCATCCCACTGGTCAGTCTGCAGCAGCCATTCAGGCAGCACAGGAATACCCAGGGAAGGTCTCCTGGAGGAGGACACAGCTGTGTAAACCTGCTCAGGCTGGAGCCTCTCAGCATTGCTTGAGGGGTTCTGAGCTCAGCTGTGCCCAGGGCCCTCTGGCACAAATTCCTTTGGTCAATGGCACAGGTGAAGCTCCAGGCACCACTAGGATCATCCTGGCCACTGCACTGCACCACCACCTCCTTCTTCACATGAAAAAGCCAAAGCTCTCTGCCTGAAAATGTTATTTGTTCGTGCAGTTCTGTGTTAGGTTAAAATGGCACAGAGAGTCAGAAACGCTTTATGACCTTGCACAGCACACAGACCCCCCGAGGCCGCAGGGACCCGAGCACGCAGGCACTACCGTATTTAGGTTGGACAAGGTACCAGCATTAGCAAATGAACCCTGGCCAGCAGAGTCTGAGAGGTAATTTAAGGTCCAGTTACACGTTTTTGCACAAGTCTCAGGGTGCTCCAGGGGAAAAGAAGTATCCATGAGAAGCCCTCTGAGCTCACCAAGCCAGACAGGGACAGAGCTGAACAGCAGCTCCCCCACCACGTCCCGCCTCCCGCACGCACCTGCTCCCAGGGGCTCATCCTGTGCCTGAGACCTGGAGCACCAGTGGAAGGGAAGCCGGAATGCTCCCGCGATTTAACAAAAGTTAGCACAATTCACACTTTGGAAAGCTGTTTAAAGGTACCACTGCACAGAACTGCGGAGCGGCAGCTCCTCTGCAGAGCTGCCCGGGACCCAGAGCCCGCTCTGAGCCTCCCACGGACACTCGCGTCTTTCCCCACGAGCCCCACGAACGGGAACACCGGCAGTGACTTTTGTTTAAAGACGAACAAGGCTCCCGCAGGGGAACATCTGCTCGTGTCCGCTCGGCACCTCCGCTGCCGGCGCTCGGTGAAAGGAGCGAGCGGGCCGGGAATCCCCACGGACCCTCGGCCGGGCCGTGAGGGGCCCTCAGGCGCCCCCTCCCAAACACAGCCCCAGCCTAGAGCGGAGGGGGACAGCGGTGCCCGCCGTCCTGTGCCCCCCGCCCGGGGCAAACCCCGCAGCCCCGCGAACCCAGCCACCCTGCGGGAGCACCCGGCTCACCTGGCGGCTGCGGGGCCGGGGGAT
The DNA here is from genome assembly GCA_013397565.1 of Ptilonorhynchus violaceus. Classification (NCBI taxonomy): domain Eukaryota; kingdom Metazoa; phylum Chordata; class Aves; order Passeriformes; family Ptilonorhynchidae; genus Ptilonorhynchus; species Ptilonorhynchus violaceus. Next base: position 72,009 of record VZRJ01007352.1, read on the forward strand.
CCCGGAGGGTCCCGGTGTCGGTGGTCGCGGCGGTGCCGGGGGGTCGGTCCCGGGGGATCGGTCGCGATGGTGCCGGTGGTGCTCGGTGGTGCCGGGAGGCCCCTGGGCCGGTGCCAGCGGTCCCGGTCCCGTTCCCGATCCCGGCGCCGTTGCCGATCCCGGTGTCCCCGCGCGGTTTCCGCCGGCGCCCACGTGCGGCTCCCGCCGTGCCCCGCGCGAGACCCCGGAAGTGCCGCCCCGCGTTGCCATGGGGACGGGCGGGCGCGACCTGCGCCGCCCGGAGACGCTTTAAAACCCTTTAAGGCGTTTTTTCGCTCGTTACTTAGCGTTGCTCCACCTGTAGCTCCGCGTTGTTTCCTCGGGTGCTGCCGTTTGCCCGGATGAACCCCCGGCCTGGTGCTGGTGGGCACCTGGTGCGAAGCAGGGATCCGTGTCCTTGGAAAAGGGGGAAACTTGCAAAGCGCCAATTCAAAAAATAACTGGGAGCTGCTGAACAGCCGCAGTAACAGGGCTCCCCTTCATCAGCTGGTTTTACTAAGTCTATTGTACACTATGGTTTTCAAGAAAAAAACCCTGATTCCTCATCCTGTGGAGTGCCACTGTGTCCCTCTGGGTGCTGTCACCTCACCAAAATCCATGTGGCAGAAGCCACAGCCATCTCCAGCTCGGGAATGACAACGAAAACCCCGCCTTTCATTTCCAGACAAAAACTTCCATCCCTTTGAAAGGAAGTTGCCAAATTAGCGCTTAAATTCCAGTGCCCCAATAAAGTCTGAATACCACGGGAGTAATTGAAATGAAGGAGAAGCGCTCCATCAATAGACAAAATTGCGGAGAGCAATGAAATGCTTAAGCATAATTAGGACAGCAATCAGTGTACAATTAGTGCGAGATCATCACGGTAATTACCCTTCGTTAGAACTTCTGGCCAAGAGCCGCCACAGGAAAGCTCAGCTGGGGCTGGAGGCACCGGCTGGGGACAGCACCGAACCCGGCGCGATCCGGACCTTCTGGGGTTCCTCGGCCGGGTTTGGTGATCCAGCAGCATTCCCGGTGTTTTCCAACACCCGCAGCCTCCACGTCAGCCCCACAGATTGAAACGCCAAGTAAAAAGCTCTGTGGAATGGATGTGGAGGGACCCAGCTGTCCCCAAACTAGCCTGGCGCGGACCCTGCGTATCCATAAATAACCGGCTCAACTAAGTGTGAAAGGCTTTGGCTCGGGTCAGAGCATTCCCGCTCCAGGAACACCCAGCAGGGGATTGGCAGATTCGGGAGCCTTTTAGTATTGAATTCTCATAAAACTCACTCATCATGAAGACTGTTCTCTGTCCCTCTAACGTCTGCTGAAAGCGAAGGTGTGTTTTGGAGATCTCCCTCACACCTTCACAAGAGCCCACAGGGGAAATCTGGGCCTCCCTTTGAAAGTATTTGTGCTTGCTAAAATAACATCTAAAACAGCACAAAACTTCCAGTGCTGTCTAAAATCTGAGCACGCGTATTTACACATTGGAAACCCTATTCCCAAACTGTGATGCCAGGTTTTGGTGGAAAGGGGCTGGTCCCTGGTCCTGCACAGTTTGTCTCATGGGCTGTTCCAGTCCTGGGAGGGTTTTTTTCACTGTGGACCTCGGACTGGGGCTCGAGGGTGTTGTCAGCAAAAAAACACAGGCAGGACCCAACATCCCGCTATTTATTGACAAAAACCAAGGAAACAAGGAGCCTTAGCCTGGTCCTCCCCGATGTATTTCCCACTTGTTCCGTGTCTCGCAGCCCCAGGGCTCATAATAGACTCAAGAATAATCTCCTTCCTCCCGTCCCTGATAAGGAATGTGGTCCCATCCCTGAAAGCCTACAAAGAGAAGTGTTTTGTTTGTGTTCTCCCTGCAGTACTTCACACTTCTTTTAGATTGTTTTAATTTAATTTTGATGTAATCTGATAAGAGCTGTAAAACTGTCAAAGGAAGCTGCCTCCTTCTGTCGCATTAAATACACTTTGAATGAAATGGTGGTTTTGTCCCCAGTAGCTGCCAAACCAAAGCACCTCTTGATTCCAGCGCAGGAATTGATGTGCACTAATCTTAACAGCTTTACACTCTTTTTCATTCAGGGAGGCAGCCACGTGTCCTGCAGCATCCCGCTCTCCTCCGGGGATGTAACCGCATCCCAAAAGGCGCAGGATTGGCCTCACGGAGCTGAGCACCAGGCCACAGGGTGCTCATCTCCCAGAGACCCCCGGCAGGGTTTGCCAGTTTTCCAGAGCGATGGATCCACGTGCTGCACGTGCCTGCTGCAGAGCCTGCCCGAGAGCCAGGGAAGGGGGGGGATGCTGCTTGGACCCAGAAAGGTGGGAAACTCCTTACAGAGCAGGAATTATTGGTGTCCTCATGTAGGGTGTCAAGGGACACACAGCAGGTTGTGGGGGACATTTTGCTCTGGAAAGGGATTTGCAGAAATGCAGGGATGTGTTGGGAAGAGGTTTTCCTTCTCTGTGCTTGGTTGATCCCTGAGAGCACAGTGAGCTTGCCCACAAGTCGGGGCAGAGCTGAATACATTTGCTTCTCTTTTTCTCAATTAGACACATAACACAGACCCTGATAGCTGTGTAGAAACATGCAGACAATTTACATAATGCCCAATATAAGTCCTTTCTGTTAATGACTCAAGTCCCAAATGCAGAGCACTAATAACACACCAGTAATCAAAGAGCAGTAACAGCAGTGAACGATCTCAGCAGAGCAGTTGTGAGGATCCATTTCCTGTCAGTGGCAGTGCCTGGAAATAGTAATTAACATGTTGAATTTAATGTTTACATTTTAATACATTTAAATGTAATAAAATGCTTTTATTAAATGTTACAGTTCCTTGAAACCTGTTATTACTCGTTTCTGATGCACAAGCAGCACACACCATGTCTGGCCTCGGATCTGCTGCCTCAGGGCAGGTGACAGAGCTCCTCCAGCAGGAACCTGGAACGCAGAACCCAGTGGCTGAGTAAACAAAAACCTGAAGACTGCAGCAGTTAAAAGTACATAATGTTTATTAAAAATGTAAGGGCCTTTGCCAAAGCCTGGTGACATAATTGAAAAGCCTCTAGGCATGTCATTGTCCATAGATTTTGAATTAATCCTGGAGAACTGAGATACAAGCACATACCATTTTTGTTAATGAGCCCCAGAAAAGCCACGGCACAGGGAAGGGCCTGGTTTAGAGAACATTTGCCAGGAAGCATCCCTCCCTCCTTCCCCAGCCATCTCCAAGTGCTTTTCCAGCATCCTGTGCGGCACAGGAGGCTCCACGAGCAGAAGGGAGCAAGTGTGGCCTGACTGAGGCTGTTCCAAGGCCAAGCATCCAGAGAGGATGTCAGGGAGATTTTGGGTCTCAGTCACTCCTGTGGCGAGGCTGCAGACACGAGGAGTCTCCATTCAAGTGTCTGCTGCTGTCTGAAGAGGAAAGAGGAGATGGACAGTTGAGTTTCCCTTTCCTTGGAGAAATGAGAACTGAATTTAGGTTTTCTGAGAGGTGAGCCCAGAGGCTGAATTTGAACCAGACCACTCACACCCAAAGGGCTCAACTCCCATCTTCTCTGAAAGCATCTACACCACACACTGAGGAGCCCCCTGTGCCACGGCTCCTTTAACTTCTGTTCCTCAAGCTGAACCAGTTCTGGTGTATTTCTGTATTTCTGTGCAGGAAAGACTGTTTTGGCTCATTATGGAATGTCTCCCTCGGGCCTGCAGTGACCAGACAGCAAGCAGCAGAAATGGCTCACAGCACACAGCCAAGCTCAGTGCCACAAGTGCCCGTTGGGGTCCCACGGCCACAGGGACCAGGGTCCCACTCGGCTGCAGCCTGACCCGAGGTGCCATAGCCCAGCACAAGCAGAGACGGCCACAGGCACCACGAGCTTACGGATCTGGGATGGAGAGCATCCCTCTGGGGGCTCTCAGGACTCCCATTCCCGACCGTCCCGCTGCCAGCTCTGCGCCCGGAGCACGCGGCCGCGGTGCTGCAGCGCGGAAAAGGGGAGACTGCACCCAAACCTGTTCCTAGCACACAATGTCCTACCTCGCCTTCAGCATGCGGTCCCCTGCACCAAGCCATGGTTTTGCCAGGATCCTCTTTCTGGAAAGCAGCACCTTCATGGCCACGCTATTCCCTCCGCCATCCGCTCCGCAGCTCCCGCCAGCGAGGCCACGGCTTGGCCAGGCCACTCCATCTTGCTGGATCTCAATGCTTCTTCTGCTGCTGCTGCTTTAAAGGACACAGATCTATCAGGCTCCTTCATTAGCATTTTAACAAATGAGTGCATTGATCCCACGTACTGACTGAAAGACTGAAAAAGTTTAGCTTCTACAAGTCATGAAAAATTCAAGGGAAAATACAAAATAACAGGGGAATTCTTTTAAGTGAATTAGATGTTTTCGTTTCAGCCCCACGGTTTAGAGCGATCAGTTCTGAAGAGCTGCTGCCTGTGTTGAGAGGGATGAGGCATTTGGACAAGGTGAAAAGCCTGGAGGATCCGAACGCCGGGCTCAAAGGGATGTGTCTGGCCTATTGTCTGGTTTGATTAATGAAGCCTTTGCACAGTGAGATAATGCCATGTTTGCCGTGCCGGGAACGCTGCTGCGCGGCACAAATATCACAGCTATGAAGAATATGCAATATGACAACGGCAGCAATGAGCCCATCTATGTATTACTGGATTCCGCCCAAAAATGCCACAAATGATATTTGTTTATTTCCTAATTGTCAGCCACTTTGATGCACTTGTCGTCAGGTTCAACAAGTGCTCCAGGCTCCAAGGGTTTGAAACAAAGGGAGGCACTTGGAGGAGCTGTGCGGTTCGTGCTGCGTGGGGCCAGGAAATGGGATCTGGCGGCACGGCAGCGGGATGCGGCTCTCGGGACACACTGACAAACACAGAGTCCCTGGAGAATCCCTCGCTACCTCCAACCCAAATACTCCAACCCTCTTGAGAACACCTGCAGGTCAGCAGCGCCTCTGGGCAGTAACAGCGAGCGGATCAGCAAAAGGGCCACGCGGGAGGAGAACGAACGTGGTGCCCTGAGCTCGTGCCGTGGGGGACCCCGAGCTCCTCCCGGGCACTGCGTGGCTGCTGCCTCTGTTTCAGTTTGACTTCTGCCAGAGGTTTGGAGCCGAATGCCCGGACCTGGGAAGTGCTGGGGAAGCACTGCCTCTGGAGCCACTCCAGGTCTCACCTGGGGCAGTACCTGCACGCTGCCTTTACGAATTCTCCAGTTCTGTGAAATCCAGTTTTGAGTGGACGTGGTATTTTTCATTTCCCACCCCAAACCACCGTGCTGGTTTGCTGTGACTTATTAAGCATTTCCCCCCTCCCCTGTGCAGAGGATTGTTCTGGTGGTGAATGAAAGGATCCACACATATACACTGTTAATTTGTTTGAAAAAAGCAGGAGAACAAGCCCAGGACTATTAAATTAATTAAGCTGTGTCTGCTTGGAGCTCGGCAGCCCTGGGCCCTGCACTCCATTCAGAACATGCCAAGCAGAAATAGGAACCTGAAGCTGAAGCTGACAAAAAGGCTTGAGCAAAGATGGAAAAATCCTCCGTGAGTGCATTTTGAAAATGATCAGAAATGCATGTCCAATGTACCTGCGACGCAAGGCTCGCGTGGGGTGCATACACAGGCAGGCAAAGGTTGGGGCTCACTTACAGGCTTCAGGTCCCAAATGTTTTGCCCATTTGCAGACACACACACACACCCCCCCCCCATACCAGCCTCTCCCGGTGGCCTGGGGGGTGCCCTGTTCTCATCAGGACCTGACCCGGGAGGGGCACCTGACCCTAAGCACTCTCCTCCTGTCGCCCCGCGCCATGTCCCTCCTTGTTCAGCTCAGGTAACTCCCGCTGTTACCGGCCCAGGGCAAGCCCTGGCCCCCGGCGAGCACAGAGCTGCACCAGCCGGGACACTCAAGCCCTGAGTCTCGCCCTCTCAATACGCGCATTATTTCTTTTGCAGGAGTGCATTTGTTCTCTGTGCCCGCAGAGCCGGGGACACGCTGCCCCCGCTGCCCGCCCGGACGAGGCGCTGACAAAGAAAAACGAAAAGGGAAAAAGCCCCATCCCAGCATCCGCAGCTCCGGGCGGCCGGAGGGGAATCCCGGTCCCCCCACGGGCGGCGCGGTGGATGCACCGATGGAATTCGGGGAGCAGCCGCGGGGCCGCCGTTCGCCTCGGGGCGACGCAACCGGAGCGTTCGGTCCCCGCTGCCGCAGCGGCCGCGGACCGAGTCCGGAACCCCCGCCTCGGGGACCCTCCGCCCAGGTAGGTGCCGCTGGCTTCCCCCGCTCCCGCTCATCGCCTTCCGTCCCCTTGGATTTTCCCCCGTCGCTTCCCTCGAGCCATTGAATTCCGGCGATTT